>CM018680.1:46602153-46953931 GCA_009363875.1 Mikania micrantha | reverse complement strand
TAGAAGTAATACAAGGAGCAGGATATTCAAAATAACAAGCGAGTTTGTTTTTTTTTTCCTCATAATTATTAATTTTCCTGTCTCAAATTAATTTTTTCATGTCCCCCGTTCATTCTTAGTAATAATGTTCTTCCAAAATGGAGGAATTGTTTCGTTTTTTAAAGTGTATTGTGTATATCTAAACATTTGTGTGCATATATGCTTTTAAAAG
The DNA here is from genome assembly GCA_009363875.1 of Mikania micrantha. NCBI lineage: Eukaryota > Viridiplantae > Streptophyta > Magnoliopsida > Asterales > Asteraceae > Mikania > Mikania micrantha. Next base: position 46,953,720 of record CM018680.1, on the reverse strand, counting down.
GTGTATAAGATTTTGCACTTTACATTTCAAGCATCGTGTATGAGACTACTCATGTACTTAGTTTTAGTTGTTACCATAGTCTCAAAGGTAAGTATGGTGTAATATATAATTCTATATTTTTATATATACAGCCCCTAAAAAAGTATAACCATTTTGCACTTTGCATTCGGCATAATAGTCTTACTATTTTATTGCCATGGTTTAAAAAGGCTTTCTTAGGCTCGCCTTATGTCTTATTCCTCGGCTGAAGCACTGGAAAAAAGCTTAAGAGGCTTTGCCTCATGAGGGGTAGTTGGAACCTACGCCTCGATCTGTCCGAGGCGATGAGGCGAGGCTTTGAGGCTTAAGCCTCACTAAACATGCCTTATTTTTTCCCAGGAATGTGTTTTGACCTATTTTTGGACCCTTTTGACCCATTTGACAGAAAACATGTTAGCCACCCAAACTCAAATTAAATTAGAACACAAGTTTTCTCCCAGACTTCAAACGCACACTTCATCCATTCTCCCGCTAGACATCGAATGCACACTTCACCCTTTCCATTCTGCCAAACTCCGAATGCTTCCATTCTCTTGGATTTCATATTCGATAAGATGAATAAGTTGGTGTACATTATGTACACAAAGAAATTAAAGAAAAAGTTTAGAAGTAACTAATCTAAAAGATAACGATGATTCGATAGTTTGCGAGGAGGTTTGTCGGATGATGAATAGATAGTCAACTCAAGTTTTGATGAAGATTACATTAGTGGAGTTGGTAGGTCAAATGAGGAAGAAGTTAGAGTTTATTATCTAGGAAAAGAAAAGCGCTGAAGTTAATTTGGTTGATGAAGATGACGATGAGGAACTAAATTTGGTTAATAAAATTATTAAGAATGACTGCAGAAGAAAAATAGTTGTATAATATTTAAATCTCATAAAATTATTAAATTAGGTTATTGAAGTATTTTTGCTTAATCACAATTGTTTGATTTATATTAGATTGTGACTTTTATGAGATGTATCTATTATTTTAATTAACTTTTAATAATGTTTCAAGGCTTACGCTTCGTGATTTTAACAGAAAACGCCTCGAGGCTCGCTTCCGTTCTTTTAAACCTTGTTTATTGCACTGCAACTTGTACATCGATTACAAACCATTTTTTTAGCATCTATTCATTGGTGTCTCAATTGCTCCTTCACATTTCAAGTTGCCAATGTTTTCTCATTTTCGTCTACATAACCATCACAAAATGGATTTCCTGCTGTCCATGTGTCTTAAGACCTTGTAAGAGTCTTACATGGCTACAATTCTCTTCATCATTTCTATCATCGTTGTTAGATTATGTTATACATACTAGCTTATGTTAGAGCTCAATGGGCTTTAAGGTTTAGCTTAGTAGTAGTTCCCTTATTAGATATAAGTATACTAGTAATATAAAAGAAATTAGGCATATAATTTTTTACTTGTTTCTTTTTACTCTCATGTTCATCCCTATTACTGTTATAAAATGAATTTTTAGCGATAAATCCTGATTATTCCCTAGTCCCTACCTTGCCGCCCGACTAGCGTCTAGTGATATCTATAACACTACATACTTATCTATGGTGTGCACACAAGCAACATATAGTTTCTTGTTCCTAAAATAAAAAGATTTTGTCATTGCGAACTTGCCTTTTAAAAAGTTCTTCCTTGTGACTTGGCATTGGTGTAGTTCAGTTCCTAATCAATGGTGTGGCAATCTATGTGCAACCTATCTCTCGATTAATCTTATCTTACATGCCCACTTATAGCATGCTGAAATTGATATTCAATTAGTTAAAGAAAAGGTTACATGGTGTGAAAATTATATCAACACATGATGAGTTTGCTATTATCTTTACATAGTTGTTGCCAACTTCTAGATTTAACTTTTAACTCGTAGCTTCTATCTCAAAAGAATACCATCAAGAGGGGCTAATTCAATACTCTCTGATAAAGTAAGTCTTACCTCATCCTCAACTTGTGGAGTCATATTAGATTAGTCATTAGTCAAGTATATAATGATCATAGTCATGAAAGTTTTTGTTATATATTTAATCCTATACATAGAGTCCCTATAAGATGCTATCTTTCTGGTTCAATTTTGTGGAATTATACAAGAGTAGAACTTTGTAAAATTCATAGAACACTCATCTGATTAGTAAATTGCTGTTTTGAGGAAACTTTTCAAGAAAACTGTAGATCGAATTCAGGATTGCCTTAAAATACATATGTTTTAGCTATACTAATAAAATCCTTTGGGCATTTATTAGACATATAACAATGCTCTTAATTTTGGTACACGTAGTCAAAGACAAAGTTAAAACATCCATACTGAAAACTTCCGTTTCTTCTAGAAGTCACAACCACAACTATTTCCACAAACACAACCATCTACACAATAATCAACATGACAGCCAACGCCCCACCCTCAATTGCACCCGTTAACCCAACCGCCACCATCATCGCAACCACTGATGGAACTAGAAACACAAACCTCTCCACAGCCATCGCATGTACGGAAATCACATGAGGGGGAGCATATATGCTTATCTCAGGTTTCTCTCTCAACAACAATTTGCATATGTCTGATGAAATTGTTTTATTTATATTTTCACTGTTTATCAAGCTATTAGAGAGTTATCATGTTTCTTTATATCTGTATTATTATAAGTATTATTATTATTATCATTATTTTTATTATAGTTATTTTTCTGTTGAAGAGTCAATACCGTGTACCTGGAAGTGAGCCGTTGCCTAAAGGACTTGTTGCCAACACTTCTGATTTGCAAATGCAACCACTATGGGGTCGTCGTAAGGTACGCTTTCAAAATGAACTTATGTTACAAATTCACACACACACACATGAATATGTGTGTATAAAGGGTACATTCATTTCAAAACCAATATTATATTTTTGTATCAATATTATGTTGATAACCATGCAAGAACCACATATGCGGATGTAGATACCACTTAAATAGAAATGGTAACATTGAGAAAAAGCACTTATTTATTTTTCACTATTCTTACTTTAATTTAATCTTCTCTATCCCAAACGTAGTTGACAAAAGTATATCTTAAAAATATTGAAATTTACATATTCTAGTTAAATAACACAAGAAATAGAACACAAGATATAGTGGGGCCGTGGGGGAGAGAAAGAGAAGAGTTTATATGAGTACACAACCATCTTGCCTATAAAACAACAGGCTCTTGTGTTCAAGCAGTTCTCTACTTAAAACTGGTTTTCTATTGAACAAGCCTCTTTATCTATCTCTTTCACACACACACACACTCTTTCTCTCTCTCTCTCTCTATATATATATATATATATATTATTGGGGTTATGAATTCTGACTGTGAATGTTTTTGAGATCAATAAGACTACAACATGACAAATTGCTACACTATTTGAAACATAGTCACATGGAACGCGGTACGTCGCGGTACGTGGTACGAAAACGGGTATGCAGTTCGTACATTTCTAAAGTTCAGTACGAAGGGGTAGGTTCATTCCGGTACACCAATTCGGTACGCGGTACGGTGTATCATATATTTTGGTACACCGTATCCTATACAAAACATGTTGAAAAATTCATAACAATAAGCATATTCCTTAACTTAATAACAACTTAATAGTTCATAACAAAAAAATCATTTCATAATCAAAATTCATAACTGCATAAGATCTTCATAACAAAAAGTCAAAAACTTCATAGTTCATAGTTCATACTTCATAAGTTCATATTTTATAACATAAAAATAGACAGAAGCCACAAAATGTTCAAAAATCAAAATAGTGAAAAGTGAAGAAAACTAATTCAGCCTTTAATTTTTCTAATTCGTGTACCCAGCAAGCCCGATTCGCGATTATACAAGTCACAGATCGTTGTTTTGATCAAATGGGTACGCGAATCGGATCAATTGAGTTCGAAATTGAAGAATTTTCGGAACGCCATGAACCTCCGTACCAGATTGCGTACCGCCGGCGATCGGGACGACTCTGTACCGTGTTTCGGTACAGGCGATCTAGATCGCGGGACGTGGGGTAATCAGCGTTTCCTATGACTATGATTTGAAATAAACGCAACATTCTCATTGGGATCTCCTAAAATTAACTGCAACATTTCTTTACTATGGGAAAGTTTGTATTATTTTCAACAGAAAGTAAATTCTACAACAAGCTTATTTACTGCTGCAGTGGGTATTAAACAAATCGAAATGGTAGATAAAATTGTTAGGAAGGTAATTCATTTATTTCTTTTTTTCTCTCTCTCTCCCTCATTTTTTTTTATAAATTTTACGTTAACCATATATACATTGTAACCTCTTTCTTCCAATGCAGTTTTTATCAAGTGATTTCAGTGTGATGCTTTTTCATTATGATGGTGTTGTTGATGGATGGAAGGAATTAGAATGGGCCGACAGTGTGGTACATATTTCTGCAATTAATCAAACAAAATGGTAATTTGTAAACCAATATTTTATATATTTTCTCATCTTTTACACACTTATGTTCTTGATGGTGACACACAGGTGGTTTGCGAAACGCTTTTTACATCCAGATATAGTTACTGAATATAGTTATATTTTTCTCTGGGATGAAGATCTTGGAGTTGACAATTTTGACCCTGAAAGGTATGGTAGTCTCTTATAATACATACTTGTGATTCATGCTACTATGCATGGTGTGACATAAGTCTGAAAAATATTTAAACCTTACACATGTTTTTATCGTATGGTACCTGCTATGAGAAATGTGATTGAATTTTATTTTAGTTGTTGATATTCACAGATATATATCAATAATTAAAACTGAAGGACTTGAAATCTCACAACCAGCACTTGATACAAGATCTGAGATGCATCATAAAATCACTGCACGTTGGAGCAACTCAACTTTTCACAGGCTTTCTTCTCTCTTTATATGTGTGTGTGTGTATTGTTGTTTGGCTACAAAGGCCAAAAACCTTAAAAAGTCTAGGAAGGAATATCAGGCACTGATCTTTAAAAGGGTTATAGACGCGCCATCTCACAGAGTCATAGGGTTTTAAAAGGGAATTAAAATTGCCGGAGGGGTATAATGGGTATTCTAGCCATTGTTAACTTTTTAACAACTTCTCGATTTCTTTAAAAGTTCATAATTTTTATATACGTCATTAATTTTTTAAAAAAATTACACCAAAAAATTGAATTTTTTTTAATCTTTCCAACAAGTATAATATTGCTATATAAGAAAAAAACAACATGAACTAGGTTTTCATGAACTTAATGTTTTATGACGTTTTTCGAGTGTTTATGAATCTCAACGTTTTTATGTAGTTTTTTCTAGAAAAACACAATAGAACATTCAGTTTCATAAACATCTTAAAAAACTCCATGTACAAACTTAAGTGTTTGTTGTTCTGTTTAGTGTTTATAAACGTCAAGTTTTGAGAAATCTCGGAAAAATGCCATAAGATGTTCGGTTCATGAAAACCCAGATCATGTTGTTATTTCTTTTTAATATAACAATACTATACTCATTAGAAAGATAAAAAAACGTTGGATTTTATGATGTAATTTTTTTTAACTATTGACGTATAAAAAAGTTAAGGACGTTTAAAAAAATAGGGGGAAGTTGCATGTGCAACATTCCTATACTTTACATTTTTTCCCTTTGGCTCCATATCCACATGTCTCTCTCTTGTGACTTCCTGGATTTTTTTTTACAAAATGTACGAAGCCTGCATGATTTTATCACGCATATAAGGAGTTATCACGCATAATCCATCTGCGTGATAATTCCATTTGTGCGTGATAACTTCGTGTTTGCATCATTTTATCACGCAAAAACAATGAACATTTGGGTGATAAAATCACCCAAACGTCCTACACTTTGCATGCAGAGACAATTATTTAAACTTTTATTATATATACAGGGAGGATCAAATGAAAAGTTTATTTATTTTTTAGTTAAAAAAAATAAAAAAGGATTAGAAAAATAACAAACAATTCTACTGAACTCCGACAACAACAACAATAACAAGCAGTGTTGTAAAAATCACGATTAGGCGGCCGATTAATCGAGATTAATCGGTAATCGGCCCTTAACTGATTAATTTTAGCCTAGTCGGTCTAAAAATCGCTAGGCGGTCAAAGTCGGTCAAAATCGGACCTAATCAGTCAAAATCGGCTCTAATCGGGATAATCGGACTAATCCATCAACCAAAATTAGGTCTAATTCGTCTTGAGTTTTGATGATCTGTGTACCTGATTGAAGAAATTCATGGTGTTGATCGATGGAAATCGTGTACCAGGCAGTGGAAGATGAAGAAATTAGGTCAAAATCGGCTCTAGTCGGGATGATTTGTGTACCTGATTGAAGAAATGCGAACATGAAGAGACGATTTGCGATTGAACTTCGACGGAGTCCGATTCCCTCTGGCCTCTTCTGACTTCCGATTCCCTCTGGCCGATGTCGGAGTTCGATCTTCGCCTCTGGCCGTCTCTTCTGCCTTCGCCTCTTTTGACTTCCGATTCCTTTGGCCGAGGAAGAGACGCTTTTCTTTATTATTGGGTTTTAACAAATGGACTGGGTTTTAACAAATGGGTTTTTTAAAAGATAAAAATAAATAAAATAGATATTAATTATCATATAAATTATCAATTAAATGGTTAAAATCTTTAAATATTTGAAAATTTATGTATAAAATTTTGTATATATGTATATAATTTTGAAAAAATACATATAAAATTATAATCCGATTAATCCCGATTAATCTCTAGTCCCTACCTCACTGCCCGACTAGCGATTTTTACAACACTGATAACAAGCGTACCTAGTAAAATCCCACTTAGAGTGGGGTCTGGGGAGGGAAAGATAAAGACACACCTTACTCCTAATCTACAAGTAGAATAGAGAGGCTGCTTCATAAGCGTTGGAATCGGCTCACTAAACTCTACCATCTTAGGTTTTATGGTTTTAGAGTTTATTTTTTGTGATTTAGCTTTAGGATTTAGTTTTGAGGTTTGGCGTTTAGCTTTAGGATTTAGTTTAAGGGTTTGGGGTTTAGCTTTAGGTTTAGGGCTTTGCTTTAGCTTTTTGGGTTTAACTCTAGATTTATGGTTTAGGGTTTAGGCTTTGACAAGCTGGTTGCAACGCCACTTAAATGAGTTCAATCGTTATTTGTTTGATTCGATTGAGAGGTTGTTAAAAAGCCTTTTTCGCCTTCTTAGGCAAAAAATTTTTTCTCAAATGAGAACTCATGTTTTTGAGAGAACTTGCAAGACCTCCGAACTTCATCAAGCAAACTCTTATTGAACTCATTCCAGCAGCGTTGAAAACGGCTCATTGAACCCAATCCTGAAACTCAAAAACCTAAACTTTAAAGCTAAACTCTAAAAGCTAAATTGTAAAGTTAAACCTGAAAGGTAAGCACTAAACCTGAACTCTAAAGCTAAACCATAAACCCTAAAGTTGAACCCTAAAATCTAAAGTAAACCCTAAATGTTATTTAGGGTTTAACTAACAAGTTCTAATGTCATTAAAATGAGTTTAATCGATGTTCTTTGATCAAGTTCTCAAAAAAAAAAAAAAAAAAGAAACTAGGACTTCTCATTTGAACCTTTCTCTCTCCATCATACACACAGTGCCTTTTTTTGAATGTTTTCTTCCGAAATTTTACCTTTTGTGATAGACTGTGCTATAGTTTAAACTCTTAGTGGCTGTTGTGAATGGCTAAATATTTTATTCTTTATTTTGCTAAGATGTTTAGTTACACTATGCTTGTGGCTCATATGTGTGTTTGATCAGCTGGGGCATTTTCATAAATAATTTGGTTTACTGCATCTTTAGGAGGGCTAAACCTAGTGGTAACAAGCACGGGTGTGATGGGACGAACAACTATCCTCCTTGCACAGGGTAAAAACTTCACATCAAACATCCTGCTTTGATTGATGTTTATCGAACTATAAATTAACTCAAAGTAATTAGTATTTCTTATAATGATAAAACTCATACTTTATCAGGCAGGCCACATAATGATAATAGAATTGCAATAGATAGCAGTGTACTTTAACTTCAGTTCTAAAACAGTCATTGGGCTTCAAAATTCATTTGAAACCAGTGACTTTTCAACTTTATAATGGTTGGTTTTATTATGGTTTTGAAAGTTAAACTGGTATTATTATGATTTTCAAAAGTTGGCAACAATTTGTCAGTATAGTGACTAAACTTAGCAATGAAGTGAAAATGTGTTGTTTATATTTTATAACAATCTTATCTTTGTATCATCATCTATAGAGATGGAAAGATAGGCTGGTTAGGTAACAAGTCAAAAATGGTTTCATGTTGAAACAGATTGCTTTTAGTATGGGCTGAAATGGGTTTGGTTAGTTAGGGACTTAGGGTTAGCCTGTAAAAACTTTTTTTTCCTTTTGAAATGTATTCATATGTGTAATTATTGTATTAATTATGATTTCAAAACCAATATTACACGAATTTTCTAACAATAAGATTTAGGTGGGTAGAGTTGATGGCACCAGTCTTCTCTCGAGCTGCCTGGCGATGTGTATGGTATATGATCCAGGTGAGTCATGTCTACCAAGTATACAGCTAAAGGTTGTCCTTTAATAGCGAAACATTTTTACAGATATATTGAAATATTAAATATGTATTCAGAAGCAATATCATATTTAGTGTACAGACATCATCTAGGCCATGCAAAAGTTGTCGTCTACATGCATCATCAACCATGAACTTGTGTAGTAACTAGTAATTCTTGTTAATGGTGGAATTTCAACCCATTTACTTACGGAGTGAGTTTTTCGAGTTTTTTATTTTATCAATTTTGGGCATGACACTTGAATTAAAAATATTACTTTAAGAGGAAACTGGTCTAAAGAAGCTGAAGGACTTTAGAGTGGCCCAAAGTGTATTGTGAATGCATAAACAAACAAACGTATCCAGTAAATCTCACTCATGGCAAAGCTATTAATATGTTTCGGAGGAGTGGGGTTAAGAGCAAACCTTTGACCTTTCCCAGGGGATAGAGAAGATGCTCTCATGTATCTTGAACGCCTAAAACTTCCTAAATTATCCTATTTATAAATTATAATGCAAGTATTTAATCAAAGTTATACGATTTTGCCAACCTTATCTCACATGTTATTTGTCTATAATTTTGTTGGTAAGAAGTGTTTCTGATCAATTAAACTGTGTCCATAAAATTATCTGCTTTAACCTGTTACTGAACATTAAAAAATAAATAGCAATATGATTATACCGAGTTTTTTACCAAATGGGTGTAATTGAAAAAAATTTACCAAATAGGTGTTGTTTAAAACTTATTTACCAAAATTGGTGTTTTCCTTTATTTAATTACTTTTAACGAATCAAAAAAGAAAAAAAAACAAAAATAAAGAAAAACACCTATTTTGGTAAATAAGTTTTCAACTACACCTTTTTGGTAATTATTTTTTTCAACTACACCCATTTGGAAAAAAACTCTGATTATACCCTTGCGAATGGAATATTTTCTTGAAGTATTTGAACCTCATTAGTCTTCTTTCTTTGATAAAATCTTTAATGAGTTTTAAATGTTGTATTACCTTTGATTTTGCAGAGTGACTTGAACCATGCATGGGGACTAGATATTCTGTTTGGTTATTGTGCACAGGTAATTTCTTTTCTGCTAAAAACTAACTAAAGCACACGCTTTTGTGCATGTGATCACATATTCTGTTTTGTTAACGAACTCAGTTTGACACTATTAATGACGTTAACTGTTTTTCACACTTTGAAATGTTGTCAACTCTTTACAGGTCTATAAATGTGAATTAGCTGACAATAAATTGCATGTTCTATACTTCTATTTAATCACAAATTGAAAAAAGTACAACATGTATTTCTTTTTGTAGCGATTTTGTTATTGACGCAATGACACTTCACATTTGCATGTGTTTGATAGGGAGATAGAACAAAAAATGTTGGGGTTATTGATGCTGAATACATTGTTCACTATGGTCTACCAACCTTTGGGGAGCTTCAAAATAAGGTCAGTCTAGTGATCACTTTATAAGTTTCTTATTAGAATTATAAGTGGGTCGATTTGAGTTATGCTTTATCTCAGTCGGGTTAAATAAAAAGGGAACGGGTTAAACCAGTTGAAAGTTCGCCAAAGCTTATATTTAGTGACACAACACAACGTCCTAAATTTGTTTATTGTAAATTTATATTGTTATAGTAATAGCATAAGTCTCAATGATATTTATCGCATACTTTGAAGTTAAAAAAATAGAAAATAGCAGTTGTGGATCATCCTAGCTTCTGTTTTTTCTTCCAACCATTTTGGTTTATGGAATTAACTTTTATATGCTCTCTCTTGCATTTAAAGGGACTTCTGTTGATATACTTATTACTACTTGCTTTCATCACAATGCAATTAATTACTGGTTTTAGTACTTGTGTTTTGTCATCATAGGCTTTAACCATCTTTGCTCATTCTATCACGAAAAAGAGACTACTAGGGTTTGTCAATTATATCTGTTGAACAATCTTTGTTAAAATGTAGTTCATGGGGCAAAAACATATCGACAAATTGGAACAAATGGATATACACTTATGCAATCGCGTGTGACTATCTGTTGCCCATCTCATACTACAAAAAGAAATTCTGCATGGTCGTTATTTTGTTGATTGAAGCCACAATATGTAGTCTGATCAACATATGATTTTAACAAGACCAAAATGTTCCGTAAAATCATTTGGACCATGGTGTTAGTTCCATTCCAACAATGCAAGTTGTTCCTAATTAATCCTAAAAGCAAGAAAAATTGAAAATTCAAAGTAGAATCAACTTGACTAGAACCTCACAAGTGGTGTTTACTAGGGAGATTGGAAATATAAGATTGTACGAGGAAAATTACCTTCAATATGTTCCCCTCATCCATGGTTTAAAAAGGCGGTCTGAGGCGCGCCTTGAGGCGTACGCCTCAGCTGAGGCGGCCAGAAAACGCATATGAGGCGTAGCCTCAACGGGGGGAAACGAAACCTAAGCCTCGGGTGGATCAAGGCGTATCGAGGCGGTGAGGCGGTGAGGCAAGGCGTTGAGACTTAAGCCTCAAGAAAGATCACATATTTTTGATTTTGGATTGTTTTTCTTACCTGTGTTAGATTCTGTTGACCTTCGTTTCAACCGATAAGCAACCCTAATTCAATAAAAGGTTGCGAACGAAACATCTGCTTCGATTAATGAGCCTCACCTGGTCATACGAATTCGATTAACGAGTAGCCTCACCTCGTCGCCAAGATTGCCTTCCTGGATTCGAAACTTACCCAATTGATGATAGCCATGATGTCGCAAGAGAGCTGCTGATCGATCAAATTGGCTGAATTATACATTCAGACCTAGGGTTAGGTGGCGTTTAGAAGAAGAAAGAGGTAGAAGATCAAGGGAGAAGAAAAACGACGTGTGATACAAACGGTGGTTCCCATTAGGTTATTAAGAACTTTGATATTTTAACATCTAACCCCCTCAATCTTTATTAATTAATATTTTGGTCACCAAACTTGAGCTGAAAATTAAAATCCTGCTTTTTGTTGTATTTATAGCTTTTGTATATTATACATGAAGGTTATTAATAAATTAATTTACAAATTTATCCATAAAAAGTATAAAATTAATGCTATATATACATAGAAGATTAATGTTATGTGTACATACAAAGTTAAGGCTATAAATTAGCGTTTGTTTTATGTTAAATTATTACTTTTATTAAATATATTTGTAATTTTAATTATATTTCAATATAGTTTTGAGGCTTACGCCTCGGTCTGCCTCTAGGCTTACGTCTCGTGAGGCTAACAGAAAACGCCTCGAGGCTCGTTTCCGCTTTTTTAAACCTTGCCCTCATCGTTACTGGGTAAGGTGTGTCATTACCCCCCCCCCCCAGACCCTACTCTAAGTGGGATTCTTATTAGGTATGCCTGTTGTTGTATGTTCCCCTCTTTGTTAGGACTCACTAAAAAAAGAAAAATAAATGAAAAAATTAAGAATTAACCTCATTTATATGCAAAGTAAGGCTCTCTAGAAGCCGCCTCTCTTTTTAGATGAATAGAAGATTTGCCTACATCCCATGCTCCCTAGACCTGACAAATAGTTTCGCTATAAGTAGAAGTACCTGGGTATGGTTGCTTGTTTTTGCAGAGTGAGGATGCCCATAGGGATGAAGAGTATATGAGGACATGTTATTGAACTAAAGGTTAATATTTATGCAAATAGTATAAAGAGTTCAAGTGTAGGTAAGAGAATAAGAATGAAATTTAACGATGTGACTGACAAATCATAAGATAAATGCACTTTTAGGTACATATAACAAGAAGTCTATAGACAAAGAAGGATTGGGTTAACTTTGGAGTTTGGCCTAATTGGCTAATTGCATAAATGTTCCATTAGCAACCATGATATGAAGTTTGTGTAATTTATTCTGCTTGAGAGCTTACAAACGGCTTGAGTGCATCAAAACCATGTATTAGAACACTTACATGCCCCAAATAAGATTTCATACTGCTTTCTTGTTTCATATTATGGATGCTGCTTTTAACATTGTACCAACTCGCGAACACTTTCTCTGACTAGAACTCTCTTGATTCTCTCTCTAGAATCTTCTTCTCTCACTAGAATTCAACCATGATATTTATAATACAATATGGTCCTAAACTACCAAATAATTATACAATAATACCAAATCACTAATAGTATGACATTGAGAAATACTTGCTATTCAGCCAAAGCAAATCCAAGAATCATGCTTGCGTCTGCTAAGCTGACAACGTGTATAACGCTTGTTCATGTTTTGCGGTTGGCGTTATATATAGAAGTGATTGGTTGAGAGTATTGGGTCTTCAATTTGGACTGATCTCCTGAATGCATCCGCTGCTGATGGTCTTATTGTTGCAGAAACAATGATTGACCAAAGGAATCAACCAAAATGCATGCACTTAGAGGGGAAAAAAAGAGGCACTTCCTCACACTCTTACAGTTGTATCATCGTAGGGTACAATTATACCTTTGTCTCAAAAGCTGGTAGGGTGTTACCAAGCCTTAAAACTCACAAAAAGTTTGAACTTGGACATACATTCCAACGGTTACATGTATCTGTGGTTGAGATTTGAGAAATGTCAATTCACATACATGTTATGTTAGTTGCGGTCCACTTGCTCAAATACTTTTGTCTGTGTTTGACCTTATGCCTTGCTCAACACAGCTGCCCTATTTTCTTTTATGCTGTTTCCCTTTTGTTATACCCGTTTAATTGTTCAGAAGAAAACATAACCTTTATTGTCATATTCATTAGCAAATGTGCCAAAATTGTCACCTTTATTCTCTAATTACAAACTAGGGGTGAGCATAGGTCGGCTTGGGGTCGGTGTTTTGCTTAGTCCAAATTCAAAACTGGAATTTCGGTTTTTGGGTTTCTAAACCCATTTGGGCTTGGTTTTTTCGATTTTTATCTTTTTAAAACCCGTTTGGGTTTGGGTTTGGTTTTTTCGGTTTTTATCTTTTTTTAATTTAATACCCATTTGGGTTTGGTTTGGGTTTGAGTTTTCTTGGTTTTTCTACTTAGGCTTATAAAAAACGAACCAAAATATTGTTTTTGTGCTAAAAATATTTGAAGTATAACACTACATAACATTTAAAATTATAAAAAATCTTTAAATTTAGTAAAAATCATTTGTGCTTTGGTATCGTAAGCCTAAAAAGGTAATTAAATATATGATTTTTATGACTTTTGGTATCAAGAACCAAGAAAACTTTTGGGTTTAAATTTTTCGTTTTTTTGGTTTTGGGTCGGTTTTTTCGGTTTTATGCACACCCCTTACAATCTTTATACGCTTGCAAACTCAAATGCATAGTATTTACAATGCAAATTTATTACGTGTATTTTCCATGTTTTTGCAGGAAAAAACTAATAATTCTGACCCAAATGCCAGACTAGAAGTAAGTATTATCTATATGTTTTTTCTTAAAACTGCAAACACACATGCCTATTTAATGTACTCCACGAACGTCTTCATCTGATTAAAATAGATTTCTTGTATTGTCACTTAGGTAAGAAGGCATTCACATCAAGAATACAAGATATTCAAAAGAAGATGGCAGGAAGCTGCTAAAGAGGATGAAACATGGGTTGACCCTTATCCACATTCTTGGAATTATACCATAATCTAACCTCCATTGATTCACTCACTTTAGATGGTGTCAAGAGATTGAGATCACGCCTTGAAATCATATATCAAATACATATGCGTTCTAAAGGTAAAAATCGCGTATCACATGTAAAAAATTTGTATGTATAATTAAATTCACATTTAGTAGCATGAAAAAATGTATAAATTCTAAGAAGTTTGCAATAAAACTATGTTAACATGTTAAAAAAATCCTTTTAGTTTTAAGTGTAAAATGTTATAAAGCTATGCAATAAGCTTGCTATTGCATCAAAAGGTTGATTGCAAGATCTTAATCAACTTATTGGTCTTACTTGATGACCGTGGTTCGTCTTATTGTTGTTTTAGGTGAATTCACATTGTGTAACATCTAGAGGTGCACAAACTAGGTTTTTTTTAAACCGGTTTTAGTCAACAAAGTTAAGATCCGGTTTTGGTTAGGTTCGGGCTTTGACCGATTTTTATTGGTATTTTTCCGGTTTGGCTGGCTAATGGTGGAATTAATTCCGGTTACAATTTTCCTGAAAACTGGAACCGCGTGTACCTGCTAGTTCAGGTAGGACTGATTTCGGTCCCACCTCTGGTCACACCTCAATAATAAATCGAGTCTATCAAAATGGAAAAGATCTTATTGTGAAATCCCAAGCAAAAATGATAATCAAACTTTTTGTTAATCTTCCACATGCCAAATAAATTTGTTGCTTATATTGCTTGATAATAAGATCTTCACACGTTTTTTTATCAGCTCTAGCTTCTTGCTAGTGTGTTTCGTTTTTTATAAAACCCTCTATGTTCAAATATAGAAAAGTCAAAGGGAGCTATTATCAATCAAGGAAATTAATTTGAGTTATTCCCACATTAAGGTTTGATTATTAAAAAAAAAAAAAAAAAGGAAATTGTGTGCTTAGGATGCATGCCACGTAATAACAATCGACACTTCCATGATTAGTTCATATATTTTACAAAAATCTAATAAATCTAAGTGTAGTGCTTGGGATCTTGATCTTTTATGATAAGGAAGTATGCGAGTTGTGTATTTCAAGAATAGGTTGGATCTAGTCAAATGTGCATAATCTGTTAAAACTAGTAAAGTAATATCTAAGCAAGAAAAGTGCACGATCTTATGAATTACCTCTGAATAAATTTAGAAATCATACGTAAGAACTATAGTATTTCATAAGTTATTTGAAAAGTCCAATTTGATTCTATATAGTTCATGCAGAGATAAAATATCATGCAATCAATCTTATGATAATTCCATGTGCGTGGAATTATCATGTAAATGTTAACCGTTCTTGCGTAATAATATAATGTATACTTTGTACACTTCATATGCAAAAATAGTTGTCTTTCAAACTTTTACTACACACACATATATGCATATATGTGTAAATATATATGTATGCATGCATGCATATATTAAAAAACATGTTGAGTATACTAAAAGCTTGCAAAAATCTGGTGTAATTTTTGATTTTTTTAGATATATAATATATGTTATTATTGAAAGTAGAAAAGGTAAAAAAAAAAGTTATAGATATATGTTATAGATATTACAAAATGTTGTTTTTACAATGTATAACATTAAAAACAATGTGTAACAAGTAGGCCTGTAAACGAACCGAACGAACACGAACACAGGCATGTTCGTGTTCGTTCATTTACACTTAACCGAACACGAACACGAACACGAACACCTTAACGAACATGAATTTTGTGTTCGTGTTCGTTTATTAAGAAAATGAATATGTTCGTGTTCGTTTGTGTTCGTTCATTAATAAGTTAAATGAACATGTTCATGAACATAAATGAACACAAACGAACTAAAATAAACGAACAAACATAAATGGGCATTTTTAACACCACTGAACAGTCATAAACGAATTTAAACACTATTGAACAAACATAAACGGACACAATTGAACAAGCATAAACGACAAGTCTTTAAAATGTACATATATATCACTCGTAAATTAGTCAGTTAACCAAACAAAAGCTAGCATTACATAGTTAACGAACATAAACGAACACTAACGAACACAAATAAACGAACGTAAATAAACGAACATAACCGAACTGTTCATGAACATAAATAAACGAACACAAGGTGTGTTCATGTTCGTTCATTTAATTAAACGAACACAAATTTCGTGTTCGTGTTCGTTCATTTATTAAATAAACGAACATAAACGAACTTTTTACCGAACAGTTCACGAACTGTTCATGAACTGTTCGGTTCGTTTACAGGCCTAGTAACAAGTGTGAAATGTATGCTTACATATTTTTTTTGTTTCTATTTATTTTTTTAATATTCTTATAATAACATATATTGCATATCAAAAAATGGTTTTTTTTGAAGTATTTTCATGGGTTTTTTTAGCGCAAGTGATTTTAAGGGCTGTTTATTTTTACAAAGTCATTTTTTGCGTGGAAGCGAACAAAAGTTGCATGAAATTATCTTGTAAAAACAATTAAAACTTTTTTTAGAACGGCGATTGTTGCAACGGCAAGACCGTTGCCTCAAAGTGCAGTGACTGAGTATCGAAGCCTCAGCCTTACACTCATGCTACAATTGCAGCGATGCATATTTTTGTGGCATTAAAGAGGCTCACTCATGCTGCGATTGCAGCGGAAGCTCCACCCAACCCTCCTGACGGGTCAAATTGGTTGGAGTCGAAGACTCGTCAACCAACCGTTTCAGGGAAAAACTGGGTAGGAAGCTTTAACCTTGCCTCGTAAAACCCTTTTGGCTCGGACACAAAGCCGAGTGATAGCTGGATCACACGTCACTGTCTTGTTCTCACAAATTTTGATAACAATGAGAATTGAACCCAGAACCTCCAATAGAAAGTATGGGTCTCTTACCACTTCACCAAATCTTGTGATAATTTCACAGAGATAAAATGTTCAAGCATAAACCATCTATGTTGTAATTTCACCCCTGTGTAGTAGATCCATCTGTACGTGAAAATATGAGAAATTTTTTTTAAAATGGGTGCATGCCCCATGCATGCATGGTTTCTAGGTAGTATGGGAGATGTGTTTGATAAATGGGTATTCCGCTATTTCAAGTAGAGGATTGTGAGTATGTGGATAATGACATGGCTATTCGAGTGATGGGGTGGCGCCACATGGACCATGTCCGCTACCTCAAGTAGCGGAATGCTACTAATCCTCCATATTCCGGTTATATTCGACATTAGCACCCATAATTAACCCATTTCCGATACTAAAGGTAGCGGAATACACATACATACACAATGCATGATATTCATATGCCTATTCCGGGATTCAAGGTAGCGGAATACATCCCATCTTCTAAACGTGGTGTTTATCCATTCCGGTTGTACATGTAGCGGAAAATAACTCTCACCTACCAAAATTTCATAATTTCGTGTACGATGAAACCCTGAAAAAGAAACATGTTCCCACGTTTTTTGCACAACTAGATGATATACCCTCACCTACCAACATTACGAATTTTCGAAGAAATACCCCCACCTACCCACATTATGAATTTTCGAGGAAATACCCCTACCTATCAACATTATTAATTTCATATTTATTTTGATGTTACGTTGTATTATTATAATTTTAAAATCGTACAGTATTATTATATTTTTTTATTGACATTATTTTTAATTTTACACAATTAAAATAATTTATCACATATTTTTATATTTTTTAATTGACATCAAACTAATAATTTATGATGTGCAGAGTATATATTTATATACTTTACTTTTAAAATTGAAATATAAATCCTAAAACACTTTATATTGTATGTGTTATTTGATGCTCTTATTGCCTATATATATGTTCATAATCACATCATTTAACATCAAATATTTCACCAAAGTAATATTACTCTAAATATCATTTGTGTTCTATCATTTTCAACTCTAAAACGATGTCTTCTTTTCAACCATTTCTTGTTAAATTATACTGGAATGGTGAAACCTCATACGTAAACGGAGTTGTTGATTATGATGAATCAACTCTCACAACCTCGTTTATAATTAGATACAGAATTACCTATCAACAATTAGTTGATGAAGTCTGTAACCATGTTCAAATTGTTAGAGAATCTTCACAAGTGAATTTGTTACTCAATTACTCATTTCAAGGATTTAGTGAAAGTTCTTTCTTAGTTGGGGAAAAAAGCATGAACATGCTTTATTTTCTATCAGAAAATGTAGTTAACTTTATGGCTCATATAAAAGTTAACTGGCAACCATTTATTCTATCTCAACATAGTAGTTGTATGGACCTCCTGCGAGGTTTTTCCAGTTCTTATGCTGCTGGTGTCGATAATACAACAGCTTTACGAGACAACAATATGGAGGTTGGTGTTGCATTATTAGATCAACAGGTTAATGAACATTACAAAAGTGATGGTTTTGAGCCCTCTGAAGTCATATGACCAATGAGAGTGAAGAAAGTGAATTCCTCCCCTCCAACGACGAGTCAGAAGGCGAAGGCGAAGACCAACTCCCTTTTTCCTTAGATCAGTATAATTCAGGCGTTTATCAAGGATTCAGTCAATCATTTGATCTCAATGAGCCTATAGAGGAGTCAGACGATTATGTTCTTCCCGATTTTGATGATGAAGATCATATGGACGTATGGAATGAAGATTCCAACGAAATCCGTCTTGGCGTGTATTTTAATTCAAAAAATGATGTCATGTATGCGGTCAGAAGATGGAATGTTGGTTGTAATAGGGAGATCTACGTGGCTGAGAGCAAACCATCTTTTTGGAAAGCTAGATGCAAAACTACACAGCCACAAAAGGATACAATCCCTGTTTAACAGACTCCTTTGTGTCGGTGGCGTGTAACTGCTTCAAAAAGAAGAAAGCATCACATGTGGAGAATCACCACATGGACTGGTGCTCATAGCTGTTACTCAACATTTATTCGAAACAATAATCGAGCTTTAAGATCCAAAGATGTTGCTGCACATATTTTCCCCCAAATTCGTGAAGATATATCATTTTCGGTAAAACAGATTCGCGCTTACATAAAAGAGAAACTTAAGGTTGATATTACATATTCCAAGGCGTGGACAGCACGAAGAATTGCTATCGAGAGAATTCATGGTAATTGGGAGAGCAACTTCAATGAGTTGCCAAAGTATGTAGAAGCACTGAAGGCCTCAAATGATGTACTATAGTAACATGGTTCCATCATCCACATAGTACACCGGAATGTGCTGTGTTTTAAATATGTTTTTTGGGCATTCGGACCATGCATTAAAGCATTTCATCTCTGCCAACCCGTAATATCTGTTGATGGTACTCATCTTAAAGGATCATATAGAGGTAAGCTTTTGATTGTTGTTTCAAAAAACGCTAACAATTACATATTGCCTGTGGCATATGCAATCGTTGATGAAGAAACTAATGAAAGCTGAGGTTGATTCTTCCAACAATTTCATGAACATGTTACAAGTAACAGCATGGGCAAGTTGTGTGTCATCTCGGATCGACATAAAGGAATAGTAAATGTAATGGAGAATTTTGAAGATTGGAAAGAGCCCAAAGCTTATCACCGCTATTGTCTTCGTCATATTCGAAGCAACTTTATGAAGAATTTTAAGAGTGTCAGCTTGAAACAGTTATGTTGGGCTATTGGTAGCACAACACAACGGAGAAAGTACCGGTTGGTGAAGAGTGAAATGAGAGGTATAAGTGAAGAGGCATGGCAGTATTTGAACAATATTGAAAAATCAAAGTGGACTGTGGTGTTTGATGAAAGAAGATGTCGATAGGGTAACCTAACGACTAATATATCCGAAAGCTTAAACAATGTGTTACGTGGAGCTAGATTGCTACCTATAAAGGTGTGTATTGACTTTACCTTTCAAAGAGACGTAGCTCAATATGTAAAGCACACAGAGATTGCAATGAGTTGTAATACAGCTTTACCTCCTCGTATGTGGCGATTGTTTAATCATCGGGATAGTCGTTCAAGAGAACACCAAGTATTTATTTTTGATCTAATTGAGGCAAGGTACATGGTAATTTTTAGGCTTCAAACAAACGAAGATGGGGGCAATGATTATACGGTTGAATACCGTAAGAAGACATGCACATGTGGTAAGTGGCAAATTTACAGATTTCCATGTTCGCATGTTATCGCGGTTTGTCATTGGAGGGGTGAAGAACCACATGAAATTGTCAATAATAGATTCCATACTAGTACGTATCGAGCACAATATAGTGGTCACTTTTATCCACTCACCCACTGCGCTCATTGGAGAGAACCAGGTTGGAAAATACGAGGAAATACATCAAGAATAACGGTGTCACGAGGCAGGAGACGTGCTAGAAGAATACACAACGAGATGAATACTCATTATGCTGAAGAACGTAGGCCTCGGTTGTGTGGGTTATGCAGAGAACCAGGTCATACCATCAACACATGTCCCAACCGACAACAATGATGTGTTGTTTTATTATGCTATTTTACGATGATGTATTGTTTATGTTTGCTATTTTAATTAGATTTCTGAATTTTATATATTGTTGATTTAGATATGTTATTTTACGAGTTTTGCGTACATTTAATTGTGAATGATCTTACATGTTGAACATGAGATGTACCATCTTCAAAATTCTCGTGTTCAACATTTGATGTTCCAGCCTGATAGTTTTGATGTTGAGCACTAGATGTACCGACCCCACTTCTGACATTACCACGTTTTCTTTCTCTCCTTCGTAAATTACGTGGTACTGTCTCATCCACCCCTAAATTAACA
Organism: Mikania micrantha; assembly: GCA_009363875.1. Taxonomy (NCBI): domain Eukaryota; kingdom Viridiplantae; phylum Streptophyta; class Magnoliopsida; order Asterales; family Asteraceae; genus Mikania; species Mikania micrantha. Next base: position 46,932,746 of record CM018680.1, on the reverse strand, counting down.
GGACCAATATGAAGATGTGATGGATAGTGCAGGCGACTCTCTTCATTAAGCATTCCCATTACTTGATTCGCAGTGTTTTGCAACGTTTCAAAGTTCTGGAAATTCAATGTTGATTCCGTGTGCATGAACTGACCTGCTTGTTGATAAGTCTGACTTATCCCATCCGTCAATAAAAAAAATATGTCAACTAAAACGGTAATATAGTGATACAAATCTATGACTACAAAAATATAACTTAAATGACTGCAAACCAAGAATTGCGATTTAGACCCTTGATCTTGGAATCCGGGCTGCATGACATCTTCTGATTTTGGGTTCGTGATATACAACACTGTACGTGACCAGTACCATTGCATATAACTTGGTTCTACAGTAGGTGCTGCACAACGAACCCCTTGTACCACATTCTCCCACCTTTGGTTCCACACAGACAAAAATTGTGAGTGAATATTCGGCCAGTTTTTATCTGGCTTGCCAGTGCGAATTAAAGTATGCAACTTCATGTGCTCGTTAAAAGATAAAGGGATAGGGTCAGGAATGAGTTGAACCATTCCAAATTGTCTCATAACCCTTTGTGGTGTATGAAATTCAACCACATCCCAATATATTAAAAAACACTCGCTCTGCCAACAACGAATACCACTCCTACAAATTCCTGGTAGGAATCCAATAACCTCCTCGTAAGGTCTCCACTTGAACTGTATTAAAAAATAATATTAAATTCAACGAAAAATAATAAATACAACAAAAAAAACAATTGAATTAATTTACCTCCCATTCCCGTATTGTTTGCAACTGTGACCGGCATGCTCTAAGTGAATGTGAAACGACATCTTTATATGTCAATTTTTCACGCCACCTTCAAAACCATTTAAAACAAGTTATATTAAATAACTTAACAAATATTTTTTAAAAATATAACAAAACTATTAAAATCATACATTGCACCATATGGTCTTCGGTTATCAAATTGATGTAGAATCGTCGGTGCAAGAGTAGTAATTCTACTCCATGCCCACAACTGCAATATGTACAGTGGTCCGCCAATGTTGGTGGAATTGTTCGATGCTGCTTTACAAAGGTTCCTATACAACATCGCTAACACGGCACTCCCCCAACTAAGGTGACCACACGCAGTTAAGTCTTCTAAATTATTTAAAATGGAAAGTGATACTATATTATTAGAAGAATCAGAAAAAAAATGTGCCACCGCACAAGTAAAGTATTATACATCGTGCATGTTGCATGCACTCAAAATCTGAAGCATTTTCAGAAAAATTATTATTTAAATGGTTAAAAATGGCTGTTAATTTTATAGCATTTCCTTTTAAATCATTTTCATTAGGTGTCGAACCTAGCAAGGTGTGACATCTAACAATACGATCAGCAAGTGAAGACGGTTGTTCACAGCCAGAAACAACTTCTCCTTCGATAGGCAAACCCCAGAGAAAAAGGGGTGTTCAAATTCGGATATCCGGAGATTCAGATAGTCATTTTCACTATCCGAATCCGAATCCGAAATTTCGGATTCGGATATCCGAAATCAAAAAAAATAATAATAAATTTTAAAAAATATGTATTTCGGATATCCAAATATCCGAAAATTATCCGGATATCCGAAAATTATCCAAAATATCCGAAAAATATTCGGATATCCGAAAAATTATCCGAAAAAAGTATCCGAATATCCGAAAAAATATCCGAAAAAAAACTTTTTCGGATATCGGATATCCGAACTATCCGAAAATTTTCAAAATTGGTATCCGAATCCGAAATTTCGGATAACCGAACTTCCGGATATCCGATTTTTTCGGATATTTCGGATTCGGATTTTCGGATATTTCGGATACGGATTTTTTTGAACACCCCTACAGAGAACATTAATGTCTTCTAGGGTTACCGTTACTTCACCGATTGGCAAATGAAATGTGTGTGTTTCTGGACGCCATCTTTCAATCAGTGCTTCCAGTAAGCCATGATTGAGATTACGGTATCCAAAATCAATCACTCCACCAAAACCAACAATGTCAATGTAACGTTTAACATTGTCTGTGATAGGGTTGTTGCTAAGAAAAGAAAAAAACTTTTGATCAGCACGCCTAAAAACCAACTTGGGAACCTCCGTGTTATTAAATATATCGCGAGCCCGATGTGAATCTTTAAGGAACAAAAGATCATCGACAATTGGACCTGGATGCAAATCGTAACTCATGGTGAGTTGATAGAAATTAAATTGAAAATATAAGTAGATGGAAAATTTTGAGGTGTTATGTTTATTATGTGAATTACGATGAAGAGATGATATATAAATAGGTGAATATATAGATGAAGATAAAAATATGGTGGTCTTTTGAATTTTTTACTGGCAAGAGATGTCATAATTGTTGTAGGTGTAATGCATGCAATGTCAAGACAAAAACCATCACATGTAATGCATGCAATGTCAAGATATGTCATAATCTATGAGATTATGAAAAAACTTCACAAAAATGGACAAAAACCATCACATGCTTCCGGACAAAAACATAACATTTATATTCGGCCACATGGGTATCTATGTGAATGATGTATGTGTATTCCTCTATTTGTATTTCCGGAATGATGATGGATGGTTAATTATGGGTGCTACTGTCGAATATAACCGGAATATGGAGGATTAGGAGCATTCCGCTACTTGAGGTAGCGGAAATGGTCCATGTGGCGCCACCCTATCACTCGAATAGCCATGTCATTATCCACATACTCACAATCCTCTACTTGAAATAGCGGAATACCCATTTATCAAGCACATCTCCCATACTACCTAGAATCCATGCATGCATGGGGCATGCACCCATTTTAAAAAAAAATCAAAAATATGATGCAAATATTAATCGTTCTTCCTTGATAATTTCATGAAAACTTTACACACTTTTACTCATAAAAATCAAATTTTTATTTTAAACTTTCACTGTATATGTAAACTTTCACAATTCACTATATATGTTAACTTTCATTATATAGGTGTATGCATGCGTGTACTACTTTCTCTCATCTGCAATAATTTCTCTACAAAACTAAATAATCAAATCGATAGTTAACAACAGGGGTGTGCATAGGTCAGTTTGAATCGGTTTTTGACACAGTCCAAACTGAAAACCGAAATTTTGTTTTTTGGATTTTAAACTCGTTTGGGTTCGCTTTTTTCATTTTTCATCTTTTTAAAACCCATTTAGCCTCGGTTTTTCGGTTTTTTTTACTTCGGCCTAAAACTTTTAAGCTTATAAAAAAATGACTATATATTAAAAATATTTTAACTACAAAGCTACTTACATTTAAAGTTATATATAAAAATATTTAAATTTAGTTATTATTTTTATATTTTTGGTATTATACCTCTAATTAATTTGCAGCTCCCATCTACGTATATGACTTTTGTTATCAAGAACCACGAAAAATAAATATAAACGATTATAAATTATTGAATTTTTGAATGGTAATACATACACACACATACATACAAGAATGTTCGGGTCTTTTGGTGTTTATTTTAGGTAAAACCGAACCCAAACTCAAATTTTCGGTTTTTTAAAAAACTAATACCAAATATGTCGTTTATATTTGGGTCTAATTATTTCAATTTCGATTTTTCGGTTTTGGGTTGGTTTTTTCAGTTATACACACTAGACTTATAAACGAACCGAACAGTTCGTGAACAGTTCATGAATTGTTCGACGAGAAGTTCGTTTATGTTCGTTTATTTAATAAATGAAAGTACACGAACATAACATTTGTTTTCGTTTAATTAAATAAACGAACATGAACACACCAAGTGTTCGTTTATTTATGTTCATGAACTGTTTAGTTATGTAAACGCCCCATTTGTGGTGCACGCATATAATGTATATATGTGTAGGCCCTTAAGGGGCAAAAGTAAAAGTGCACTAATTTTAACGTTATTTCAATTATTTTGTGAAAATAACGTTAAAATCATTGTGATGATCAACTTCAAACGATAACTTTGAGCCAGAGACTCTTTCGGAGCAGTCTCTCTATCCTAATTGGGATAGGGGTAAGGTTTATATATATCCTTCCTCCCAGACCCTAATGAAAAGTGGGAATATACTGGGTTATGTTGTTGTTGAACTGTTTAGTTATGTTCAGTTAACTATCTAATTTACGAATGATATGTATTTACATTTAAAAGACTTGCTGTTTGTGTTTGTTTATGCTTGTTCAATTGTGATTGTATATGTTTGTTTAATAGTATTCATGTTTGTTTATAATTGTTCAATAGTGTTAAATAATATTCATTTATATTTGTTCGTTTATTTTGGTTCGTTTGTGTTCATTTATGTTTATGAACAGTTCGTTTAATTTATTAATGAACGAACACAAACGAATACAAACATATTCATTTTCTTAATAAATAAACACGGACACAAAATTTATGTTCATTAATGTGTTCGTGTTCGTTCAGTTCATTTACAAGTCTAATACACAACCCTGGTTAACATAACCCAAAAGAGGAAGGGAATAAAGTTAGTATGGGGATGAGCAAGGTGATGCGCCACCTATTGAATAGGGATGTACCTACTCCCGTCATCATTTAGTGTTGTACAACCAATCCAACATAACACATAACTTAATTTCATAGTTTAGAATGAAAAGATAAAAAAATAAAATGATAAAATATAAAATAAAACCTTGATGTTGCATTAATGTGCAAGAAATATGATGAAAGATGAGAGAGAGAGAGAGAGAGTGTAGATTTGGTGAATCTGATCAGGATCGAATCAAGAAGCTCTATGAACAATTAAACACGTGCGGAATCCATGTTTAATCTATAAGAATCAAAGAGTAACAAGAAATTTCATAAACATCTTCATTTGATTAATCAATCTTCAATGTTTACATATCTCACCCAGAGAATTTGTCACACAGAGAAAACACACTCAGGTTTTCTGAAGTTCTCCAAGAGTTCTAACAGTTATGAGAAAATCAGACAAACCTTCTATATAAACACAGACTGTCAGCCGAACCTATTCTTAGCCGAACCTCTAGGTTTGCCAGCCGAACCTTGAGGTTCGCTGGGCGAACCTAAGTTGCCAAACCTATAGGTTCGCCGAACCTTTCTAAGGTTGTAGGTTCGCCAAACCTATCAAAGAGGTAGGTTCACCGAACCTGCCTAGGTTCGTGGGCCAGACGAACCTAAGCCAAACCTTTTTTACAAACTAACTTTACAAAACCTTCTATAATTTACAATTTTGAATAGCAACCTATTACAAATATGTACTAACAAACTCCCCCTTAATAGTTGCTATCAAAAATCTTCAATCTTGACCTTCAGCTTTGTCTTCAGTCCCACTTGTTTCTCCAACAACATTATCCACCGCTCGTATAACAACTGAACGAGGAATCTTTGCTAATCTTTCTGTCTACAATTCAACATCTCTATCATCCCTTTCCTTCTGCATCTTCATCAACTCAATATATAGATAGTTCACATCATCCCAATTGCATCCTGAATGTATACCAAAAGTATAACACATCCGAGCAATGGTTTGAAACTGAATTGCCATATCTTTGTAACTTATTCCAACATCATGATAACCATTAGCTGCAAAAATCTCAGCCATGTTAAGTAAATCAATATCATCTTTAAAACAATTGACAATCCACACAAGATCCAGCATTCTGATCACTCTCCAATGATCTTCTTGTTTCAACAAGATTACTGCTTCAGCTGTCTGCTCATCATAAAACCAGAATTTGAAATATTGATTCCAATTTTGTTCCATCATCCTCAACCTTGGTCTCTTGAATACTTTTGGCTTTGCATATCCATGAATCTTGTCTTTAACTTGAGGAGATAACAAATTCCATCCATACCTAGCTTCCTTCTTCAATAACTTCTCAAAAGTTTCATTGTGTTTTGTCTGAATAGGTTTGATCATTTTCAATCTGGACAATGTCTTGCACTCAAAAGAAGGAAAAGTCATCAAATCTAATGCCTTTCCAAAATACTGACACCCATCAGTTCGTTTCACCACATAACATCCTTTATCAGTCAGACTTCTAGGAATATTATGAAAGTAACCATAACTAACAATTCTTCCAATCATCTTAGACTTGGATCCAATCTTGAATCTTTTGAATTGTTTAGTTTGGTTGTCTTGAACTTTGTCGTCTATTACTTCAATCATCTGTTTGACAATATACAAATGATCAACAATATATTTCATTTCATCTTGATTTTCTTTCCAGAAGTCTATGTTAGTCTTTTCTTTAACTTGAGACAATGAAGTCTTTGACACACCTCCAAGTTCAAAAATCTTCTTTAAAGTATTCAGGTTGTACAAATCTTCATCCATTGGCTCATCTTTCTCAAAATCAAATAAATCCATCTTATCATCTTGCTCAAAATCAAACATTTGATCAGCATCAATATCAAACATATCATTGAAATCTTTTACTGAATAACTTCTAGCTATCTCCCCTTCTTCTAAGTCTTTCTCCACTGATATCTCAACTATCATTCTCTGCAAGTCAATATCAGAATGTAGTTTAAACAAATCAAGAAATGTAGGCAGAGAGTAATCGATAATCTTCTCAGGATATTCTATTTCATCCAAATTTTCAAATTCAACATCATTACAATCAGTAACCCTATCAGAAGATACAGCGGTAACCGGAGTTGCATCCACAGTAATCTTTGACTGATCATAAATCACTAAAGCTCCAGTAATAGAATTCAGTTCACCAGCTCCACTTACACTTCCTATATCACTATCACCATCTTCATCATCATCATCATCATGAGCATTCAAGCTCGGATGTTCATCTATGTCAGAATCACCATAATCCACCTTCTCATCTTCCTCTTCTTCTTCCACATCTACAAACACTTTGTCAGTATCAGAAACTTCAGCTTGAAAACCTTTAACTTTCATTTCATCAATCTTTTGTCTCAAGTCTCTGTTTTCATTCTGCAGTTCAGCAATGTCAGCATTCTGTATATGAATCATTGATTCCAAAGAAGAAATTCTTTCATTCATTCTCTTCTTTTCAGCTAAGTCTTCTTCTCTCCATTTCATTAATTGAGCAATCTGAACTTTCATCTCATCTATTTCACTTGTTCCAGAGGAAGAAGGTTGATCTGCTTTAGCTTTCTCTTTTTCCATCTTGTAAATATCAAACTCCTTTGAGAGCATAGAAATTCTTCTTCTGATCTCTATATCATCATAATCAACAGTAAAATCCATACCCAAATCATCCTCTTGAAGCAAAATCATCCTTTGAGAGCATAGAAATTCTTCTTCTGATCTCTGTAAATATCTGCTTTAGCTTTCTCATTATCATATAATCCTCTTGAAGCAAAATCATCCTGAAAGGAAGTCTCTTGAAACGAAGTTGTCACGGTAGTAGTATCCATAAATGATGTAACAAATGAAGCCACATTCACATACCCAGGAGCTTGCCCTAAGCCTCCTGGAACTGTAGAAACAGTAACTGTAGCAGTAGTCTGTGAAGAAGAAACAAAAACAGTAGTATGTGAAGGTGAAACAACAGAATTAACCGGAAAAGAAGAAAATGTAGTAGTAACAGTAGATGAAGATACAACGATCTTAGGAGCTTTCGACTTCTTCTTTGCATTTGGACCTTTAGCCATTCTCTTTCTTTTCTTATGCTTCAAAGACTCAGGCTCTTCAGCAACAAAACTAGGATCAACAATCTCTTCCCGTGCTTCTGCAGCCTGTTTAGCAAACTTCTTCTTCATCCTTCTCACCATATGATTTCCAACTTGAACTATCTCAAATTCTGACTCTGTATCAGAAGATTCTTCACCTTCATCTTCAACCTCAGCATCAACATGAACATAAGTATCTTCTTGCTGTCTTTGTTCACCCTGTTGATCTAGAAACACAACCTGAAGAGGTTCCAGTGTAGTAGAAGTAACACTTGGTCCTTGAGATCTAGAAGACTGAGCAGTAGATTTCCTTGGTTGTTGTCTTGGAGGAGGAGGTGGTGGTTGCTGCTGATCATCATCATCATTACTGAAAACTTCTGTGTCAGAACCAGACTCTGCATGTCTCCATGCATCATCCTCATGTGCTAAATAATTAGCCCTGGCACAGTGACCAATTAACTCCTTCTCTAACACTGCATCTCCACTTTTCTGGTACACCCTGACCTGACCAAGGCTTGAGCCAGTCATGTGTTTCAGCCTTTAGAAGATCAGAAGCCTCTCTGCGAAGAATCTGCTCTGGCAGCCTTTCATCTATCAACATTTGAACAAACCTAGGATACATGTAGAATCGATCCTTAGCTTTGGTGATATTATCAGACATATATCCGAATATTATAGCAGAGAAATTGAACGGTTTGTTCAATATCAATGCCACCATAGCTGATCGCATTAAATCCCGAAGCTCATCGAATGTCCCCTTCCTCATGCTAAGACAATGTAATAAAACATGAGCTAGAAACTTATATTGAAGAGGAAGTTTGCCCTTCTTGATCGATGTGACATTGTAAGCTCCAAAATATCTGATCCGAAGAAAACACCCTTTGATACACCTCTCAGGTATGAGTGTCATACCAGCAGGCTCTCCTCCGAACTGTAACACTCTTCGAATATCAGCCTCAGTCACACGAATTGCTTGTCCAAGCACATTCGCCTCTATGACATACTCCTCATCAACAGAAGTAAGCATCGCAGATTCCCAGAAACTCTAAATGTGTGATCGATAAATCTGGCAAGAATTGGAGATGGCATTATATCCGAGATCTCCTAAGAAACTCGATCATCGGCCTGAAGTCCTTGCCATTCCTGGTAGTAGGATCTAAGTAAGCACACAAGTTATGCTTGTCGCCGAAAGTCAGATTCGCCATTTCTACAATTAGAAAGAAACAAAATTAAAACAAAATTTAAAAAAAATAAAAAATAAAAAATTTTCTAAGTATAGAATCCAGCGAACCTTCCCTGAGACGAACCTAAGTTAAGACGAACCTATTGTTCAAGCAAACCTATTTACCGAACGAACCTTCTGATGAACGAACCTTTGAATGAACGAACCTTCAATGAACGAACCTTCATTGAACGAACCTTCATATCAAACGAACCTGTTGGTCAAATGAACCTTGACCAATAAGGTTCGGTTCTTTTGAAATACAGAGGTGCGCCACAAACCTATCAGGTTCAGACGAACCTTCAAGGTTCGGCGAACCTTAGTTCATTCAGCAAACCTTATTCATTCATCGAACCTTTTCCAATTTCAAAATTAAATTTTCAAATCTTCAAATTAGATAAAAAAATTATACCCCAAGATTCGAAACACCATAATGAACAACTTTAATAAAAACACTTTTTCCAGAAATTAGATTTTAATAGGTTTAAACTCAAACACACAAGGTTCGACTTAACATCCTAAAAACCAGTCATTTCTCCTAATCTAACTGGTCAAAATACAAGATATATACCTAGAATGATCACAAATCAAATCCGAGTCTAATGATGTAAATCAAAAGGCTTCAGAGGTCCAAAATCAAAAGTCGAAAAAATATGTTCTTGCAGGTTCGTTAGGTCCAGAAAGTAAAAGTGACGAACCTTGATCACGAACCTGGTATATATATGCGAACCTAATAACCGAACCTGTTTCACGAACCTTTGACCAATCTGTTGACCGAACCTGTTTCATGAACCTTTGACCGAACCTGTTGAACGAACCTTTGACCAATCTGTTGACCGAACCTTTTTAGGCGAACCTGTTCAAAACCTATTGAACGAATCTGTCCAACGAGCCTAGTCAACAAACCTAACCAGCAAACCAAACCAGCGAACCTAGCCAACGAACCTAGCCAACGAACCTAGTCAACGAATCTAACCAGCAAACCTAGCTAGCGAACCTAGCCAACGAACCTTCTCAGAAACCTATTTAGGCGAACCTTTTGAAAAAAAAATTCATTTTTATTTAAAATTTCAAAACAAATCAATGTTTAAATGTTTCAAAGTCAAACAAATAATCAAAAATTATTGTTTTAACATCAGATAAAAACAAAAATCTTTTTGTAATTTTTCAAATTTTTAGAAAAAAAACTAAATTACAAATTTAACAAATCTTACCAAAATAACAAAACAATCACATCTTTTTGTTTGAGAAAGATCCAGACATGAGATCATATTGTATTACAATTATCAACATATCTGATTGAATTAATGAATATATTTAACAGCAAATTACAATTCAAAGATGATTGTCAATATAAAACCTCTTTAAGTTTAATTACTTAGGTAAGATATCAATTAAACACAACTATCAAATACTTTATATTTTCCATTTACTTGAACACATCCCCAATTTATGAATAATTAATTATACTTTAGCAATGGTTCGTGGATAGGTTTGTGAGAACCTCCAATAGGTTTGTTCGAAAAGGTTTGCGAGAAAGATACTATTTTAAAAGTTCAAGTAAACCTTGTTTACCTATTTTGGGCCTTCCGGATCATTTGGGATAGGTTTCAAGACCTGATTCGGACGTTAAGACAAGGTTTGAGCTGTTTTGTTTTGAGAGGTTAAATTTTGACGTTCTGAACATAAAAGTTAAATATGACATACAAGAACTGGAACGTGGAATGGTTGGCTAACAATGGACTTGTGTTGGAAAATTTGGAAAATTATCCGAACTGGAGATCTACATTCGAAACGTTTATTGCCAAAGCGGATGACAATTATCAGAAGTTATTGTACCAACAATACAAGAAACCATGTTTGAAATCAAATGATAATTTTGAGACATCAAAACTGAATGAAGATCAAATTTTGAATTTAATAAAGAAAGAGAATTGCGTGACTTGTTTTCGGTGATCATTTCTGAAGATATTAAAAAGACTGATTTTGAACAAATGCCACATTCATGTGCAATGTGGAGTTTGTTAGAACTTGCATATAACAATCATGTTGCAAAGAAGATAAATGATGCTTATGATCGTCTTTTACCACTTATGCAAGAATTGAAATATTTTCAGTTTGATATCACTGATGAGCAAATCGTTGAGAAGTTTATGCAATTCTTACCTTATCGATGGAGTGGTTTTGTTGAAAGAATGAAGGAAACTGAAGTCATTCATCATGTCAAATTAATTAACTTCAAAGATGTGGTTGACAAAATGGAATCGGAGATAAGACGAACCGGAAAATGGATTGTGAAAATTGTTGATTTCTCGTGGATTGATGAACAAAGAAACATGTTAAAGGCAAGTATGAGTGTTGAGAAAGAAAAAGAAGATGTTGATGGAGGAACAGATGATGAACCTGACGTGTCTGAAGATAGCAAACAGATGAATGAAGTTGTAGATGAGAGATGTAATGTAACTGAAGACACACACATTCTTGATGATTCTGAAATAACAAGTGAGATGAAGAACTTTGAAGATGATGTTTTGAAGTCAAAGGATGAAACTTCATGTGTTGAAGTGGTGTCAACAGAGGATGAGAGTGTTTATGAGGTTGTCTTTGATGATTTGTCTGAAACAAATACCATCATTAGTGAAGATCATTGTCATACCATTTCAGATAAAGAGGTAAGTTCAGGTACGTTTTCTAAACTCTCATGCTCTAAATGTTTAAATCTTAAGGGAAAGTCTCCAATTTGTGCTGATAACAACATTCCTCCGATCATTGAAGATTGTACTTTAGAGGAATAAGATGAGGAGACATTGTACAGATGTGGGTTGATGGATGTACATAAGGATTATGATGATTCTCACAATAATATTTTTGATGATGTGAAACCATGTGTTTCAAACTCTGCATCATCATCCAAAAAGAAAGTTTCTTTCAAAACCCCATTGGTTGAAATTAAAAAGTTTTCAAAGAAAGAAAACAAGAATTTTTCAAAACAAAATGGTTTTTCAAGTTCAAAACCTAAACGTCAAATTCAATCAAAATGGGTTGTGAAATTATCATGTGCATCAAATAGAGTGGAATCAAAGTGTGATACTTCAAAGTCTTGGATCAAAGACAAGATTTCACTAAGTCCTACAAGATGTGAAAAGTTGAACTTTGAGTCTCACACTTCATGTGGTAAGAAGTCACATTTGACTCATAATGGTTCAACAAGGAATCAAAGACTGGTTTACGGTTCACCAGTGATAAATCACCAAAACCATAGGTTTGTGCAAAACTATTCTCCTACGTTTGTGGAAAGGAGAATATGTTTTGAGTGTGATACAAGAGGGCATATCATTGCTAATTGTCCTTATCTGTGTGAGTTACAAGGACATTTTAGTAACGCCAAGTCTTGTGTCATAGAGGTTTCAAAGTTCATTCCTAAAAAACATAAAATGCTAAATAAAAACAAGGAAGAACTTGTGAAAGTCTTGGATAAAGAGATGTTGAAACTTTCAAAACCCTTAACGACTAATTTGGTTTTTATCAACAATGTGGTGATTCAAGATAAGTATTATCTTAAGAATGCACTTGAACAGGAACAGTTGTGGATACCAAAAACAAACAAAGTTTCAAAAGGAAATTTATCTGTTTCAACTGGGAAATGGATTAAATTTCGGTATATGGATGGTCATGGTAAACTCAAGACTTCGAAGGCTTGGGTGACCAAAGCTATCTAATGGTTTGTGAGTGTGTGCAGGAGGATTTCAAGAGGACCTATCAATTGGAGGAGAGCTCATTGATAGTGGAACTTCCTGAAGTCTATTTGGTAAAATTGTTCTAATCTTTAACTGTCATATTATTATGGAGAACTTGACAGGTTTGGAATTACATTGTCATATTTTATTGATGTTTTCAAGTCACTTTGAACATAATGTTTTACAAAGATGGTAAATCATATCGGTTGTCAACTTTCCGGGAATTTTGATTCTTTTATGTACCTATAAAATTCTAAAATCAAAAAGATTTTCATTTTTAGCATTTTAGGGGAAGTAAAAAAAATCAAAAACAATATAAAATTAGAAAATTGAGAAATTGATCTGACCTTTGAGATATGATTGTACATTGTAACATTCTAAAGCTTACTTGTATCATACAAGATCAAATACAAAGCGATCACAATGCACTCAGTATGATATGTTGGTAGGTCTTTCACTTAATTGTGATTTCTGTAGACTAATGCCATAATCATTCTTTGTGGGACACATTACTTAGAACACAGTGTTTGATCTTTGTCCTGAGTGCGTGGTCATTTGCCTCAGTGATTGCTATTTGTATTAATAAATATATTAGTTTGATCATGTGTTTCTTTTTCAAAAGAAATTCTGAGTTCATTTGTTTTCTTTTATTTTCGTTCAAAACATAGACGTTCTCTGCGTATACTTACGTATCGATCTGATTGCTATGTTTTGGACTTTCTGCTTTTATTTTCTTGGTTTTGTTTAAAACTTGGGCATTCTATGTGTATACAGAAGTATCGATCTGATTGCTAGGTTTTAAACTTAATTTATTTTTTTTGGTTCAATATTCTGGTTTCATCTGCGCATACGGAAGTATCAATCTTGTTACCGGATTTTGAACATTCTGTTTTATTTTACACTTTGTTATTTCACAAAAGATATTCTGCTTTATTTTTTCATGATCAAACTAAGCAATAATTTGATCTTATAATTTACAATGGCATCGTTGTTGGTTGATGTTTCACAAAGCGGGGATGTGTTCAAGTGAGTGGGGAACACAAAGTCTTGTGATTGGTTTTCATTAATCCAAATTCACAACAAGTAGTAAGATTTAAAGTGGACCCATATACTGGCAATCGTCCTAGGCTTGTGCATCGAATAAATAAATCTCATTAACAATCAACGAGTAACGCTGAGGTATGATTACAATATGATCTCATGTTTGGAGTTTTCTCATGAAAAACATATTTATTTTTTAGTTAGAATACAAATTTTGTAGGATTCTAGGATATACAATTTTGTAATTCATAGCTTTAGGGGGAGTTTATTCAAATCATAGAAAAATTCATAATAATTTTCTTCTATTTTCTTTTAGACTATCCAATGTGACTTACTAATTCTTTGTAAACACTATAATTGATTTACTGTTAATAAGTGACAAAGAGATATTGGAATTGTGATGAGGCATCTCGTATGATTACATGTGAAGAAAAAGATTTATTTTTGATTATGTATCAACTGATGCAGGTGATAAGGGTGATTAAGATCGGTGTGTTGAAGATGTCACTGCAGTCCTCAGCAGGTGAATCTTGGAAAAAGAAAGACAAAAGATGGAGAGAGAGAGAGAATGAGATTAAGATTGAGAGAGTGAAGTGGAAACAAAGAGACTGATGAATTCTATACAACAACATTTGATACAACTGATACAACTGAAGGGGAGTATGTCGATAGCAAGGTTGTAGGGGAGTATGTTGATGTATATTTGTTCCCCGATGCACATAAAGTTTGAGCATATACAACAGCAAGGTTCAAGGGGGAGTATGTTGATGCATTTTCTGTGTGAAAGCCGCATTTACTGTGTGAACCTCGCTTGTTGTATATGAAATCACAGTCTGTTGTATATGATTAAGGGTTCGGCTAAAGATCCAAGAATGTTCGGCTATTAGGGGTGTGCACGGTTCGGTTCGGTTCAGTTTTTGGCTAAAACCGCAACCGAAACCGACATAGTCGGTTTTTAGTTATTACAAACCGTTCGGTTTTTGGTTTTCGGTTTTCGGTTTTTCGGTTTTTTTGTCGGTTTCGGTTCGGTTTTCGGTTTTTTCGGTTTTTTTTTTTGCTTTTTTTTGTTTTTGTTTTTTTTGTTCGCTCTTACGCCCAACATTAAAAATACAAACATGTTTAACAATTAATAAATTAATTGATCGAGCACCAATTAATTAAAAAACAAAATAATTACCACCATGTTCTTACATTTAAAAAAAACCAAAAGTAAATAACTAAATATGCAATAATTCCGATATTTACCTTTATATATAATCTAAATTTTTATCATCTCCAACGATATACTTTTTGTATGTTTTTTCCTATTAAATAAGTATGGAAATAGCATTATATATAAATATATATATATATATATTAATTTTTAAGAAATATTAAAAATCGGTTCGGTTCGGTTTTTTTCGGTTTTTATAAAATGAAAAACCGCAACCGAACCGAAAAATTCAGTTTCGGTTTTTTTCGGTTCGGTTTTTCCCGGTTATTTATTCAGTTCGGTTTTTTAGGTTCGGTTAATTCGGTTCCGGTTCGGTTTTTTGCTCACCCCTATCGGCTACGATAGATGGCTAAAAGGTTTGGTGATCACATGGTTTAAGGTTTGGCAAACCTATTGACCTATGAAACCTATATATAGGTAGACTTGGAAGACTTGGTGGACTTTGAGCTTACAATCTTACACACACAAAGTTACATTCTCTCTCTCAAGTTCAAGATCAAGATTCTCTTCATCTTAGTTTCTTTCTTGTATTCAAGTGTTGTAATTCAAGTTTATTGTTTGTATACACTTGATTGGATATGAAGAATTCAGATTTGAGATATATTACAGTGTTTTTCTTGATCCAAATCTAGTTATAAACGGATTCCGCATGTTTATGATCGAATCGTAGAATTTCGTGATCGATTCTTCAAATCAACAGTTCTTGAAACAATATATTTCAATTTTAACTAGCTTGATCATGCAAAAACAAATCAGAATGTCTTTTGAAAATAATAAAATGTAAAACAATTTGAATCTGTTCAAAATCATAGAATCAAGGTTGATACTTACGTATACTCAGATGATTCAGAAAATGAACGAAACAATAATTTAAGATTAAGTTTTTAACAATCAGATCGATATTTTCATATACGCAGAGATTGTCCAAATCTTAATCAGAACCAAAAAAACAAATATGACTTGTTTAAAGCTATAACAATCAGGTCGATACGCAAGTATACACAAAGAATGTTTCAGCTTTAAACTAAAATAAAAGAAAAAACAATTCAGAATTTCTTTTGAAAATTAAACACATGATAAAAACTAGTAATTTAACTTTTGTTCAAGAAACATTTTGTAAGATTAACTACCACTCTTTCAGGACAAAACTAAGTACTGTATTCTAAGCATCTGCTTTTCATAAAGCATCATCAAAATTTTGTCAAATGTTATCTTAACTAAGTTATAAACCTACCAACATATCATACTAAGTAACTATAACTGCTCTTTATGTTTGTGTTCTAACATGATACAAATATGCTTCTAATTGCAAACAATGTACTATCATTTCTCACTTGATCAGATTAATTTCTCAGAATTTTAATTTTTAATGTTTTTGTGTTTTTGATTTTTCAAATGTTTTTGTATTTTTCAAAACTTTCTCCCCCTAAAAACTAAAACACAAAAAAAAAACAACAAAAAATATCTGATGTTAATTCAATAAATTTTGATTAAGAAGGAGATTGATTTGGAATTACCTCATCCATGACCCGAATGCCATTTAATTTGAGTAAATACTCAAAATGGTTTTTATCAAAGGCCTTGGTGAGAAGGTCTGCTCTTTGCTCATCAGTATGTATGTTCACCACATCAATAAGTTTCTTTTCATAGCAATCGCGTATGAAATGAAATCTAATATCAATGTGTTTGGATCATGAATGATACACAGGATTCTTGGTTATAGCAATAGCAGCCTCGTTGTCAACATGAATAGGGATAGTTAGAAAATTCAAACCGTAGTCTCTCATCTGTTGTTGTATCCACAAGACCTATGAACAACAACTGGCAGCTGCTACATACTCAGCCTCACATGTAGATGTAGCAACAGATGTCTGCTTTTTGCACTACCAAGAGACTAACCTCTCCCCAAAAAATTGCGCACCTCCCGTTGTGGATTTCGCATCAGTCTTGCATCCTCCATAGTCAGAATCACTGTAGGCATTGAAGGAAAAGTTATCATCCTTAGGATACCACAGACCGGTGTCTGGTGTACCCTTCAGATAACGAAGAATTCTTTTGACCGCTATCAGATGAGAAACTTTAGGTTTTGATTGATATCGAGCACAGATACTTGTAGCGAATACAATATCTGGTCTTGAGGCTGTCAGGTACATCAAACTTCTAATCATTCCACGATACAAAGTAGCGTCAATGATCTCCCCTCTAATATCAGGCTCAATCTCGTGATTGGGCTGAATGGGCGTGGAAATTGGTTTGGAGTCAAGCATGCTAAACTGCTTTAGCACATCTTGAATGTATTTTGTCTAATGAATGAAGATTCCATCATCAGTCTGATCAATTTGTAAACCCAAGAAAAATTTGATGTCTGACATAACACTTATTTCGAATTTTTCAATCATCATCTCTTTAAACTCCAGACACATCTGTTCATCGGTAGATCCAAAGATAATGTCATCTACAAAGATCTGAACAAGAATAATATCCTTGCCCTTTTCCCGATAAAACAATGTCTAGTCAATCTGACCCCTATTGAACCCGTGTTCAATAAGGTGAGTCGATAAGGTCTCATACCAGGCACGAGGAGCCTGATGTAGACCGTACTGTGCTTTGTCGAGGATGTAAACCTGATCCCGGTGGATAGGATCCTCAAAGCCCAGTGGCTGACAAACGTACACTGTTTCCTTCAACGACCCATACAGAAATATAGACTTGACACTCCAAATCTGTGAATTTTAGTATTCCACACCAATTGATGATGAAATTGAACACAAAACAACAATCAATCAACAAGAAAAGAAGAATTTTGAGCCATCCTTGAACTTTTAATCTTCAAATCAAGAAGTTACTTGAAATTCTTTGACAAAACTTGTATAGAACTTCACCAAATGCTCTGATACCACTGTAGATTTGGTGAATCTGATCTGGATCAAATCAAGAAGCTCTATGAACAATTAAACACGTGCAGAATCCATGTTTAATCTATAAAAATCAAAGAGTAACAAGCAATTTCATAAATATCTTCATTTGATTAATCAATCTTCAATGTTTACAGATCTCACACAGAGAATTTCTCACACAGAGAATACACACTCAGGTTTTCTG
This sequence comes from Mikania micrantha, assembly GCA_009363875.1. Classification (NCBI taxonomy): domain Eukaryota; kingdom Viridiplantae; phylum Streptophyta; class Magnoliopsida; order Asterales; family Asteraceae; genus Mikania; species Mikania micrantha. The sequence continues at coordinate 46,914,762 of CM018680.1, read as the reverse complement.
AAGTTCTCCAAGAGTTCTAACAGTTATGAGAAAATCAGACAAACCTTCTATATAAACACAGACTGTCAGCCGAACCTATTCTAAGCCAAACCTCTAGGTTCGCCAGCCAAACCTTGAGGTTCACTGGGCAAACCTAAGTTGCCAAACCTATAGGTTCGCCGAACCTTTCTAAGGTTGTAGGTTCGCCAAACCTATCAAGGAGATAGGTTCGCCAAACCTGCCTAGGTTCGTGGGCCAGACGAACCTAAGCTAAACCTTTTTTACAAACTAACTTTACAAAACCTTCTATAATTTACAGTTTTGAATAGCAACCTATTACAAATATGTAATAACAGAGAGGGGTATGACTGTGTTATAGTTTATGTTTGTGATAGGTAAGCAAAATGTAACGTCATATAGGTAGTGGGTGTGGTCACACTCACATGATGGGAAAAAACACGCGATCCGGTTACAACGGTAAACAACAAATGCGGAATTATCTTCGTTTGACCAAACTTTCCCAACTCAAATGAACCTATGAGGATGCAAAGAAATAGAGAAATCTAAAACAATAAAGAACACCAAAATTTTAGCGTGAAAAACCTCTCAAAACGAGAGTAAAAACCACGGGACTACAAGAGCCGCTTCAAATCCACTATCACCAAAATTAGATCAATACAAAGTCTTCTCTAGGTATACTAGAGGCATACAATAACCATCATACACTTGGAAACACTAACATCAAGCATATGGAAACAAATCAAAGACAAAAAGGGAGGAAATCACCACAAAACGTCTGCTGCAAACAGGAGCTCGAAAACCTAATATCCGGACGTTATTAAACAAAACCCACCGTTGGATAAGCTCCTCTGGATGTGGCAAATAGGCTGTACAAAAATGAAGATGATCCAACGGTTGAATCTCCGAGAAATCAACAGAAAACGTGGCTGGGTCAAAAGTGACTAAAATCTTCTTCTCCTCTTTTCTTTTTGAATGTTGCTGTTCAAAAAGCTCTACCAAAACCAACGGCTGCACCTTAAAACCCTATAAACTTGTTTAAATTAAAAAATAAAATGTGGGCTTTATTTCTCATGGGCTAAAATAAGCCCAACAAATCTCTCCCTTTTTGCCTATGAGAAAGAGTTCGCCATTCCGGCGATCGAGCAAAATATCTTCAACTTTTTCCCTTGCTAAAGCTTTGGTCAACATATCGGAACAATTATCAACGGTATGAACTTTATCAAGCTTAAACAACTTGTCTTCAATAGCATTTCTAATCCAATGATACCTCACATCAATATGTTTTGTTCTTTTGTGAAAAGTAGAGTTCTTAGCAAGGTGGATAGCACTTTGATTGTCACAAAGAACCACGTAGCGCTGTTGCATAAAGCCAAGCTCTTGCAAAAATCTTTTCAACCACATTAGTTCTTTGCATGCCTCTGTTGCTTCCAAATACTCAGCCTCTGTAGTAGACAAAACAACACACTTTTGCAATCTAGATTGCCAGGACACAGCTCCCCCTGCATAAGTCATCAAATAACCAGAAGTGGATTTCATGTTGTCTTTATTTCCTGCCATATCAGAATCCGTATAACCAACAAGCATCGGCTCCCCATCCCCAAATGATAAACCCAATTTGGAGGTACCACGCAGATATCTAAGAATCCACTTAACTGCTTCCCAATGCTTCTTACCCGGATTTGACAGAAACCGACTAACAACACCAACTGCATGGGCAATGTCAGGCCTTGTACACACCATTGCATACATCAAATTTCCAAATGCTGAAGCATATGGAACACTATCCATTTCTTCAATGTCTTTCTCAGAAGAAGGACAATCTTTATCAGTTAGCTTAAAATTAGGAGTAAGAGGTGAACTCACAACTTTAGCATTGGCCATGTTGAATCTGCAAAGCACCCTTTCAATGTATTGCTCTTGTGACATGTTTAACTTATTTGAAGCTCTATCTCTAGTATTCCGAATGCCCAGAATTTGTTTTGCTGGCCCCAAGTCTTTCATAGAAAAAGACTTGCTCAATTCTTTCTTTAGCTGTAGAATTCTATCTGCATTCTTGCCAACAATCAACATGTCATCAACATAAAGTAATAACATGATGAAATCATCATCACCAAACCTCTGAAAGAAAACACAGTGATCAGAAGTAGTCTTCTGGTAGCCTTGCTCCCCCATAATTGACTCAAACTTCTTGTACCACTGTCTTGGTGCTTGCTTTAACCCATAAAGACTTTTCTGAAGTTTACAAACATAGTCTTCTTTGGCCTTAACTTGAAACCCTTCAGGTTGCTCCATTTAGATTTTCTTATCCAAGTCACCGTGAAGGAATGCGGTCTTGACATCCATTTGCTCAACCTCAAGATCAAGGCTAGCAGCCAAACCAAGAATAACCCGAATAGAACTCATCTTCACGGCTGGAGAGAAAATCTCATCAAAATCAATACCTTTTCTTTGACTGAACCCTTTGACCACCAATCTAGCCTTGTACTGAGGTCGTGAGGTATGTTCTTCAGTATTCAATTTGTAGACCCACTTGATTTTCAAAGCTCTCTTACCCTTAAGCAACTTTACCAACTCAAAAGTATTGTTCTTATACAAGGAATTCATCTCATCTTGCATGGCTTCAACCCACTCTCTTTTGTGTTCATCTTCCATGGCCTCTGCATAACATTCGGGCTCTCCCCCATCAGTGAGTAAAACATACTCATCAGCAGAAAAACGGGTGGAAGGATGACGGTCTCGGGTAGACCGCCTAAGTGGGACAAATGCCGGCATGTCTGGAATTGGTAACTCTGGATTAACAATATCACCGTTTTCATGTTGTTCATCTGCTTGAGTCTCATCTCCCTTTTGTGGTTCAGCATGTTGTGGAGGAACATAATCCAAATCAATAAGATCATCACTATATTGAGGAACCGCTTGTACCTTCTCAATATATTTCAAAGTCTGATCTTCCATAAAACACAACATCTCGACTTCTTACAAGTTTTTTCAAAACTGGATCATATAACATGTACCCAAACTCGTCTTGGCCATAACCAAGGAATATACATGGCCTAGTCTTCACATCAAACTTTGTTCTTTCATCTTTGGGAATGTGTACAAAAGCTTTGCATCCAAAGACTCTCAAATGATTATAAGAAACATCCTTGCCTCTCCAAACCCTGTCTAGAACATCAAAAGACAAAGGAACACAAGGAGTAAGATTAATAACATGTACAACTATATTTTAAGCCTCACCCCAAAAAGAATCAGGTAATCCTGCATGTGAAAGCAAACATCTAACTCTTTCAGCCAATGTTCTGTTCATCCGTTCGGCTAAACCATTTAACTGTGGTGTCTTCGGAGGACTCTTTTGGTGTCGAATACCCTTTTCTCTACAATAAGCATCAAAAGGACCAATGTATTCACCACCATTATCTGTTCGAATGCATTTAAGCTTCTTCCCAGTCTGTCTCTCAACCAAGGCATGAAACTGCTTAAACACATCAAATACTTGATCTTCAGATTTTAAAGAATAAACCCAAACCTTCCTTGAGTGATCATCGATGAATGTGACAAAGTATGAACATCCGCCAAGTGATCTAGTCTTCATAGGACCACATACATCGGAATGCACCAAATCAAGTATTCTTTCCTTCCTAAAAGGAGAATGACTCTTAAAGGTAACTCTGTTTTGTTTACCTTCAAGGCAATGAGAAAACTTCTTCAAATGAACATCACGCACACCTGACAAGGCATTTCTCTTCAACAATAAAGACATCCCCTTTTCACTCATGTGACCAAGTCTCTTATGCCATAACTCAGTCATATCTGTATTCACCAATGAGTGAACTGAATCTTTAGAGATCTTTGGATGCGTCGTGTAGAGCTTTGAAGCTCTTTTACCTCTTGCCACGATCAGAGAACCACGAGTGAGTTTCCAATTACCATCACCAAAGCTATTATGGTAACCATCTTCATCAAGTGTACATGCAGAGATCAAATTAAGTCGAATATCTGGAACATGTTTTACATTGTGTAAAACCAACTCCATCCCAGTGTCAAACTTCAAACAAATATCTCCAACGCCAACGATCTTAGATAGCCCACTATTGCCCATCTTAACACTCCCAAAGTCACCGGGTGTGTAAGATGTATAGAAATCCCTTTGTGATGTCACATGACAGGTAGCACCACTGTCAACAACCCAACTCGAATCATCATGTGCAACGTTCACCATATCATAATCACAACAAATAAAGAACTCATCGGTAGTAGTATTTGCTTCCGCACTGTCATTACCACCATCATCTTTCTTATGGTTGTTCTTTTGGTTGTTGTAATTAGCCTTCTTGTTCTCTCTTTTTAGTTGTCTGCAATACCGGACTGTATGCCCTTTTCTGCCACAATGATAGCACTCAAAATCATCATTTTTTTCCTCTTGACTTGCTACGATGCTTCCCTTTGTTACTCGGACCTTTACTTTGACTTCTCCCCTACTTTCTGTGACTAAGACATCCGAGTGTGAAGAGGAACCTTGTGACTTTCTTCTCATCTCTTCATTTAAAATACTGCCCTTAGCCAGTTCCATAGTAATAATACCATTTGCTGCAGAGTTGGACAACGATGTCCTAAAAGTCTCCTAAGAATCCGGTAAAGTACCAAGGAGCCATAAACCTTGTATCTCGTCTTCAAACTTAATACCCATTCCTGCAAGTTGATTAATAACACCTTGAAAAACATTCAAGTGATCAGTAACAGGAGTTCCATCACGGTACTTCAAGTTTATCAATTGTTTAATCAAGAACAACTAATTATTCCCAGTCTTACGAGCATACAATTCCTCAAGCTTGTTCCACAAAGTACGAGCACGAGTCTCCCCGCTAATATGGTTCAAAACATTATCATCAACCCATTGACGAATATACCCACAAACCTTTCTATGTAGAATACTCCATTCTTCATCTGTTTTGTTGTCAAGTTTATCCGTACTAAAGACAGGCAAATAATAATCCTTCACTTAAAGAAGGTCTTCCATCTTTCCTTTCCAAACATGATAATTATAATCATTCAAATTAACCATTCTACTTGTATTAGCATCCATTGTTCAAGTGAGTGTTTATAACCAAAATCAAGAACCAATGGCTCTGGTACCACTTTGATGGGAAAAAACACGCGATCCGGTCACAACGGTAAACAAAAAATGCGGAATTATCTTTGTTTGACCAAACTTTCCCAACTCAAATGAACCTATGAGGATGCAAACAAATAGAGAATTCTAAAACAATAAAGAACACCAAAATTTTAGCGCGGAAAACCTCTCAAAACGAGAGTAAAAACCACGGGACTACTAGAGCCGCTTCAAATCCACTATCACCAAAATTAGAGCAATACAAAGTCTTCTCTAGGTATACTAGAGGCATACAATAACCATCATACACTTGGAAACACTAATATCAAGCATATGGAAACAAATCAAAGACAAAAATGGAGGAAATCACCACAAAACGTCTGCTGCAAACAGGAGCTCGAAAACCTGACCTCCGGACGTTATTAAAGAAAACCCACCGTTGGATAAGCTCCCTTGGATGTGGCGAATAGGCTGTACAAAAATGAAGATGATTCAACGGTTGAAACTCCGGGAAATCAACAGAAAACGTGGCTGGGTCAAAAGTGAAGAAAATCTTCTTCTCCTATTTTCTTTTTGAATGCTGCTGTTCAAACAGCTCTACCAAAACCAACAGCTGCACCTTAAAACCCTATAAACTTGTTTAAATTAAAAAACAAAATGTGGGCTTTATTTCTCATGGGCTAAAATAAGCCCAACAGTCACACTCACGAATGAGATGTTATGGGTTATCGAGTATGACTATTTTGTAATAATTTTTGTTATTAAAATACTAAAGTACACGGTCAACGAACAAATATAAAGTTAGTTATAGGCGGGAACAGATGGGGATGATTTTGATAATCATTTTCTTATACGGTTATACCCAATTTTAAACATGGGTCTCATGACCAACCCTATACTTAGGCCTGTAAACAAACCGAATAGTTCGTTAACCGTTTGGCGTGAAGTTCGTTTAATTAAATGGATAAACATGAACATAAAATTTGTGTTCGTTTAACTATCTAGTTTATGGATGATATTTATTTACATTTAAGAGACATGTCGTTTGCGTTCGTTTATGCTTGTTCAATTATGTTTGTTTATGTTTGTTAAATTTTGTTCGTTTATTTTTGTTCAATTGTTTTCATTTACACTTGTTCAATTATGTTCATTTATATGTTTGTTCGTTTATTTTCATTTATTTTCATTTATGTTCATGAATAACTCATTTAATTTTTCTAACGAATGAACACGAACAAATTCATTTTTTAATAAACGAACACGAACACAAAATTCATTTTCGTTAATGTATTCGTATTCGTTCGGTTCATTTACAAAACTACTTGTACTTGTTGAGCAGTTATTAGTTATTACTTATTGGGTTCAAGAATTTCATTGATTGTTTCAAAAATACTTGCCTCAATGGTACCCGGGATTCTTCTAAATGTGAGGTCTTGGGTTCAAATCCCTCCCGAAACGAAAAACGGGTCTTGGGGGTCATGGGGTTTTCCCAGTGGGGTTTCCTCCTGGAGTGGTTGTGGAACTAGACCTTGGTGACATGACCTGAAAACAATGAGTTCACACGATTTAAACCTTCACCGTTCAAAAAAAAACTTTACATGAGCGGTAAGTGTAATCACAGTTAAACTCACTCAATATGTTTTATGATATTTTACATGTTTGATTCTTAATACAGAAAGAGGTGATGGTATGCAACACTCAATCACTTACATGGATTCACCAACCCTACATCTATGTTGGCGTTATCTAGGTAATGAGTGTGAACACACTCAAATTCATTAACCATATGTTGCAACGCTTGTGTGAAAACCAGACTTGTTACAAAAGGAGATGATAATGTCTATCATTACATTTGATATTTTATAACGGGACTTTTATATATTTCTTGCTCCTAACTTGTAAAATTACGTACTCACATGTAATTAGAAGTTTTGAAATTAATCTAATTTCGAATATAGTATCTTGAATTTCCTTCTTGTTGCCATTTCAAATATTTTCAAGGTTTCCTTGGCTTTTGTAGGCACAAACTTAAAAAACTAATAAAATTTTATCATAATTAAATGATGCTATAAAAAAAATAAAAGTGAAAGAGGCATTGTCTCAATGGTATCCCAAGATTCTTCTAAATGGTAGGTTTTCGGTTCAAATCCCTCCCGTAGCGAAAAAGGGGTCTGTGGAGGGTCATGAGGTTTTCCCAGTTAGGTTTCCTTCTGGGGTGGTTGTGGTGGCTCATGGGAGGTCCAGGTAACTAGATATTTGTGACATGGCCTGAAAACAGTGGGTTCACACGATTAAAACATTCACCGTTCAAAAAAAGAAAATGATGCTATATAAAAATAAAATAAGATTGATGCAGAGAAATCAATATTCAATATTGAACAGTTGGCTTGGTAGCTATCATTATTACAGAAAACTGGAAAAAGGTTTAAAGACCGCTAAAACTAAAATTGATCATAACAATAATTTATTATTTATATTATATTATATTTATATATCTACATCCCAACAAAACACCTCACACACAAACATGTCTGCTACTGAATTTCTTCACTGCTCATTTCTCCTCATCTTCTTATTCATCCTTTTAAACCCTAATCAATTTCACCAAGTGAGTATTCTTCTCAATCGATTCAATTTCTGTTTCGTGTAGATCTTCTAAAATTGGTTCTGGTATTTACTTTTGATTTCTGATTTTGATGCTCAGGCAAACGGCTCACCGGCGGATGAAACGATGGTGCCGCTGATCGAGCCAGGAAAACGGGAAATGATGAGTTTGGTACTAAACGGCAGCCGGCGGAGGCTCAACGGATTCCAGATTTGTTCACTTTGCACCTGCTGCAACTCCGGCAACGGCGGTGGCGGTAGATACTGTACGCCGTCGCCCTGCTGCTACGCGATCAATTGCAACATCCCAAATCGGCCGTTCGGATTCTGTTCGTTCACTCCAAAGTCTTGCAATTGCTTCGGATGCCATCTTTGATTGAAAACCCTGGTTTGTTTTTGTTATCAGTTTTGGGGGTTTTGGCTGTGTGAATTGGGGATTTCTAATCTAGGGTTGATAGGATTATTTATTTTTATGATTATAAATTATAATTGTTAATGTTTGTTTGTATTTGTTTATGTTTAATGGAGGAAGTAAAGGAGATATTTGGTGTATTCAAATGCATTGGGGTTAGCAAACTGTTGGGAATGTGGGTGGATTGCCTCATTGATCAAGGATTAGTTTAGTTATTTATTTATTTATTGTTTTTTAAATTAAAGTAAATAAATAGGTGAAATAATTTTCTGTTTTTTAAATAGGTGTTTAGGTTTCATAAAGGTTGGTGTTATTCACACGTCTTATTGACACACCTCACACCCCTATACACTCCGTATTAGTCTATACGAGACGTATAGAGGTCAATCATTGGGTGTCAGTGTCAATAATTGGACCCTTATACGTCTCGTAGTGACCACTACAAGCCGCCTCGTAGTGGTCACTACTAGGCGTATAATTGACAGGGGGCGTTAAAATATGTTTTTTGGGTGTGTAGATAACCCCTTACATGAATGCTCGTAAACTTTTGAATATCTACAACACATACAATTCTTAAGTCGTCTGTTTACTCTCGCAATTTTTACTAAATTACCTTTAAATAAATTACAGGTATGCTCGTAAACTTTGAGTATATGCAACACATACAATTCTTATACTCTCACATTTTTTACTAAATTACCTTTTTTAAAGGTTATATGTGTTGTACATCTACAAAGTTTGAAACAATGTAACTAATTTATAAAATCTAAGGATTAAAAGTGAGACACATGGACGAAATCGGCCGGAGGAAGACCGCTCCCTTTCTTTTTTATCCGTAGTGTTAATTTTTTAACCGAAAAATTATTTTCTATTTAAAATTGGTTTCGCTGCTCTCGGTTAAGACAAAAAAAAAAGTGTCGTAAATTTTCACCGCTATCTCAAAATGTTCACGCTTCAATGCTATGAAAATGTTATTCATTCGGTAATTTGCTTTCTAAATATTATAGGTTAAATAATGTACATCATATGTGCGTCATCTACAAGTCATAATGCGTCATATTTTGAGTAAGATTTGTCGTCTTTAGAATGGGTATCCTAAACAAGGCCTTAGTTCTTTTTTACATGAAATCTATTCCAAACCTTTGTAAACCTTCTTAATTGCGTTTTTCAACATAAAATAAAATTTACATGCATTTTTTTTCATATATTTTATAATTGTATATTATTCAACCCAAAATTACATATATTTCATTTTAAACTTTCTTAAATTGCATGTTTAATCAAATGTAACACTAAAATTGCATATATTTTCTTCAATAATAAAAGAGTTCTAAATTTACTTATTTCGGTTATTTTATTGAAAAGAAATTCATCATTATTTTTACTAAATCTTCAAAATTCTAAATTTTACATTTTCATCAATTTTTAATTTTTATTTATTTATTTATTTTTTGTCAAAGTTTGTCTTGTAGCTTAGTCACAAAAAGTTTGTTTGTAAACAAGGCGACTTGTTTTGTAATCGAGCTTAGTGCGATCTAGGTTGGCGTGACCCAAAGCTCGGTTTTTTGGTATAATTTAACACGTTATGACAACCAACATTATCTCGATTATCTAAACACAGATAAAAGATGTCGCAATAGATGTTAGTAAGCTCTAAAACCTTAAAACACACTCTATTGTAAAACCCGAAAAAAATAGTTGGTCGTAAAAGCTAACGTAAAGAAATCCGAATGCAAAAGATAAAAAGAAAAGAAAAAAGAAACTCACTAAAATATACAAAGTTTTTAACAATATAATTGTTTTACATTTCAAGCTGACCCGTCATCATTCCTAAATTGGTTTGTGTTTAATGGTTAATTAATTGATTTCTGAGTTCAAGGTATTGTTCGAACCAAAGTATGACTTCATTATTGCTGAAAAAAAAAACAAGATATACATTATATTTAGTCATGAGAGGTTTATGAGACACTTATTTGTCACAACTTCAATAAAATCAAACAATAGTACTAGTCTTAGTACTTTATTTAAAAAGGTGTATAATATTTATTATTGAATATGAAGTCAATTTAAACTGAATAGCAAGCCACAAATCTGGACTTGCATTATTGACAATAACTATGCAAATCGTTTAAAGTAATAATTGGTAAGAGTTACACAATGTATATCATCATAAGGTTATGTGATATAGCACACATATATTATATAAGAATTTATTCAGCTTTTTGTGCCGATTTAATTATTTTCCAAGAAGATTTTTCTATCCCAATTAGTGTCGAGGCCTAAAAGAATTTCTATATGAATGATTGCCTAATAAGGCAATCAACTAGTGTTTGACAAAAGGTCATCAAAATGAGGAAATGGATTGTGCTAGCTTATCATTATAGTATTTTTAATAGTGTTTTTGTAACCGGGCCGGACTACTAGGAACCAACATTTCCGGCGGTTTGATTGATCATATACAAAAAGCTTCATAAATAACAAGCCGCTTTCGCTAACGACTCCACTGGCTCTGGTGCAGCGATTCGGTTCGTCCACGTATGATGACGATTCATGTTTTGGATTAGAATTGAGTGATGAAGACTTATTTGTAGTTGCGAGGAAGAAAGTGACGAGTGACATGAGGATGACCAGAGGATTAAGATGACTATTGTTTAGCGTTGAAAACGGATGACTGTTCTTTTAGGGTTTACGATGAAGATGATTGTTGTATTAGCATTGAAAACAGACGATGGCTCTTTTAAGGTTTTAAGATAAAGAAGACGACAAACAACTTTAACGTGGCTTTAAGTTTTCTTATATTTACATTTAAATCCTTAGAGTTATAATGATTTTAAAATTTAACTTTATTAAAGTTAAAATTATTTTAAACTCATCTTTGTTAACCATTTAACCACTAGAGTTATAATTTTGATAAAAACTTTCCCTAAACTTTATTTAATTGGTTTATTTGTTTTTATCTAATTTTGATTATGAAATTTTATAATTTTATGTTATGATTTTTTAGCTACAACGTATCTAATATAAATGGAACATCGTATCGGTTGTACCGAATTGAGCCTACCCCTCTCTGTACCGAATACACTAAGTCTAGCAAATTGCATATCTAATTCACGTACCAGAGCGTACCGTGCTTTAGGTAACTAATATTAGTGTCCCTCTTGACTTGGTCTAAACAGAGATTATGGATTTTTGAATTAATGGACCCTCCAATGTGTTCCAGAGCACCAAAGCAATTGAAATGATTCCTAAGCTGTTGAGAAACCTGAACAATCATGAAGCAATTGTGAAAAAATGCCAGACAAAATCAAAAATTTCATCATTTAATTATGCTACCATATTTGGGGTAATATAATGTAGTTTCAGTTTGGTAAACAAATTTGGTCATTTAACTTATATAGTCAAACCAAAAGTAATGTGCTTTTTGTTCAAAAAAAAAGTCATTTGGGTAAATAAATATGTAAAGAGCATTAACAATTGAACACACTGTCTGTAAACTGAGAGATATAAACTGTCCACTTAAAATTTGCCCATTCATTGACATAGCAAATTACATAATTCATAAAAAATATAATAAAATAAAATTGCAATGACATCCATAACAGAAAACTATTAGGAACATAAAAACAAAAGTTAACAAAAGACTACCCATAATAACCACTAAACACTATCACTACAAAAAAACAATCATTAACAGATAACTCTAAGAAACTAATGTGAAGAAGGTTGAGTATCATCTTCCTATTGTTTGTATGACCTTGAGTTATACCCTTTTTTCTTACAAATTCCTTCGATCGAATCGGTTTCTAGGTGACTAGCAATTAATTGTTGTCTAGGGACAATTTTTACAATACTGTAAAAAATCAACCATTATTGTTGACGTCTTGTCTTGTGTTAAACCCTTTTTATGGCCCAATGAACATCACTAACTTATTTGAAACTTATATATATCAAAAAAGCGAATATACCATGCACCACTTCAATCTTCTCCCATCATAAAATAGTTGCCCTAGCTAAATCCCTAAATAGTTGCCTCATTCTTGCTAGAAGATCTTTGGCCAACATGAAAAGTTTCATCAACCATCCCTTTACCCTTACTGTTCTTATATTTTTCTTAAAGCTCCATTTAATGGAGGGTCAATATTGTATTTATCACTATGGTTATCAAAGTCATCTAAGTCCACATCAATATTCTCATCATCTTCACTTAGGTTTTCATCACCAATGTCATTGTCAACAAATGCTCTAAATTCATCCATGTCCACTTCATAATCATCCATCATATCATGTGTGTTCACTATGAAAACTGAATCATCATCACTTTCGTTAAGAGGTCATATTCAATACATTCATCCTCAATATCATCATAATCAGCATCAAGTGGATCCACTTGAACTATTTGTGATTGAATTTCTTTAACATAAAATGCAACATCTACAATATCATCTTGAATTACATCATCTTCAACTTGAGCACCATGTAACGTAACCCTTTTTGAACTTGAACCTCAGGTAACCCCTCATGAACTTGAACCCTCGGTGACACTTGTTCAAGTCGAACATCATCAGCATACCATTGCACTGAACTTGAATTTGAACCTTAGTTCTCTTCTTAAAATCTTTAATGATTTCTTGCGTGCGGGGGAAACTTTGACAATTAAAGTATCACACCCCAATTAATGGTGGAATACATTGGGGCATGGATTTAATTGTAATGTTAAATATTGAAACTTACAAAGTAGCATCACGTGAATTAAATAAAATATTAACAAATTAAAATCTAAATCATTTTAAAACACAAAAACATTATATAAATCAAGAAATTGAATTATAAACTTATATTAGTATTTTACTTATTATATTCCAATAAAATATTATCATATCAATATTCAATTATAAAAAAATCATATTTCTAAAACCTTTCTTTTATAATTATTTAATGCTATAAAAATGGGGGTTTAGAATTTCCAAATTTGGGTTTGAGAAATCCTAGAAATCGCTAAGTTTAATTAAATTATTTATACAAATTTATACCACAACATTGGTTAAATTGTGGCTTTACAAACTCTTACCTATATTCAAGAACATCTTTTGAACAAGCTTTGACATGTAAGTTTCTCATCTTCCTTTTTTACATTTTGTTAACTTTTGGGATGCTACACATGTCTTATCAAGCATGCTATTCTTGAGTCATAAACAAATACATGGATACAATACTTTAGTGTTTAAGTTAGAATTAGATTTGATTGTTATGTATTATTTACTTGTTTGTATACTTGTGTGTTTATTATTATTATTGGTATAATCATATACAATACATTAGTACTAGTAGCATTTAGTTAACATGACTTATGTCATCGTTTATATTGAGGGTGAAATTGCCAAAATCATTTAGTATTACTAGTAACATTTCTTTAATGATTTATATCATTATGTTAGCAAAGGTGAAATTGCCAAAATCATATTCAAACATTGTGGAATATATATATATATATATATATATATATATATATATATGGGAGGGTTCTCCTAAAAAGTCTATTTTGCCTAAGAAGGCTAAGAAGGATTTCTAAAAACTCAAAAACCGACCCAAACAAGCTTCGATTAAATTCATTTTTGCATCATTGGAACCGTCTTGTCGAACCCTAAAACCCGAACCCTAAATTATAAAAAATAAACCCTAATACTAAAACCAAAACTTTAAATACAAACTCTAAACCTAAAGATAAAACTTAAAAGTTAAAAATCAAGCCCTAAAATCTAAATTCTTAAACTAATTGTTAAATCTAAAATTTAAAAGCTAATATTGTAGGGTTCGATAAGACGGTTCCAATGCCATCGAAATGAGTTCAATCGGAGTTCGTTTGGGTCGGTTTTCAAGGTTTTGAAATTCCTTTTTAGCCTTCTTAGACAAAATAAACTTTTTATTTGATCTTTCCTCTATATATATATATATATATATATAGATCAATTCTTATTAGACTATTGTTGCATCTTATTTCATTATGTATGTATGTATGTATGTATGTATGTATGTGTGTGTGTGTGTATGTGTGTGTATGGAGGAATACAGTTTTAAATCAGGTTCTATAAACGGAAAGAGAAAAAAAAAAGAAATTGAGTTAAGTGCTCAAATAATAAACAATTGGGTTAGGTGTTGAGCTTACACATATTTAAACTATTGAAAAATTAAAAACAGTTGGCTTATTATAAGTTCAATGTGTTTTCTGTTTTATAGATACACACATACACACACTAGTATAGTACTCACGCGATGCAGCAGAAAACACAATACTAAAGTTGGTGATTTTAAAGGCTTGAATGGTTCAGTCTTTAGTCATAATCTTAACAAAAGTATTTTTTTTAACTTAGTAGTTAATTAAAATTGACTTTATGTCCTATTATAAAAAGCCAAATGTACTAAAAATATCAAGAAGTGATTCATTGGTTTTGAGGTGTAATCTTTTATAATCACTCTATCTCACTTCAATTCGTAAAGACTACCAATATCGGACAAAATGAAATTGAAAAAAAAAACATACAGACTAGATTTAAAAAGTTGTACTATATGGTATAAGAGTTGTAAAACTCTTAATTTTACAAGGTTTAAGCAAATTATTATTTTGTTCTTCTAATATGTGTTATATAGTAGTATAGATAGGTTAAGGATATTTTGTAAACCACCTTGAGTTCAGTTGTGAAAACTATGGAAACACTCATGTAACATGTGAATTTTTTTTCATTTTTTTTAAAAGATTTGTACAACTGTTATGAAAAAAAGCGCCGAGCTAATATTTTTAAGAGTGAATTACTAATATGGTCCATGTGGTTTGCTAGCATTTCACTCTTGGTCCCTAGGTTTAATAAATTATCCATATGATCCTATATATTAAACATTTGTAACACATATAGTCCTTAGATCATCAAAGTACCCTCATATACTTGACCATATTACCCTAATATATTGATTATATGTGTTACAAATGTTTAAAGTTTGAGATCATAAGGGTAATTTATAAAACCTAGAGACCAATAGTGAAATACCAGCAAACCACATAGGCCATCTCTGTAATTGACTCGATTTTAAAAAATGTATATTTAGTAACACCATATAACACATACGTAACATCTAGGTACATTTCTACATATGTGTTACAAATATTTTTTTTTAAAAAAAATTCTCTTGGCGCTTTTTAAATGTTTTTTTATAAAAATTAAAAACCTATAAAAAAAACTTTTTTACATGGCTTTTTTCATTACTTTCATGTTTTTTACAACTTAGGGTGTGCTTCAGTTTATGGATTCCCTCTATATATACATATATGTATATACACACATATATGTATATATGTATGTATGTATGCATGTATGTGTATATATGTGTGTGTATATATGCATGTATATGTGTGTGTATATCTGTGTGTGTATATATATGTGTGTATATGTGTGTGTGTATATATATATGGAAGTGGTCAAATAATAACTCACTCTTAAAGCAATAACCCGAAATAACCGGTCAAAATGAAGCCAAATCTTGGATTTTTTTTGAACATCATTGTAACACATTTAGAACACTATGTTCTTTTATGAGTTTATGTAAATTCATCATCGTTTAAGAGATATCATCATTGTAAGTTTTTTATTTACAACACCGTAACTGTTTTAGGCCCAAAAATTACAACGATGTAAACTCTTAAATGGTGATAAATTTTAGCAAACTCAAAAAAGAACATAGTGTTCTAAATGTGTTACAATGATGTTAAAAAAATCCAAGATTTGGCTTCATCTTGACCGGTTATTTCGGGTTATTGCTTTAAGTGTGGGTTATTATTTGTTCACAATCATATATATATATATATAGTTTGTATCTGTGTAAACTTGATCTTAAATAGAAAACTCTTAAACCTTATATCAGCCGTTAGATGAAACTTATATTAGAATTCAATTAATTAAATAGAAAGCATTATGTTCTTTTTCTCACTCTCTCTCTATAAAAATCATTCTCCTTCTCTCTTTCTCATTCAAGATTCACTTTATCTCGCTCTTAAACATCTCTCTAATCTCTGTTCTATCGCTCTTTTCTCAGTGGAAGATGAAAGACAAGTGGTGGTGGTGGCCGATGGTTGGTAGTGACCAGAAGGTGGTGGCCGTGACTGGTGCTTTCTCACCAGAAAATGGAAGATGGGGGTGGTGGTGACCGTGCGAGGGGTGGTGGTGATGTATGCCGGTTTCAACATCGATGGTGGTGGTGATGACCAGTTTCAACAACATCAGATATAGGTTTTAGGCGGCTGTGGTGATGGCTGCAAGTACGAGTAGATGAAGGAGGCGGTGGGTTGTGGGTAGGCGATGGCGGTGGTGGTTCCAGGAGCTGGTGGTGGTGCTTCTAGGCAGCGGTGGTGGTGGTAGCAGTTTCAAGAGGTAGTGGTCGTGGTGATTCAAAGATTTGTTTAACTTGATGAACCTAGTGTATTTGCAGTTGTGCATCGTGTATTAAAACTTGTACGCTTTTGGTTCTACACATGTGTTGGTGGTGGTGTTGGCGTTTTCAAGAGGTGGTGGTCATGATGGTTTAAAGACATATTTGAGCAGACTTTGTGTATTAATACTTGTAAATTTTTAATTTATTCACATGTGTAGTTGTACTTCGTGTATTAAAACTTATGCGTTTTTAGTTAAACACATGTGTAGTTTTTTCGAATCCTATAGTTTTGTAGCTTATATATGTTTTTTGTATACAAGATATTTGAACTTAGACACATGTGGATGTATTTTTTACAAATTATGGTTATTATGTGTATTTCTTATAGCTACATGTGTGTAGTTTTTTTGGATCTTATATTTATTTTTTGATTTTAGATCTGTTACATATGTTGTTTTTAATATTTGTGAAAATTTATGGTTCATTTTTGGTATCATTTTGTACTTTTTGTAAGAATAAGTGAAAATTGATATGTTTACACTTTTGTAGTTTTTTGATACACATGTGTAGGTTTTTGTTTTTTAAAGAAATTATTTTCTTTTTATTTTGTATAAAAATTATACATAATATTTTTGTTGTTGTTTTGATGTTCTAAAAAATATTTTTTTTTACTTCAAAAAAACACAACACATGTATAGTATTTGGTTAATTTAAAATGTAGAGAGTGGAGAGGTAGAGAGATAGAGAGAGGAGAGAGAGAAAAAAAATCTCTTTTACCCTTTAGAAGGGTAAAAGATGTATTTTACCTTCAACTTTTGAAGAAAATATTATAGATTAAATGTGGATTACAACTTTTTCTATTTAATTAATTAAAATCAGAAATAAGTTTGATCTTACGTCGAATATAGGGTTTAAGGATTTTCAGAAGATAAAAAACCATATATATATTAGAAATTTTGCGCCCCCTAAAAGAACTAGCCAGGGACGAAGGTTAGGTTTACCCCTCCTCGAGCCGCCCCTGCTTATGTGCTTCTTCTTGGTTAGTTGGCTGAGAAGGTCGAGGTGCATCAGGTTAAATCAATTCTTTAATGATAACTTTATCTAGTGGCCTGAAGTAGGTTTCAACCCTTAGGCTTTGTATAGTGGTGAGTAGGGAGTGAGGGCATTCACGTGAGGGTGGTCACCGTGAATGTGAGAGGAGAGAAAGAGGGTGATGGTAGGGTGTGAGTGGGTTGTTAGAGGAGAGAAAGATGGGTGATACTTACACATGTGTATGTGAAGAGTAAGTGATGAAAGTAGTTATTTATGTGACACCTACGTGAAGTGGAGGAAGTTTTACCATTACACATGTCACATGACATTTTAGTCGAATGCTTAGTGTATATTTTCTTTACCTTGCGTTTATTAACATATTTCAAGAATATGAGCATATTGCTATCGTTTTCTACGGACCTCAAACCAAAGCCAATATCTTGCTCACGGATCATATACTCTAATTCTTGAATCATTGCACTTGCCTATTATACATAACAGAGCCGTTTTCGAGATTTTGAGGACTCACGTAATAAAATGTGCCTTTATACATATAAAGATTCATAAATTGATGATAGTTGTTACAAAACATAAGCCTATATATTTATTAAAATAAAAATTATTGTAGCAAAATAATGTTTTTTACGTAACAAAAATATATTTTTTTAAAAATAATTTTATATATATAGTACATATAAAATAATTTGAAATTTTAGGTTTCTTAAAAGATGAGATCCGGTGTGGTCGCATCTCCGGCATCTCTTATGGCTGGCCCTGGCATAGAAAATGCATTATGATCAACTAAATCAACAAAGTTCTTGCTGGTTGACATACTTTCTGCATGGTTACTTGGTGAATTCCCCTTAAACAAAAAACCAACCAAATTTTGTAGAACAATGCACAACAGCAAAAATGTAAAAGAAAAACTCACCATATACATCATAAGGATTCGAAAGCACAATGGTCATTGGTCAATCTTGTGAAATCGAAACTATCAGATGTAAATCGTTACAAGTGACGAACCAAATGAGCTAATAACATAATTTATTCTTGTTAATAAGTTGGTAATAAATCTGAGCATGAAGTTTTTGGCCGACATTATAAAAAAGTAATTCAAAATGAAAAGTGAAGTTGTTTTTAATTTGTTAATTTATTTTTGTGTTTTTTTTTCTTTTTTCTTTTGAGTATTATGAAGGAGTAAATTTTATATTCATTTTGTCTTCACGTTGACATTCATGTTTCTTAGTGCTCGCTCTTACGTCAGAGTATTACACATTTGATGTTTTCTTATTTGCATTTTAGCATTTGAGGTGATGAGGTCGTGCTGCCGCCATCGTAATATTACCAATGCTATTTTATCGTTGTTTATGTCTATATCTATGTATACGTTTTTTAACTAGTTTAGCCTCAATGCGACGCGAGAATGTGAAATCGTGTGAACGGGTTATTAGGTCATTCGCAGCAACACATAGCCAAAGCTCTATCTAGTGTGATCCACAATACCAAGCCACATGTAGCTAGGTTCTTATGTTAGTTGTGGGTTAATCTGGTTTTGGGCGTGTTCCGACTTTGATGGGGTTCAGTTTGATTTTAAAACATGATATAACTTGGACTAAACCATAATTTTTAGTTTTCAAAAAATCGGTTATTTTGGTTTGGTTTATTTGGTTATTTTAGTTCAGTTTTTTCACCTTTGATTTGGTTAACTGATTTCCTTACTCACTCATCTCCCACAATGGCATGTAGGTAATTATATTTAGGGATGTGAGCAAGCTCAACATAAACACATTTAACCTTCAACTTATCTTTATCTTGTTTTGAGTTTTATCTAAAATTTGGTCTAGAACTTATAATAATTTCTTTCACTTGTTGGACTAGGCTTCTTTATTATCTTTAGCGACGACAGGTCGTCTCAACCAAGTCATCACAATAAACGTCGTCGCAGTATTGGAATCATTAGCGACGACTTGGTGTAATTAAAAAAATCCTTTTTTTGTTTTTTTCTAATTATGAAAATGAATTAAAAATAATAAAATATTATTTTTATTTTTTTATTTATGAAAAATGATTTAAAAATAATAAAATATTATTTTTAATTAAATTTTTTAATATTTTTTTTGTTTTGATCTATAAGGACGACAAGTCGTCGCTATAGCTTCAACCAAAAAATGCATTTTTTTTTTATTTTTTGTTCATTTCCTGTTCATTTCCAGCTTTTTATCATCAAATTGAAGCCTGATTTTAACTAGAAATACTACTAAAATTACCACCAAACAAACCGAACGACGATTATCCTAATACAAATGATTATCCTAATTTAAATATATGTTTAAAATTACAAATCCAAATCCAAATTCGACGACAAACAAAAGTCACAATCATCAAATTCACACTACTACAAAATGAGGCTAATGCAACTTTTTATTTGCAACTTTATAGCATGTGTTGCATTTGATAATAAAAAACTTATTTTTAACATAAAAGTTGCATTAATGATCAAATGTAACTCTTTTTGAAAAAAAAGTTGCAAATTTTTTTATTATTTGCAACTTTTATGAAAAGGGTTGCGTTTATATAACTCAAAGGCAACTCTTATTTTAAGAGGTTGCATAACATGAAATATATGTATGTAACTATTATTTAAAATGACAACTTTTGCTAAATGAGTTGCAATATTAAAAATTATAGACAATCTTTGTTTTAATAAAACTTTATAGTTTCTCGTTTAACTTGAAATATGTGTATGTGAGCGCGTATATGTTTTATCATACTAAAATATATAATTACTTAATATACAATTTAATTATTATTAAAAAAAGTTACCATCATAATTAAAGAATTTGAAGTATTAGATACCATATGGCCGGTTTATGAACCCATGCCATTAACCAACCTTTTAAGAATTTGGCCCACCAATTTCATTGAATTTGACAAGAAGGATATGATAAAATTGATTATCCAACTAAAACTGTCAACCTTCAATCACTACTCGAGCTCGGCTCGGCTCGGCTCGTTAAAAGTTTTATTTACCAGGCTCGAGTTTGGTTTGTTAGAAAATTTTTAGGCTCGAGCTTGGCTTGGGCTCGTTAACTAAATGAGCCACACTTTTGGGCTCGTTAAGGCTCGGATCGGGCATGTTAAGGCTTGGCTCAGGCTCGTTAAGGCTTGGCTCATTCGAGCTTTTTACCGATCCAATAACGAATATTTCACGAACTGCCTTGGCTCGTTTACACCTCTAAACGTAACTAACGTAGTTGTATTTCTTAGAGTTATACCATGAACAATGAATATTAATTCACTTAATTTGATTACTCATAATCATAAACAGATTTATAATTTATAATTTTTATAATTATACAAATTTAATTTTTTATTTAATTAAACAATGTTGTCGGACTTGGAATTGCTTATTGGACATAAATTAAACTCGATTGGGCTTTAGGATCCGAAGATGATTAAATTTGATATTAAATCTCCTAATCCCTAATCCCCTTAGCTGGCTGGAAAAAAAAAAAGAAAAGAAACGTTGCCGTCAAAAGCCACAAAGAGGGGAACTTCATTATTTATTTTGTGTATTTTGTTGATATCCAAAAAACAAGAAAGAGGGAGCTGTAGATCGACTATATTCAGTCAAAAGACGAAAAAGAAATCCCATTGTCGCGCGGCTTCCGATCAACCACTGCAAGCCACCACCTGCTTCATTGCGAACCTGGAATTTGTTCGTGCTCGTGATTGTTGAATATCTGCAGCCGTGTGACCCTCTAAAGCCGTCTAGAACATCAAGCAACCCTAGGTAATTACATCGCGTCAGATCGACTCTGTTTAAGACCTATTGGTGATAAGGTAACCAAATCAAAACCTCTAACGTTTCGAACAGGGTTATATAAATCTTGATTTCGTTCTTGTTGTTTGGCGATGTGTGCAGCCTCTTTTATATACTATAAATACGCTGCTATTGTTGCTGGTTGCTGTCTGTTTCTCTTCAATATTAAGGTTTTTGAAAGCTTTTGCTAATTGGGTATGTGAGATAGGATTGAGTAACCTCAATTAATTCTGACGACTAGGAATATGGTCTCTAAATGCGATCACATTATTAGGAACATATAAAAATAACATATAGGAATATAATGGTGTAATATGAAGCTATGAAATCAAGATGAGTATCATTTGATGGTTGTTGTACTTAGGTAAATAAACCTACACTTTAGTTAGGAAAGCAAATAAGCTTAAACTATAAGTAATATATGAATACCATGGTTCACATCCACCTCAGTAATTTATCTTAAATATGTTATTCAAATTTGGAAATCTCAGCTTTAACAGTTAGTATAATGTAGTTAGTTTGTTGTTTGGTTCTACTTGACCCACACACTACTAATTTCTGAAAGTTAGTTGAAACAGGAATATGAATGACACAAGAAATTGATTTAACATGGATCAGATTATATATTATAATTCCTCTAATATTAGTCTCAACATACACAACATGGTACTATTTTGGAGAGCATACATATATATATATAGATAAATGGGTTAGATGTGTGTACCTTAGCTCATAGTTAAAGACTTTAATAGTATATAAAAGACTTAAATCCATATATTTTTATGTTTGATGTTGATAGTAACTTCAGGAAACCAAAAACATGGGGGATGCTAGAGATTGGATGTATATACCTAGACGGTTACCAGAGTTTGAATCAGGAGTTATTGAATTTCTTAATTTTTCGTTTGCTAAGGCAGCAAAAGGAGATCAAATTTGTTGTCCCTGCAAACAGTGTATAAACCGATATTGGTATCGAAGGGATGAAGTATTTGATCATTTGAAAGGATACGGATTTGTAGAAAACTACTATGTATGGGTTTTTCATGGAGAAAACCCCTCGGAAACAAGGTTTAATACTGCCATAGATGATGATGATGATTATGATGATGGAGATGGTATGCATGATCAATTAGATGAATTGTTGAATGACAGATTTAAAGATATTGTAGAGGAAACAAGTACACTACAAGAAGGTTTAAATGAAGAGGCCAAAAAGTTCTATAAGCTTGTTGAAGATGGAAAGCAAGAGTTTTTCCCTGGGTGTAAAAGTTTTTCAAAGTTATCTTTCATTGTCAGACTCCTTCTTTACAAGACACGTCATGGGCTAAGCAATGTTGCATTTAATGATCTATTAAAACTTATACAAGAGTTAGTTCCAGAGGCAAAACTTCCAACTAGCTTTAATGATGCTAAAAAAATCATAAAAGATTTAGGGTTGAATTATAAAAAGATTCCCGCATGTCCGAATGATTGTATCTTGTATTGGAAAGAGTATAAAGATGATGATGCGTGTCATATTTGCCACACCTCTAAGTGGAAACAACTGAACGAGAAACAAGGGAGCAAGCATAATAACAAACATTCTGAAAAATCTTCGAAAGTTTTGGCAAAAGTGGTTTGGCATTTTCCTATAAAACCAAGGCTACAAAGACTTTTCATGTGTTCAGAAACAGCAAAATATATGACATGGCATGATGAAGGACGTCTAAAAGATGGTAATTTAGGCATCCTGCTGACGGGCAAAGCTGGAAGGAATTTGATTCTTTGTATCCTACTTTTGCGAAAGAAACGAGAAATGTCAGGTTAGGGTTATCAAGTGATGGATTTAATCCTTTTCGAACAATGAGCATTTCTCATAGCACGTGGCCTGTGGTGTTAGTTAACTACAACATGCCTCCATGGATGTTGTCACACCCCCAATTTCCCACTTGTGGCGTATGTCCACGTGGATGTGACGTGTCCAGAATCACAGCTCAAGGTCATATAGAATACCCCTATATGCGTTTACAAATCCATTGTTTGACACATACACATAATAAGATAGTTTGCAGCGGAATAAAAGTTGTCTTATCATGATGCAGCGGAAAATCAAGTGTTCGACAAAAATGCAGCGGAAATGTAAATAGTTTAACATAACATTGTTTTATCATAATGAAAGTAAATTGTTTTCAAATGACAAGACAGAATGCATGTAAGTTCCTAATTGCTCGTTCCTTAAAGTGTGCATTCCTGTCCTCCTGCTAGCCACGCTAGTTACCTGAGAATACAAGTTAGAAAAGTGTCAACACAATGGTTGGTGAGTTCACAGGTTTTGATATACATATAGTAATAAAAGTGTGTCATGCTGTTTATCATATGTTAGTACCGAGCCCTTGGCCCAAAGTGTCAGTGCGTCACTACCGAACTAGACTTGTTAGTCTTTGCCTCCGCCATGTCTCGTAATAACATGGCAATATAGGTCAAGTTTTCACGTGTTATGACATCCAGTCAATATTTCGCCACGCGGGGTTCGTCACACCCCAAACGGATCCATTCAAACTCGCCTCGTTGTTTGTACATTAACGGTAAGACTTTGTGAGGACTTCTTACGATTACAACACTTAATGTTTGTCAAATAAACCAGCATACACCAAAATGTTTGCACAGTAATAGATGTTTGACTCGATGCAACAAGTATTCTCCCCCTATTTAAAAGCGTTTTGAAAAAGAGTAAAGAGGGGCCGTAAACTCACCTTAGTGATAGAGTAGTAAGTCAAGCGTAAGCTCCTGCGTAGATGGCACGTCGGTCACTGGCAACCTATATCGTATACCGTACGTGAGTTCGTGTAAGTGACCGTGCTAGTGTTGGTGTTAGTGCTCGTGTTTGTGCCCAACAACCCTTGGTTGTTCATGTTTGTCCGTGTCGGTCCACAATGACCGTGTTTGCTCGTGTTGGTCCACATTGACCGTGTTTGACCATGTTTGACCGAAGTTGACCGTGTTTGACCAAAGTTGACCGTGTCAAGTCAACGACCCGTTGGTGAACCGTGTGACGGTTGTGAATCGTGTAGCAATTGTGTTAGTGTTTGTCGTGTGCAAAACGCGCAAGTCGCGTCTATGGACAACTTACTATTTATAGTAAGTTTCCATTTTTGGAAAGTTCACAAAGCATACCGGTTTTATAGTTCTAGCATGTTCAATAGTCTTACGTGATCATGTTAACACATAGCACATCATCATACGAATTCATATAAGTTGTTTTCGTCATGTTAGTGCACAAAAGTTTCCTAAAATGGAAAGTTTCCATTTTAGCATACGTGACATCGGAAACCATCTAACTTAGCATCTAAACTTCATGTTATAACATATCAAGTTACTTAACATGCTTGAATCAAACAAAATGTTCCTAAGTCGTGTTTTGTAAAAATAAAGTTACTATAAATAGTAACTTTGTTGTTTTTGCATCAAATGACCATTTAAGCATTTCTAGACCTATTTTCATGTTACAAATCATCATAGTAGCTCATTTAACATCCTTTAAACATACTAACATAATCCGATTCATCATCTAGCATTATTTCATCCATAAAAGTTACTAAATATAGTAACTTTGTCAAAAATGACCATAAACATTATCAATATCACATTTGAACATCATAATCATTCTAATAACATTTAAGTAGCAATCTATGAGCATGCATGATACCATATATCATTCACATCACCATTTTACAATCAAAAAGTTTCTATTATTAGAAAGTTCATCAAATATCAACATTTTAACCATTTAGCCAAATCTAACCATGAGTAATCCTTCTTTTATCATCAATAAGCATATCAACATACTCAAGATCATTCCTACCATCATGGATCATACATGCATGCATTCAAAATGCTATAAATCTTTATTTCAAGTATAACCACATATGTACAACAACTTGGATCATTATAAATCACCATTACAACATCATAGATCATCATTTACCACATTAAAATCAACAAATCCAGATTATAAATTCGTGCATGTGAGCCATGGGTGCTTGCATGTGGGTTTTAACCATTGCATGTGGGTGTAAGAGGTGTGAAAGTGAGTTTCTAGTATAGAAACTACCTTTGAGTGCTCTAAAATGGTTGAGATGATGATGAAATCGAGCAAGAAGGCTCCTAAGTGCTTCTGGACAGCTGGTTCACGCAGGGATGTAGAGGTGGTGATGGTGTCGAGCTTCCAACGTCGTTCTTTAAGCTCCCGATCTTCACCTCAAGCTTCCAAGAGCTTGATAATGGTTGTAACAGAGTAAAAATGGAGTTTTTCTGGTGGGGAAGACGATCTTGAGTGCCTGGGGTTCGATTTGTGCGAAATAGGGTAGCTAGTGATGATGGTGTCTTGGTTAAATAAAGATTCTGCGAACTGGGTCTTGTCGCGTAGCGCGACATGCTCAAGAGAGTCTCTCGCGTAGCGCGAGGTATTTCGGGTTCGAATTTCCCCCGCCCACCTGTCGCGTATCGCGACAGGTTCCTTGTGGGCCGTCGCGTAGCGCGACACGTCCCCTGAAGAGCCCAATAGGCCCATTTTAGTGGGTTTGATCCGTTCGTCGCCGTTTTCACGTCTACGAACTATCGTTTGAATTTCCGAGTTCAAAGTGTGGGTGTTTCGTGAGGTTTCGAGTGTTGTGCTACACAATGTGCTTGACGTTCACCAACGTTCGTGTGTTTTGACCCGCGTGTGCTGGTTGTCGATAATTCCACGAATTATCTTGTTGTGTGTCGGTGTTTGTACTGTCGTGCCACGTGTCACACTAAATTAATCTATTTCTAGTGCCACGTGTACAATAAATATTTAAATAAACATTTAAATAGTTATAAAGTTGACCTGGAAAATACGGGGTGTCACAGATGTCACTAAAACCAGAACACTTCATGTTGTCTTTGTTAATTCCTGGACCCGAATCACCTGGAAATAACATAGATGTTTATTTACAACCTTTAATTGAGGAGCTTAAAGAATTGTGGGTTGATGGGCTGGAGACATAAGCTCCAAACACCTCCCATAAGCTCTCCACAAAGGAGAATCAATCTAAAGCAAGAATTACCATGGGTGAATTAATTTCAAGTACTAAAGGGATACACAAGCAAAATGAGGTATTCAAACAAGTTGTAGCAAAGCCTAATTGTATAACACACAAGAGAGCAAAGAGACGATTGGTTCTTATTGATGAGGATGAGGATGATGATGAGAGATTTCCAAGTATTATACTATTATCTTGTTGATCTTAATGTTTGTTTATTTAACAAAGTCACACAATAAACTCCTTTCATGTTAATTTAGTTTTCTATTATTTTAGTTGCTGATGGAACAAATATGGAAGTAGATGGTTGGAAAGATGATGAGAATGAAGGGGATATTAAAAGATTGGAAGGTTGTATTCGAGGTTTAACTGATTCATTGTTTGTTGTTATATATTTTGTTATTGTTAGTTATTAATGGTGTTATATTTACCAATGACGAAGATGATGTTGATCAAGATGATGAGTTTGAAAACATGGGCAACATGACATTTGAAAATAGTGATGATGATCTACAAGAGGATGATAGCCATGAAGATTTGGAAAATGAGGACGATGTACTTGTTCAAGAGCAATTACAAGGCTGTGAAAGAGAAAAAACAAAAGGTTCTGTTCAACTCCTTAACTATGTATATGGCATATCATTGACTAATTATATATTTTAAATGTATAACGGACTTCAGATACTTTGAAATTCAAGAAAAGAGGACCAACAATGATGCATCTTGTGCACATGCGAAAATTCAATGAGCGTGAGGTCATTATATGCAATGAATTTGGACAACCCATTGGACCGGTAACAAAAGAGAAGGACATAGCCGCACAATTCCCTCGATTTTTGGGCACAATTGCTCGGAATCATAGTTATGCATCATTAGTCCATAGTTCATGGCACAAGGTGCCACATAAAGAAAAGATATGGGATTATGTCTTGGTAAGGTTTTGTGAAGTTTTATTTCTTTTATTTGATAAGCATTTAATCTCTTTACTAAATCATAAACTTTTTTGAAGGAAAAATACGATGTTCCTGATGCTGCTAGAACTTGGGTTTTAATGACTATTGGAAATGCATATAAAGTTCACAAGTGCAGGTTTAAGAAAAAACATTTTTATCAGTATAAAGACAACAAAACAAGGTGGAGGAATCGACCCAAAAATATTCCTGAAGATGATTTCTCCCGGTTGTTGAGCTTATGGAATAACAAAAAGACGGCGGTAATTTTCTTAACAATTTCTCCGTTAGCAGTGTCGTTCAAAGTTTTATTTCATGTAATATAATAAGTTGAATTCTATATGTTAATACTTCAGCAGAAAGTTTTATTTGATGCAATATAATAAATTCAATTGTATATGTTAATACTTGAGCAGAATCGGTGTTTGCGAGCCAAGGAAATACGAATGTCTCAAAAAAATATGCATACAGCCGGGCCAAAAAGTTTTGCTAGGATTCGAGACGAGATGGTAAAATGCATCTTTGTTGTGCTCATGATTGGTTTTTACTCTTCTTGTTCCATATTCTAATATTATAAATATATATATATATATATATATATATATATATATATTTTGTGTTGTGACGAATATAGAAAAATGAAGACCCAAACAAGGAAGCACCTACTTTAACTCAAGTGTTCGAACGTACACGCAAAAGGACGGAGGGCCGTTCATATGTTCACACATATGATAACACATCAAGGAAAATTGTAAGTTGATATTTTTATGTCAGATGAGGCTTATCTTGTACATTTAAGTAGTTTTTAAACGTTTAGAGATTGGTTTCTTATATTACATAAAAGGTTTTTGAAATCATATTTTTAGATGTTAAATCACAAAATGCAGCATCCTTTTGACCCTTGCTTCTATTCTTCTTTTGCTTTGATAGCTGCAGAAGCCACTTTGGTGGCTGCAGAACCAAGTTTTATGGTTGTAGAACCAACTTTCACATTCTTTATTGATAACTACATAACCACTTTGGTGGCTGCAGAACCAACCTTCACATTCTTTATTGATAGCTACATAACACTTTGGTGGCTGCAGAACCCACTTTGGTGGCTGCAGAACCAAGTTTTGTGGCTGCAGAACCAACCTTCACATTTGGTGGCTGCAGAACCAACCTTCACATTCTTTAGAAGCAAATGTAAAGTTTCAGTCAAAATAAATTTTATTTTCCTGCCCAAAATAGTTGTTATGTTACTATTATTATTACTATAACAAATTTCATGTTATCAATAGTGAGGTAGATCTGGCAGTAATACGTAGGTTACAACATTACATAGAAGTGTTTTCGATATAACAATTATTATTTTGACAATAGTTTTTTTATTATTTTTTATTGAAGGAACAAATGAGGAACTACAAACCATCAGAAAATGGAAGTGCTTTGGTAGATCCTTTTATTGCTGTGATGAACAAAGACCAACATGGATACCGTCGACTTTATGGTAGGGGAGTTACTAATAAACTGATAAAAAAATTGGATGGTGGTGATACATCACTTATGGTTCCTGGGGGAATTGTGGAATCTTTCAAAGCGAGCGTTGAAGTTGAAAAAAAACAGTTGCTTGAACAACGAAAAGAGATTGAAGAGGACCTTGAAAGAAAAAAAGCCGAGTTAGAAGCCATGCAAAAAGATATTAACAACCAACGAGAAACTTTTGAAGCTACAGTGAGAAAGCTTATGGAACAATTACCTTTTGAAGGCCGGGAGTTTTTAACTTGAGTAGGAGGCTTTTGTTACTCTTTATGAGACAACCTTGTGTGCTTAATGTTATTTTGGGTTTTGACATGTAATTTAGAGTACACTTTTTCTATAATATCTATGCTATAAATGTTATGGTTTAATTGAGATAATTATGCATATATATTACTAGCATTTGTAGTGCTTGAAATGATGATGCTACTAATTAAAAGTTACATTAACAAGTTGCAATATGTTTGATTAGAATGGTAGAAAATGTTGCATTTACCATAAGAAAAAGTTGCAATTTATATCTGTAAACATAATAATGGTTACATTGTAGTAAAAAAAAAAGTTGCAATTTTTTGTAAATAAAGCAATATAAGTGTTGCATTTAAGTATATAAAAAGTTGCATTTAAAAATAAAATAGTTACATTTGCATCTAATAAAGGTTGCATATAAAAAGGTGCATTTTTCAATAAATGCAACACTTTAAAAAAAGGTTGCACAATCTAACATAAAAGTTGCTTTATGTCAAATGCAACTCCACCTAACGCAGCCCTTGATAAAAAGTTACTTTAGGTGTAATGTAACTTTTTCAGAGCCTAATGCAACATTTTTCCAGAGTTGCAATAGCTTTATTTTGTTGTAGTGTGATCAACCAAACTTGTTTTATCAAAGTAAATCCAAACAAAGTGAAATTCTATTCACTTTCATAATCGTCTTCGTTTTCATCGAAGGTAGGATGTTACGTGTTATCGAACGAGTTGTCGAAAGCTTTCTGTCATGAAAGGAGTTCATTTATTTGTTGCAGCATCCTTTGTTCGATTTCTTGTTGTTCTTGCCTATTGCGACGACAACTCGCTATACCTAAAAAGGGAAAAAAATCTGGATTCCATCTTTTACGACGACATGTCGTCGCTATATCTCGAAATTTAGTAACGACTTTTGTCGTCGTAGTTGTTGTCGTCTCTATTGTTAGGTATTGTTGTAGTGTAATAGACTTGTTTATGCCGCAAGTCTAATCAAGCTTGATATATGGAGCTTTAACTTAAACTTAAATAAGTTTGGTTTGATTTGAACTTTTAAATCATGACTCGTTTTATATCCTTAGTGATATTCCACACACAAGAATACCCTAGTGTAATTTTATTTAAAAACCTTATAAAATGTTGTCGTCATTACGGTAAGAATAAATCAATCCAAAATCGAGTACATTGTTACAATCCTTTTTTTATTTTTTTTAAATATCTAATATCATCAAAGATAGTATTTGCAATGTGATCTTCAAATTTGTGAAATTATGGAGCATGTGCACGTGCTGTACATTGTGAAATTAATTATTAACCGGTAATGCATCCTTTGGTTGCAAGGCTTTGGTATCTATTTGAGCCATGCTCGTGTAATATAAACATTACAATATTACTTACAATAATAAAAGATATGGAATGAACCAGGGGTTTGAAGAAAACCTAATCAACCGAACCAAAACCGAAATAACTAATTAGCTAAACTGAAAAAACCAAACCGAAGCAATACCTGACAGTTTGTTTTTATTTTTTGAAAAAATGATTTTTTTTATTTGGTTTTGGTTAACTATATATTTATAACCTATGTGATTAACCAAATCGATATATATAATCGAACCGAACCAAAATTATTATCGAACCAATGTATATAACTAAACAAATCATAGTAGCTTGAAAATTTGACATTTTAGGCCAACTTGAAAATTTATGAGATTAATTTTCATAAATTTATGAGATTAGTTTTTGTCTCTTTATAATTTTTTTTTTATTATGAGATTAACAATTCGATGTAGTGAAAGCATGTTACCGATCATCGAGTTGGTATATTTACTAATAATTTATTGATTAAGTATATTTCTTATAAAAAAGCTGAAAAAACCGAAAACCAAGACTGTTAGAAAACCAAAAACCGGTCTGTTGATAATTAAAATCTAATAACAGACTTCTTCAGTTTTGGTTTTTGATAAAAACCGAACCAAACTAAACCGAAGATAACTAAAACAAGCACACCTCTTGAATGAACTAAATATTACAATTGGTAAAGATAAAAATAGTTCACCGGTTGTGTTAAATCTAGTCTAGGAAAACGATGAGTTCATATCACATTAGTGTAGTTATTATCCAAGAACAATTGATTCTTGTGTAATAAAATCATGCAGACTTCATGCACTTTGCACGCAAAAGACCTTTGCATTTTAAAAATAAGATGTGAAACTGCTACAACCCATAAGAAAACTCATCAAAGGTGTAAGGGGAGCTTAGAACTCTTGATTAGACTTTAAAATTCCAAGACACTAACCCAAACCAAACTATGAACAATCCAACTAAAAGAACTGAATCAAGATCGAGTGATCATGTAAAGGGTCTAATTTTCCCCCACTTACCGGTTATAGGTACAATGATATTAGCTTTAATGTTAATAATGTTTGCTGTATTTTTCGGATAGAAACATGTCTCAGTACTAATAGTTAATAGTTACATGACTAGAGTATGGTGTTTCAATTTTAAAATACGTTTGAGTATTAAGGTTAACTTTTATTAACTTTTATGTTAAGTTAAAGACTAAATTATCAAAATACGCTTTAAGTTTATTGAATAGTCTAAGTCAAAGGGTGAAAAATCATAATATTTTGGTCATTCTATTGTAATTTAACAAACTTTTTAATAAATTGAAAACATAGTATCCAAACTTACAACTTTAGATCTTTAGAAATCAAACATGTTAAATACAGCAAACCATTTGAGCAATCTGTGTTATTAACTCCTAGTTTTATAAAAAATTACTCAAGTTCTATGATAGTTTCAATTTGGGAAAATAGCTAGGTATAGTTTCAATCTGGAAAAATAAGTACTACAACATAGTATATTTCTATTAACATAAAAAAAGCTTGCATAATAAAGCTTCTGGCTATGTTCAAAAGTTATATTCTATAAAAAGTAATCGTTTTCTTAGAAAGTTTTAATATTATATTCAATATATTAATTACTAGCTTAAAAAACCTGCGTAATATATTATTAAATAAAATAAAAAATTAAATAGTAATCAGTAATCGTTTAGTACGTTAAAAAATATAATAATTAATTATAATGAAATTTATAGCATACGTTTCTTTTCGTATTATTATTATTCAACAAGAAAGAAGTGTGAAATAGTAACATATAAGATAATAACTCATGTACTCTCATCTATATTGAGAGAGCACCATAAAAATAAAGCTAAAAAGCCATAACATAGCGGCATTTGTCATTATCAGTTTTTATTTTATTATAATAAATTTACAGAACTTACAAAAAACACATGTTTTATTTTATTTATTTGGACTAGGACTAATAATTTTAGACACATACACGACATGACTTTAACATGATTCGTGCAAAAAAACCCGGTCGATACGTTAAGACTTGTTTATTTTCATATCTAAGCAGGTAAAAATTTGTTAACCTATTAAGACATGTTTATAATTTAAATTTTAAAATAAATTATATAATAAAATAGGTGAATACTCAATTACCTTTTAGAATTTCTTATATTCTAACTCTGGTTCCTTTATCCTTAACAACTCATTTATAATGTTAAATGTTGAACAATTTCTTAACGTATCATTTTGTGTTGAACTGTTTTAAACATTTGTGTTCTGTTTGAAAAAACAGACACAATAATTTTTCTTGTCATGTTCTAGTAAACTTATTTCATGTTTCATGTCTTAATACATCGTGTCTTATCGTGCCGTGTTACACTTGTTATATCAACCCTAATTTGAACTCATTATATAATTATTTCACCTATCAATTATGTTAAATGTAAATTCATTTAATATATAGTCGATTGGGTTAAAGGAGGACAGATATTGTCAAATGTATTAGGTAAAATGTTACGAGTTATTAATGTAGGTAGAAGTTGGAAAGGACCGGGAGTAATTAAACCTCGCAACCATACAATTATGAATTATGATATGGGTGGCTTCTTTTTTATTTTGAATTTTTTAGTATCTTTTTAACGTTATCAAAATAACATTTGTAGTGTCATGCTAATAACCATGTTCATATACAGATCAAAATGACTCGGTTATTTGAACACCTCTAACTCTTAAGTGGAGTCCACTGACAACCTATACGGCTTGTATAAATTCATATAGTTAGGTGGTGTTTGTTTTTTCAGAGGTAAAACATCTGCAGTCTGCGGACCACGTCTGTAGAGGTCTTTTGCAGAAGAGGTGGACCAAACCTCTGCAAGAAGAGATTTTAAGAGGGTTTGTTTTTTAACCTCTTCAAAACTCTTTCCCACTTCCCTCTTCCCCCTAAGCAGACAAAAAAAAAACCTATCCTTGAATCCAACCCACCAATGAAACCCAACCACCTGCACCACTGTCATCATCACCGACCGGAGCAGCGACGGAGCAGCGGTGGTCACAACAAGCGATGGAGCAACGGTGGAGATCACGACGGAGCAACGGCTGTGGAGGGGCCGGTGGTGAGATCTAAACAAATTAGGTCACGATGTGGAGGGGCCCACGGTGGAGGGCTAGAGATCAGAGACCGCGACCTCCGAATCAGCATCTCCGTCACGACCATGGTGAGATCTAAACAAATTAGGTCATGATCGATCTAAACAAATTAGGTCACGATCGACTGAGGAGGGGGCGGTGGCGGGAGGCGCGGCTGTGTAGGGGCTGGCGGTGGGGGCCGCGGCGGTGGGAGCGTGGATGTGGAGGTGCAGGTCGTCGGTTTGTGGGTGGGAAGAAGGTCAATTGATTTTGGGTGGGAAGAAGAGGCTGGAAAGATGTTAGAAGATGTTGATTCACGTCTGCGCCAAGAAGAGGCTGGACAAACGTTTTTTAATGAAATGTCTTCGAGAAAACAAACAGTCTGTTGACCTCTAACCTCTTCCCGTGTCTGCGCGGCGCAGACATAAGATGTTAGAAAAGGTTTTTTTTTTAAAAAAACGAACACCCCCTTAGTAATGGCAGATGTTTTCTATGACGAAGCTATACAACATGTATAACTCTATACAAGAATTTTTTTTGCCATTTTTACAGATTTTTTTGCAACTAACTTGTTAGACGATTGTATATACGACGGAGCTATACAACATGTATAACTCCATAAATTTCCAAAAGTATAAATTATAGTTCTTAGATGTATATAGGAAACTTCCTAGATGGTTACACAAAATAAATTATGGTACTAAAGTGTCATATAGAGCTCTTAATTTTAGGAGTTGTTTAGTGTTTTTTATTTTTTATTTTTTTTATTTAAGAGTAAATTACTGATTATGTCCTTTAAAAATATAGCAATTTGCTGGTTTCGTCCTTTAAATTCAAAAATTACTAGCGGTGTCCGTATTTTGAAAATTTTGCACTGGTTATGTTCTTTGTCACTAACCCCGTTAACTTATTCCGTTAAAACCCCCATGTGCCAGTCATATGAGGGGTAAAATAGTCAAATCACACCCTTCTTCTTCCCCACCTTCTCCTTCCCCACCAAACCGGAAACCTAGGGGCACCAAACCCACATCCGGTGCGTGCCCACTTTCTTATCGTTAGAAATCCTGAACAAATTCTATCATGGGTTCTGCAAACATTATCTATGGCCCCATTTTCATTACATCTTGGGTCTTGATTATAAATCTAAACGAGGCTACATTGGGTTAGAATATTACGGTAGAACCGTGAGGCGTGAGCATCAAAATTTTACCGGTCGGAATTGACATGGGTCAGATTGAATCTGTAAAATACTCGCCGGAAACCGCTTCAAAAGTGCAGGAATTGAGGCGGAGATACGACGGGAAAACGGTGGTTTTGGGTGTCGATGATATGGATATGATGTTCAAGGGAATCAGTTTAAAGTTTTTAGCTTTTGGGAAGCTTTTAGAAGATTATCCGGTCTTAAGGGGTTCGGAACCCCGCCGCTGGGGTACAGTTGAAGAGGGATGGAGCTCTGGCAGCGGGGAAAAGGGGTTCTCGGTTTGTCTGTTCCGGTTGAGCTCAAATGGTGGTTATACATGATGGTGTTAGTGATGGTGGTGGTTGCCGGACGCCACAACCGGTGGTGGCTGGTGGTGACGGTGGTGGATTGTGGTGAAACCCTAAGGTAAGGAAGAAGAAGGGGATGAAATGACGAATTTACCCTCATGTGACTGGCACATGGGATTTTTAACGAAATAAGTTAACGGAGTTAGTGACAAAGAACATAACCAGTGCAAAATTTTTAAAATAAGGACACCCCTAGTAATTTTTGAATTTAAAGGACGAAACCAGCAAATTGCTATATTTTTAAATGACATAATCGGTAATTTACTCTTTATTTAATCTAGTATGAGTGAGTACCTTTTTTTTAATAGCAAATTTTTTTCACATTTGTCTACTATAAGACTAGAACTCTCAACTTATTTTAAGAAGGACACCTTTAACACATTTTGATACCATTGGGACAAATGGCCTTTGGTGAGTGAGTACCTAACTATTCAAAGATTTGCTTCGGAAAATTCAAGGAAAAAGCACCGCCGAGATCTACTTTTGTTAAAGTGTTTTGATTTTCTGAGGAAAAAACAAAAGAAACTAATAAATATGACTTATGAGAGTCAAAGATGAGAAATATAGACTATAAACTTCTCCTTTTTTCTTAGGGATATTTACAAAATAAAGACAAAAGTATTTCTCAATTGATGATATTTATGTCATTGAATAATTATAGCCATCGTTAACCATGAATAAGACTCTAAAGTAATCGAATGTTCAGCAAATATTTCTGGGAGGAGTTTGTTTATGTTCGTTCATTTAACAAATAAAGAAACATGAACAGATGTCGTGTTCGTGAATGTTTAGTAATGTGTTCGTTTATGTTCTTTCCAGTTCATTTATTTTGTTTATTCATTTAACATGTTTTATATTATTAAAAGAGTTAGTTTAATAGCATAACATTAAAATTAAAAATCTAATTATTTGAAATTTGTATCATACTAAAATCATAGCAAACATACCCTACACTAGAAATTTTATCTACTTGGTTTTTAGATGAAGATGTCACACATTTATCTTGCACAAAAGGCACATGCATATTCAATTAAACATTTCATTTGAAAGATACCCAAAACCAGCAAAGTTTCTATGTTTAGACAATACAACTTATCTGATTCGATTACTATTTAGATCCATGATTATACAATGCCGGATATGAAATTCTTTTGAATTCCTAGGACAATCAATACATTATCTAATACAAGTTTCTTACTAGAATTAAGTAAACATAATAGTAATGGTTTATACTCCTTTGATGGGTTCGATGGTTATATTCCCCATTCGTAATGCGGATCCATTTTTAATGTTATTTAGTCATGTAAACCATATTGGATCTTTACAAAAATAACATGTAGCCTCTGAATCCACCCACCAAACTAGCAAATCATCCTGTGTATAACAACATTAAGCTATAAAAGAGACAGAATCCACAAAAGAATTATTCATAAAGTTGCCCTTTAATAAAACATAATTGTCGTCAACTTTTGTTGAATTGTTTGGACATGGATTATTATCTAAACAACAATTCATCAACAAAATCAGTGTTCAAGACAATATTATGATGCAAACCAAAACTAACAATCGGTAAGTAAGACCCACTTGGTCTCGAACTATCCACAATCTTTGTTCCATAATTCACTAATTCGATCAGCAATCACGTTTGATATGTGTGGGTTTTTCACAATTCCATCAAACCATTTTCCTTATTCGAATCATGACTGTTTTCTTTAAACGTATGTTTACCCTTTTGAATTTTATTGAATTTCGCTGGTTTATTCTTACTTTCAACCATGTTAACAGTAGATTTATTTTCTTCAATGTTCTCCTTTCTTTTGTCATTTTCTTGTGACTGTAAAGATTCCTCAATTTTCAAATGACTACCTAATTGTAGAGTGAGCATGATTCGGTTAAGTGCGGTTATCGTCATTTTCATAACCAAAACTGCTACTTCAGCTAATTCTAAATCAATACCCATAACCATAACCATAACCAATTGATCGGTTAACCACCAGTTATGGTTTGGTTTCGGTTAAATTAAGTTAATAATGAAATTGTTGAAAAACTAAGAAAAACTTGTAAATAAACTTGTGGATTAGAAATATATTGATAATGAAAATCTAAGTGAAGCTCGTAAGACTATAGAGTGACTGAGAATGAATGAACAAAAAGTAAAAAAACATGTGAACTCTAACTCATCTTCTAATATATATATATATATAGTCCCACATGTGATCCATAATATTTTCACAACAAAAAGTTATGACCCACCTTCTATACTTGACTTGCACCATAACTTTTTAAAAACATACACACATAGAAATATATAAAAAAAAAAGTATACAATAATCGGTTCGGTTCAGTTAAAGTCAGTTAGTGACTTAGCTTAACCATAACCATAACCATAACCATAACCATAACTAAATGGTCGGTTAATGATTTAGCTTAACCATAACCGTCGGTTAACGTTGGTTTTGGTTAAAATCGGTTATGGTTCGGGCGGTTACTGGTTATTTGTTGGTTATGGTTGTATTATAATCATCCTACCTAATTGAGCAAGACCCAATTCATTCTTTTTATGTTTGAGGGTGTGTTTAAAATCTTTTCACATGGGTGGAAGTTTATCAATGATACAAGACGCCAAAGTTAATTTGTGACAATCCGACTTTTCGAGTTAACCTCGTTAACCCCCGTAGGCCCAACAAGGCCAATGAAGGCCCAGTAAAGCCAAAGAAGACCCAGTGAGGTCAAGGAAGACCCAACAAGACAAATCAGGCCCAATGAAGTCTATGAAGGCCCAACAAAGTCTAGTAGGCCCAATAAGATCAATTTAGGCTCAAGGAAAACAAGGAAGGCCCATTAAGGCCCAAGTAGGCCAAACAAGGCCAAAGTAGGCCCAACAACGCTAAGATAGGCCCAATGAGTTCAGGATAGGCCCAGTTATATTTGAGAAGCCCAATTGGGTTAATTTAGCCCAACAAGGAGTTAAAGGACCCAATTAGTGACAATTCGGGACTTTCGGCTCAACTTTGTTAACCGAATTGTTATGCAATTGAGCTAAATAGTACCTAAAGGATTGGAATTGGTAGAAATCAGTTTTAATATGCTCTAGTTACAAAATTAAGACTTGTAATTGATTTAAAGGTTCAAGTTTGACCTTAAAAGTCAAAATTCGTGGGATTTATCAACTAGAGTTCGAATTTCCCATTAAAACTAAGTTATAACTGAAATCAATCGACTTAAATCATCACATTAATGATGATTAACAGTTGTTATACGTTATGGGAGCATCAATTATCGAATTATGATCAAAACCGTTCCAAATCATTGTAACCGTAGTCCCTCACAATCAAAACCATATAATTCGACTTTATTCTTCACAATTGAGCTTACAGAGATACTATTCGGCACATTTAGAAATTGTGAAACCAATCAATTCGATTCAAGACGCAGCAGAAAGTGAAGTCGATTGGAAGGGGGGCCGAACATCAAGCCTATAGCCGAACTATATCAATTCTACATCAATTAAGGTAAGAATTCGTTCCTACATCTTCTAATATGGCCGATTAAGGTTAAACATAAGCCAATTTTGTGTAATAACATCGAATGCTTTGAATCCGAGTTCTAGGGTTCATACTAAGAACGTATTTGGGGGATTTCAATGAAACGAGTTCTAAAATCAAATTGACTCATACAGATAGTTTCGTGGCATCACATTGAACGAAATCCCTAAGTTAATTTCATCAAAAAGAATCGAATTGATGAATCTTGAATTCTAGGGTTTATCACGAAAACTATTTTGGGGGATTCTTGCTTGAACAGGTTAATTGTCGAATTCAAGCACATGATTAGTTTCAGAATATGTCGATTAAGCAAAACCATTGTTCAATTTAGTTTCTTAACAACGAATCGATCATGGTCTAGTTCTAGGGTTCTTAAGACATTCGGATTTGGGGTTTTTAATCCAACAAGCTTTAGAATCAAATTAAATGTTATAGATAGCTTCAGAAGGGATCGATTAAGGTTAAACCTAAGTTAATTGTGGCTAATAACAGTGAATTGATCGAGTTCAAGTTTCTAGGGCTTGTATTAAAAACGGGATTGGGGATTTTTAAGCAAAAGAGGTTAAAAATCTGATTAATCTCAATAGATAGTTTCGAAAATCCTTGTCCAATGAAAACCCTATGGTGTTGATCTTAATCGGATTCGAATTCGTGGTCCATGGGATCTTTGTTGCTTCGGCTATAATGGAAAAGGGGGAAACGAGCAGATTAGGTTTAAAACAATTTATTTGAGAAGACTGATGCGATACCCTAGCGGGCTGAGTTGGTAGAGTGTGTGTGTTGGGATCAGGAGGTCGCGGGTTTGATTCCGGGTTCCACCAATTTTTTTGGGTTTTAACATTATTTTGGTATTTTAATCATATCTCACTCGTTTGAACTCCGTTTCGACCCATTCAAGTTGCGTTGGAACCGTAACGGGAATACGAACGTATTGGAATAAAAAAAAATTATATTTTAATTCGAAAGCGAAATCGCGTATAATTACGGTTATTTAAATAAAATCAAATATGATTTTATTTAAACGATTTCAAAGTCACGCGTATTTACGTATGCACATTTCTGACACCTTAACATACGTGTGTTGACACGTATGTGATTTCAAGCACAAACAGACATCTCGAATAACACTAAGTTATTGTTTAAACACAGATTCTTCGTAGGAGGATTTCTTACACGAGCTTTTAGTGTGTGATCATTCTGTTATACTCAAAGGTGCGTACACGGCCCCTTTCTTATTTTAAACTGTTTTGGGGGAGAAAACATGTGCAACAAACTATTTTTAGATACATATCACTTGCATGAGTTAGCTGTTTACATTATGTGACAACATATCAACTTGAAAGTCCTTACACACCTCGAACCGTTTAGTTTGCTGTAATGCAAAGCGTGGTAGTTGGAAATAGATCTATTAGGTTTGACAAACCTCACCTGGTAGATGGGATCTACGCAGGTGTTTGACTGACCAAACACAATTTTACTATTGTTGTGATAGACAATAGTGGCAAGGCGAAAACATGCTATAGCATGGCAATCCGTCAGCTTCGGTGTCGAACACTTATGTAAATAGTTTATATGACTAGCTATCATGACTGTGCATGTGTGATTATGTTATCTACAATCTTGTTATTCAAACTGTTGTTTTGAACATTGTGAATGCTTAAAACCTGTGTTATGCACCAACCTTTGTGTTGACTTGATTTACATGTTTTCTCAGGACGCTAAGGCGCGCGTTAAAGCTGGCATGGACTAGGAGATAGAGTCTCATGCATTTTAAACATTTTGAATATTTGAATTTGAACATTTAAGTATTGTGTTTTGTAATGTTTACTTTACAACTGTTATTGGTTTTAAACGCTTCCGCAACTTTTGTAAACTCTGATGTTATGTTTAAAGACCAAAGTATGTTTTGAAATTCATATAGAGGTCTTCGCTATGTCTAATGATCTGAGATCTTGGTTTGTCACGTTCCCAAACGGTATGATTCCGTTAGTTGAAAATTGGGGGTGTGACATAATTCATCCATGTGCATATTGTGTTGTGTAAATTGACCGAGAATGTGAAGCAATTAATTAAATTGCTCCATAATTGATCGATTGTATATCATCTTATATACACTGAAACTAATACAAGAAATTTTTTACCGGACGAGTTTTTTGCCTTGTATTTTATCTCCAATGCGTCCCATAGTTCTCTTGCTGATTCCGCATTTTGGTTCACATCAAACAGGGCATCCGAAATCCCGTTCAGAATATGCGACTGGCATATATTAGTCATTTAGTCGTAACTTATATCACTATAAGATAAAATCACGTTTACAGCACTAACTTTATCACGAGACTTGTGAATTTTAGGTCATCTCGACTCTTCTATTTTACGTCATATTAAGAATAATAATCATATTGTTTGTGGGAAGAATACTTAAATGTTATTTTGTCAATCAAGTGCTTTGGCTTTGGCAAAACAAATTAAGGTGGTGTTTGTTTTTTCAAAGGCTAAACATTTGTGGACCATGTATGCATACCTATTTTGCAGAAAGGGTGGATCAAACTCTTGCAAGAAAATGGTTAGTTTCAAGAAAATGGTAGAGTGACGTGGTTGAGGATCGGCGGTGGTGGAGTGGCCGGTTGATGTGGAGTTCGAATTTTTAACCTAGAAGAGGGGGGAAGTGGTGGGAAGATTTTGGTTCAAGTCTGCTTCAAGAAGAGGTCAGAAAGACATTTTTTAATGAAATGTCTTCCAAAAAACAAATATAATGCAGCCGTGATCTGCGTGACGCAGACAGAAGAGGTCAGGAAGACCTTTTTAAGAAAAACAAACATCCCCCAAGTTACCTTCCTTTTATTCTACTTGTTTTTTATTTACGTTTTGATATCTTATATGGTGACTCATATACCTCGCCGATCCTTAGTTTAACAGGACATCGTTATTACATTCTGTTTTTGGATGATTTTACCAATTATTGTGGACCTACCCCTTAACAAGTTATCTTTAAATTAATATAAACATATTCTAATAATAGGGTTATGTTATTGGTACACCAATATACAAATAACAAGATCTTTTCGTACTTTTTTAAATTAAAAAATGTTTTATAAAAATGTACAAGTAAAATTAATATATGTATGATGTGATTGATTTGATAAGATGTATCACATCCTTTGCAGTTAAAGCAAAGGAAGGACTCGTGTTAAGGACACATGTTGAGATTGTCTGCCTCATTGTAAAAATGTGAGTATTTTGATGTCTTGATGGAGTGTGTAAGACTTAAACACATCCATCAAGCTCAACTTTTAATAATCGTGAAAATAATATACTAGAAAACTCATAGGCTCCCACCAATACCCTCCTAATATAGGAGACCTATAAAAAACACAAATTGCACCTGCAAATGACGTTCAAGGGTTTTGAAAGAAAAAAACTAACATAAGCTAGATTCTAGATAACCATTTACTTGTAACATGCTATTTTTCGCAAGATGCCCTCAAACCACGAAGGGTGAGACTTAAAGCAAAGGCTTTTTTTAACAAACCACACATGATTTTGTTACCATTCTTAGCTATTTTAGACATGTTTTAGACACGTTTAAGGCTAGTTTAGACGGTTTTAAACGTTTCAAACCCCTATACTAAATGAAAACTGGTAGGTTGTTCCTAATGCCATTTTTTTTTCTCTTGTTTTCTTTCGTTTTGTAGTCGGCTTGACATAGGTTCCTTCTTAAACTAATTAAAAAGAAACTACAA
This sequence comes from Mikania micrantha, assembly GCA_009363875.1. Classification (NCBI taxonomy): domain Eukaryota; kingdom Viridiplantae; phylum Streptophyta; class Magnoliopsida; order Asterales; family Asteraceae; genus Mikania; species Mikania micrantha. The sequence continues at coordinate 46,872,296 of CM018680.1, read as the reverse complement.
TATAAAATAAAATTAAAAAATTTAAATCAATTGTTGTTTCCAACTCTTACAAGCAGTAGACCTACACACAGGCCTAGACACAGATGCACTTTCCAACAGATCAACTTTGAGTTTTAATATGCATTTCAATCGTGATGAAGCTTAAAATTCTGGTCTGCTAAAAAAACTTATTCAAGACCCTCTCTTCTTCCCCTTTTGTTGTCCATTCGATGCGAGTTTGTTATCTTGGTAGTCGCTTTAGGGTCGATTTCACCATAAAATCAGAATAAACGAGCTAGAGGGCACCAGCACTCTCAGGAATCTCAGCACAATCCCGAAAACTCACCGGAATCTTAGACTCTAGCCGGAATTGCGCATCGACTGCCACAAGGCGGTTTTATAGTGCCTCTCCTCTCCTCGCCTGAGCACCTAGGAACACGCCTCGTGCACTTTTGATAACATAGGTGACATGACACCAACATAAAGAAAAAATCATTAGAATCCTTGCATAAAAGAACAGATATTTGAGCCTGAGGAATAAATCACAGCAATTACATGTATTAATACCATCAGTGGAGCATGAATAGCATTGCTGAAGCCCCTTTTGATACTCTTGGTAACAATGCATCTTAATACCTTTGATCCATTCTCACCCACTTTTGATAAACACCATATGCACCATCAAAATCTCTCAACTTAAAGTATGTTTTGATAAGTATTTGAAATGGTACATGATCAATTACTAAATCGGAATCATATAAAGTGTAAAATAATCTCTCTGCCTCGTTTACTTTACCTCTCATGCAATAACCTTTTATCAGTTCTGAGTAGGTCACAACATCTGGATGATACCCTCTTTGTAACATCTCATCATAAACTTGGTGTGCAGAATAAAGGTGTCCATATTCAGATTCTGCACCTACCAGTAGATTATAAGTGACTGTATCAGGCAAAGGACCAACCGTTAGCATCTCTTTCATCAATAAATGAGCCTCAAATATTTCTCCAGTTATTGTAAACATATGAATCAAAGCATTATAAGTAAACATATTTGGTGAAACACCATGTGTTATCATCTGATCTCTGACATAAAGCGCGTTTTGTTTGTCTCCATTTTTACCATACCAATGAATAATAATGTTCCAGATACGTTGTTTAGGAACCATCGACTTATCTAGCATACTGTTTAGTAACTCGTGAGCTTCAACCACATTACCAACATTACATAATCCTTGAATAAGTATGTTGTGTGAAACCATATCAGGGGAAACACCCATTCTTGACATAACATTGTAGAACAGATAACGAGCATCATCTATCCTCTTCACCTTACAAAGTCCACTAATCAAAGTGTTGTATGTGAATTTATCAGGACCCAAACCAATTTTTAACATTTCATTAACATATTTGTAAACTACAATCAAATCCAAGTTCAAACAATATCCATGGACAAGAACATTATAGGCAACAACATCCAATTCTTTACCCTTTTTGTAAATCTCTCCCCAAAGTGTGAGAGCAAGAGATGTATTCTCGTTCTTGAAATAATTGTCTATTAATATCGTTGATGCTATAAGATTCTTTTCACGATTTTCATCTGTTAATTTTGAAAGAAGTACCCTAGCTTCATCTGACAGGCCTTTTTTACATAGAGCATGTACTAGGATGTTAAAAGTGACAATATTTGGTTTTACCTTATTACCACCACCATCATTACTCATAGTTGATAAAAGATCCAAAGCTTTCTCAATATCATTGAAGGCACAATAGCCCTTCATTAAAGTGTTGTAGGTAGCACAATTTGGAGATGGGCCCCAGTAAGACATTTGTCCTATAAGCCACTCAGCTTTCTCGACTGCACCAACTTTACAAAATCCATTAATAAGGTGATTATGTGTAACTACATCTGGAATGACACCACTGCTATGTATCATTTTGTTATGCAGCCACAAGGCTACACCTAACCTGCCTCCTAAACTCAAATTCCTGATTGTATTAACATGTTGACTGTATCCTGCCTCCATAGTGCAGCTGTAGTGGCCTACATTATGTGCACATGACATGCTTTCCCTGAAATTTTCATCATAATTAAGAAGCGGTAGAAGAAACTGTCGTCTCTTTAGTTAAACAGAAATTAATGACAAAGGAATGGAAAACACAAGGTAAATGGGCTTCAGGATGAAATGAGCCATTGCATTATACTGTCAGCTTTGGTTAGCAAGGGAGAATGAAAAAAGTCATTCAAATATGTTGTTTAAAATGTATTTTCATTTCAGTTTTTTGCAATTTTGGTACTCATACTATCATTCAACGTGGCATGTTTAAAAATAATTTTATATTTGTTGCTTCTGTATTTCCATAAACATATATTACCTTGTATATCAATTTTCAATGTTTAATCCATATAAAAAAGGGTGTATCTTGTGCTTAGCTTAGCCCTCGTTTTGCACGGGGCCAGATCACTTCGCGATTTGATGTGCGTAGCCTTACCTTACACATTTGTGGAAGAGGCTCGGATTGAACCATGACCTCTAGGTCACAAAGCAACAACCTTACTAGTTGCTTCAAGGCCTGCCCTCCCATATACAAAAACATAATTTTCACATTAATGAGTAGAAAATATAAAAAAAATACCAAACAAATTAAATACAAATATAAGGAAAAATTTAGTAAAGAACATAATTTTAGTAACTTTTGCGAAAATATGTAAATGAAATTTAGTTTTTTTGGATATAATGTTATATAACTTGTTGAATAGAAAAGGCTAAATTAAAATGTAAATTTCAATTACATTCCATTCCTTGAAGAATTGGGAAAAGGCAAGCTTTCCCTGAAGTATAAAGAACTTTAAATGAATAGACACACGAACACATTCTAAATGGAATAGTAGATTCAATTCGGTTATAAACGCGTGATTTTTTTCATTCCTCAAAACGGTCCTTCCAATCCTCCTTCAATTCCTTTATACCAAACACTACCTAATATATATTATAAGCCTACATATTATAGATGGAAAAACGGTTGTGTATGGGTCAAATGGGCTCAGGTCATAATGGACAATTTTTCATAAGATCAAACAGAAATAACTTAGAAACTAAAAATTAAAGGCGGTATTTCACAAGCAAACAAACTTACCCATTATATTCCCACTATTCAGTAGGGTCTGGGGGGAAGGATGAAGACAAACCTTACCTCTATCCCACGTGGGATAGAGAGGCTGCACCGAAGGAGTCCCAGTCTCAAAGTTATCGTTTGAAGTTAATCCAACACTTTAAACGTTATTTTCACAAAATAAGTAAAATAACCTTAAAATTAGTGCAATTTTGCTTTTGCCCCTTGAGGACCCACACATATATACATTATATATGCGTGCACCGCAAATAAGGAGTCACACGCAAATAAGGACCAAATCCATTAAAATCCAAAATGGAACCATAGAGAATGTTATAAAAGAATTTGATGAAATTTTTTTTCGTTTTCTATGGATTTTAACAAAAGCAACAATCAACATACACTAGTACAATTACTTAGGAAGATAAAGTTGTAAATCTAACCTCATAAGTTTTAATCGCTCCAAACTAGACTTAAGAATGGCATCCAGCATAGGTAAGGCCACTTCAGGATTATTTCTACCCTTCGAATTTTTAAAAGGTGGTGGCCAATCTTGTATTTTCTGTTGATATTTATGTCCAATTGTTGCAATAAGATCTTGAAAAGCAAACAGGAACAACTTATTGTCTCCAGAAAACCTGCACAAGTTCAGTTCAGCATTTCAGAGTGAAAAAAGCACAGTTTGACAAAATCCATATAATTTATGAATGCTAACAAGGAAAATGCTTGAAAGTCATAAAGTATATGTTGTCCTTTATGCAAGTAACATGTGAATGTGATAGATGATATGCTACAAACAGGTTGTATGGCAGATAAGAATGAATAGTGTGTCTAAGAAATTATTATGTTAGAGATGCTTAGAAGTGGCTAGCGGATAATATAACAGAGGATATACTGACATGGTTTGGGTATGCGAAGATGTGGTAAGAGACAACGCTAGTTAGTGTAGCGGAAACAGTCAATGAGAGAGGAGGAATAGAGGTAGGCACAAACTGAGTTGAGATGAGTAGATTAGGCAGGATCTATTACATTTGCACATTTCTAAGAACATGATACCCCTCTCCAAGGACATGGCTCAGATAGGAGTTCGTGAAGACTTTGGATTAAGGTTAATTTTTTAAGAGAATGTGTGGATGTCCTTAGTTGTGTTCTTAGGGGCATCAGTGTTGTAAAAATCGGGATTAATCGGCTGATTAATCAGGATTAATCGCTAGTCGGCCCTAAGCTGATTAAATTTTGCCTAGTCGGTCCACTAATCGGTAGTCGGCTCTAGTCGGAGCTAGTTGGCTCTAGTCGGGATTAATCGGTCAAGTTCAAAAAAACCGGTCAACCCAGTTTTAAGCCCAAAATTTCGGTCCAGCCCAAAGAAATTGTGGTTTTTCTTTAACCTAATAACTAAAAGCCTTTGTCCAGCCCATTTTAAACATGTTGTGGCCTATTAATTGGTTTTTTAATTGTGTTTTGGCAAGAAAATATACTTATAGGCTTTTTAATTTGTGAAAATCTTTGATGTATTGAAAAACTAATATTTATTTTGAAAATTATATATAAAATTGTGTGTATATATATATATATATATATATAATTTTGTAAAATTCTGTAAAATTATATATAAATTTCCAATCCGATTAATCCCTAGTCTCCACCTCGCCGCCCAACTACCGATTAGCGATTTTTATAACCATGAGGGGCATAGAGTTTTCCTACATCTTAAGAAGATTTTTTATGTTATTGTACGACTATATTATACATTTATGTGTAGTTTAAGGATATTATCATGTTGCTACTTATCCTACCATTAATTCTCTTGTATACATAGCTTTCCATCTCCATATGTTTAAAACAGTATGTTTGTCTATTGTTTTTGTTTGTTTGTTTGTTGATGTTTGTATGTTTGATTTTGGAGCCAAAGGTCACTTTGGAACCAACTTCTCTTTCCCTACTTGTCACATCTCAACCTCGCTAGACCCTGTAAATAGTTTTGCTATGAGTGGGTTTCATCGAGTATGGTTGTGGTACCCTTTGATCCAAATAAAATGCAAAATGTCAATAGTTTTGGACTGAAAGTTTAAAGTTGCACACTCAAATGCATAGCTAATGTTGATATTGTTGCAGTTTTAGCATCTACATTATTTTAAATTGTGTTGGTTACCTCGTTTCCATGGAAAGTTTGCAAAGAAAAAAGCCTGTACACATCTGAAAAATACAGCCCTTGATGTAGTCTAGGGTTTGGAAATTATAATTTAATAGCTGATTAAAAAGATGCACGTCTTCTCCAATAGCAATCAACAAACCGGTAGTCGCTTCCTGTGTAAGAAATAAAGTTATGTATTTCTCTTTCAAGAATAAGAAAAGGAGGAGGAAAAATATATAGTACATTAGTACTCCATTTGAATTAAAGTATGATCTGAGGCAGCCTTTATTTGATTACAACTGCCTCAATTATAGGTTAAACAGACAAGAGTATGCCTAATTACAATGATATCTTAATGTTCACTACTTCAATCAACAACAGAAGCATACACAAGTGAAATTTTTTCAAATCCAGCTTTGTATCAATTGCTAAGACTGATAGTCAAGTAAGAAAAAAATGTATGTCAACAAAAACCAAAAAATCTATTTATTTCTTTCTTTTTTCCGATTTCTCTGATAGTATTAAGAAAATCTAATTCGGTGATTTAAACCAAAACAAATCAAGGGTGATTCTAAAAACATTGGAGATATTTGATGGGTTTTAAAATAATAAATTAATAACCTAATGGAAATGAACAAGAAGTAAAGATGATAATAGCCCTAAAAATCATAGGGTAGCCATAACCATATTACAAGAAAAAAGAATGCGGGCAGAATGATGATTAAAAGTTGGCGGTGAGAAAAGTATATGAGATTAATGTCGGCACTTTGTCAAAGATAATGAAGTTGCTGATTGGTGAAGATATTGATGTCTATACAGGGTCTTTCAGTTCATGGCTGGGAACTTGGGGATCCGGCCAATTCTTTACTTATCTAAGATTTTTTTCATATGGCTGTAGGTGTAACAAGATAAACCTAACAAAAAATGAAACCTTCGAATCTGATCCACAAGTTCCATATCAGTGTTGCTTTGTTAAGGGATGTTTGAAAATAATAAATCAACAGTCAAACATTTCATTAATTTGTGTGATGAATCAAATGTAGCAATTTTTGGAAGAAAGGAATGGTAACAGAAGTACCTGCTGATTGAATGGAGAAAGCTGGAAATTTTTATGAGTAGAACTAGCTTTTGAAACTAATGACTTCAACATCTTCTGAAAACCTGTAATTCTGTAAAGACCAGAGCATAATACTATTGATAATGTATAAAATCAAGACTTCTAACCATGACAGATTAAACAATCCATAAAACTTTACAAGCACACATGATTAGATATCATAAATCAAAATTTTAGCCAAACAAGTAGCAATCCTTGAGGAAAGACACAACAAATTCTTAAAGGCATATTTACATGCACATTGTTTGCAAGATGTAATGCACATGATTTAGAATGCTAATCTATATAATCAAAAGAAATCCAACAAAAAAATGAGAAAAAAACATACCTAATTTTTAGTTTTCCTTGAATTTTGTTAGCAACTAGCTAAGAAACAAAACAATGTACCGAATAATATCCAAGCACTATGTGTGAATCTACTCTCTCCAATAAGATGGAGAAGCTACTCCCAATCAGATATCATCAATTCACTACTAGCTAGTGTATCAAATACATTTATAGAAACCATCAGCCTTTGAGTTAAAAACATTCCCTAACATGGAAGTTTGATCGGAGAGTTTATCATACGCACACTAAATCTGACGGTGAAACAATCTTTCTCACTCTCAAAAAAGCTACCCACAATGTAAGATGTACCTGCTGGCAACAGCAGTTGCCCATAAACATTTAGTTCCATCATCACTGATCAACGAATCGGACGATTGTCTCCAGAAATGATCTTCAAGGTCTCGACCTCTGGTTTGTGATATTTTGGTGCTTTAATCTAGGTTTTCAAGTAAATGAGTGGATATGGATTGATGTGGATACTAAGACCCGATTGGAGGACCGCCGACAGGGAATTGAGCAGAGGTGGACAATAATGATGATGATGATGATGATGATGATGATTGAGAATGATACCGTTCAATTGCTATGTCTTTGCCCTTTTTAATGGCATATTAAACTCTTGTTGACTCCGAATGTTCCCAAGAAGAGTTAGGTATGTTCAAATAGTGCTTGGTGGGCTGGATGTAGAAGCGTTTATGGTTTTTAGATGAATCAATAAACAAATCCATTAATAATGATTTTTATATAATGAAAAGAAAAACTAACTGAAGTAACCAATAAAAGTATTTTTGCTTAAAATGAAAATGAAATAACAGAAGTTTGACACGAATTATGTTAAAAAGAAATGAATGATAATTTAGATATAACATCTTATTTTTTATACATGATTTTTTAATGCATTTTTTGTTATGTATTTTTTTCGGATTTTTTTGTACTGTTTTTTTTTTATTCAGGATTTTTTGATTTTCTGTACTGTAGATTTTTGTTTGTTGTACTAGATTTTGTTTTTTGTATTGGATTTCTGTTTTTGTGTTTTTACCATGTCAAATATCAAACTTGTATTGGTTCATAATCTTCTTAGACAAAAATCTTTTTCTGTTGGATAAAACCCTCGTATATGTGTGTGTTTTGCTTCAGGAGGGAATAGGGACCTCAATAAATATAAAAGAGTGACGCTCTAATTTCACAACCTACTTTTTCAAAGAGCTTCATCTTATTCACTCTTATAGAATCTTTTACATGTGAATAATATATAAGCATTTCTATATTCTATATGTCAAATGTTGATTTAAATTTAGCATAACACACACGCAAGTCTGGCAAAATGGACGGGTTGGGTAACGGGTCAAAACATGTTCTGGTCACGATGGGTGGGGTGCGGGGTCAGAACGAGTTTTATGCAAAATCAATTTGTGTCAAAATGGATTGTTTTAAAAAAACATCAAATTGATTTAAGTCAGAATGTGTTGAAACTAATTAAATTGTCCATTGCATTCACATAGTTCTTACCTTACCCATCTTGACATGCATTGTGTTAAAGTGTTACTCATCTCAACACATTCTATGTTATGATATTTTACCCATTTCAACATATTATACAATAATTGTTTACTCAAACCAACTCGTTTGTTTTGATTTTGGTGAAGATTGTCAACTCCACGCACACGCAAAATTAAGTTTTGTGAAATCATTTATTGCCGATTAAACTTTAAGCTAACTAGGTACCAGCAACATCTCTCACCACACCCCATGGCAACACCACTGTCGCTGCTATTGTTGCATACACATTGTTGACTATCACTACTCATGTGCTGCTTAGCTGCCTGTTGTTTCCGGAAAGAGTCGGTAGCAGCCAATACGGTATGGGATTAGCAGTGATCACCGAAGGAATTCGGATTCTCTTAGGTGGTGTTTGTTTTTTCAGAGGCAAAACATCTGCAGTCTGTAGACCATGTCTACAGACCTCTTTGGCAGAAGAGGTGGACCAAACCTCTGCAAGAAGAGGGTTTGTTTTTACTTCTGCAAACCTCTTTTAAGGGGAGGAGAATATGGCCACACCAAGAGGGTTTGTTCGAACATGCTCAGAAGTAAAGGGGGAAATCTGAGCAACCCCACTTCCTTCCCCGTTTTTGCCTCGATGGTCGTAACATCACCGTCAACATTATTATATAACCAAATCAATTAGGAAAACGAAAACCCTAGACTCAAAAATCACGAGACTCACAGCAAGACTTGTAGAAATCAAACACCAGTATCAGTGAATGGGTACGATTATATGCTATATCCGTTACTGAATTAGAAATTCAAACATATTTAAATTTTCTCGAAGTACAGATGAGAAAAGGAGTATGAATGATTACCATGCCTTCAATCTATGCTAGTTGACGGATGAGTGGCCAAAATAATGACATCAATTTGCTGTTCTGACCTTCAAACCCATCCAAAGATTGTTAGGAATCAAAGAGACGCAGCGGAAACCGATTAACTCATACACGCACACGAAAGCAAAGAAAATAAACGACACAAGATATAACGTGGTTCGGTCGATGTGACCTACGTCCACGGGTTGCAACTAGGGATTCTTTTATTGATTAGGTGTTGAAGATTACAATTACATGACAATGCTTAAATAGAAAAATAATTAGGTTTAACCCTAATGGGCCAGGATTAGGGCCGGCTGCCCTAAACCTCCCAAAGGCCTACGAAACCTAACAATCTCCCACTCGAAGGCCTTGCGATATAATCAAGCCCGGCATTCAACATAAGCAATCCAGTCATCCATTAAATCCAGTAATCTTCAATAACAAGTCTTCCAAGCCTCAATTCCCAAGATTAAGCTAAGACTTCATCATATCCAGACAAATCCCCCTAGTTGCAAACTGAAGCCTGATATCCTCAAATCAGAATATAATCTCAGAAAAAAAATCAGAACTTTATTGAATCAAATTGAGGTACAATTAACCCTAAACTCTTTACCCCTATTTATAAGAAAACCAACATCTAAAAGTCAACATATTATCCCTAAAAACCTGCTGAAAACAAACAAACTAATTTAATCTAAAACATAATTATCAAATAATCAAAACAGCCCCTGAACTTGTAAACTTGATCAAGATTAAATCCAACAATCTCCTCCTTAATCTTGATAAGAACCATTCTTCAAAGCAATGCTGGTCCATCCTGTTGGACTAAAAGAACCAATGAGCCTGATCAGAAAAATCTCTAAGTCTCACAACACTTACAACAACTGAAGAAGAACACAACGGCTGACATTCAATGTGCAGAAGATACAAGATCTGAAGTTATATACAACAACTGAAGTGTAAGTCTTCAGATGTTGTGGTGTTTAGTTTAGTCTTCAGTAGTTTTCTTTTCTGTTCTTGTAAAAGTCTGATGAGTAGTTTACTCATCAGATGTTGTAGTTTTATTACTTCAGTAGTTTTATGTCTTCAGTAGTTGTAAGAGAATGTCTTCAGATGTTGTAGACATTCTCAGTAGTTTAGTTATTTCAGTTGTTTTCTTTTGTCTGTTAGGTGTCAACATCATGTGACATCATCAGACGTCACTGTCTCTATATATAAGGGCAGTTGACATTTATGTAATAATGAAGTTAGTGAATTGAATGAGATATTCCTTTTGCAGAAACTCTCTCTCTATAACAAACTTGTGCGTTTACTGTTTGATTGAATGAACTTTGTTCTTGCTATCATTGTGCTAATTCAATTTTGAATTCCGCTGCTATACTTTAATATTGAATCAATTGAGAACATCTGATCCTACAATTGGTATCAGAGAAGGTTAATCATTGATCGATTAAACAATTGATCTTTGAAACTGCTCAAACTTGTTCTCTAGTTGATCGAATTAGCTGATTAGTAAGAATTTGTTATAGATTGAAGTTTTCTGTTAACTTCTGTTGATTTGTCTTTCAATATAAATCTGTTTTGATTCAATTGATTGAAATTTGCATTAGTTTGTGTGTAATTGTTTGAATCTGTGATCATGACAACTCCAAACAATGATCCGCACAATACAGGCTCCGCAACCAAGCCTCCAATGCTTGTTCGGAGTGAGTACAACATTTGGCAACGCAGAATGCTACATCACCTGTCGATTAACAGCGCAGGATGTTGGAAATCTGTAGTGCATGGTCCGTATAAACCCATGATCACTGACCCTGAAACTAAAATCATGATTCCGAAACCTTCTGATATGTATTCGGATGAGGATATTAAACTGTTTGAAATCGATGCGAAAGCTCATGGTATTCTGGCCATGGCTCTGCCTAATGAGATTTATTCAGGCTTGATGCATCATGATACTGCTCATGATCTCTGGGTTGCACTGAAAGAACAATTTGGTGGAACCGATGAGGTTTTAGCAAATACTAGAGAAATCCTTGCTCAGCAGTATGAGACCTTTTCTCACAGAAAGGGTGAATCATTGACTCAACAATTTGAGCGGTTCTCATGTTTAATTTCTGAGTTGAAAATGGTTAAGCAAGAATATACTAATAGTCAGATGAATAACAGATTTCTCAGATCATTGCCTGAGAGATGGGACACATACACAATTGTCCTACGCTCTAATGCTAATCTGGAAAATCTATCTCTCATCCAATTACATGGGAAACTCTTAACTTTTGAGAGAGAGGTAGAACAGAAGAGAAAACTGTCTTCATCTGGAAAACTTGCTGATGATTTTGTTCCTGGTAACACTGCTTTGATTGGTCAAGAGTCAGAGTTTAATGGATCTGAATGTTCTTATGATGAACATATTGATTTTTCTACTAACAATTCTGAACATGCTTTTGTGGGAGTTGATGGTAATGCAGGAAATTATGGTGATAACTTGTGTTTTGTGATGGATGATTTGAAAGGAATTCCGGATGATGATCTAGAGGAAATGGACATCTTGAGTCAAATGGCATTAATCAACATCAGATCACAAAAGTTCTATAAACGAACAGGAAGAAAGTTCCCTGGATTATCTGGCAAAACCAAAGTTGGCTTTGACAAAGGGAAGCTGAGGTGCCATAAGTGTCAAAGAATTGGTCACTTTGCTAGAGAGTGCAAATCTATTGGTTCTAACTCTACTGCACCTTTTGTGACTTTTCCAAGCAATAACACATCAAGCAAAGGACCACAATCTTCTGGCACTAATCAACAACAATTTTATCCAGCTCACTTTGTTCCACAAAATCCTATGCCATATCCATATCCTTGTTTTTACATGCCTCAACCTACTCACACTCCAGCATTAATTCCTCCTCAATCACCTGCTCTTCCTGATCCCAGCAAATCTCAAACCAATCAACAGTCTCAACAACAACAACATCAGAGTTTCTTTACTCCTGGAGTAGTTGATTGGAGTAGTCTACCTGATGATTTATCTGACTTCAACATGCAGCCTTACTCTGAAACTGGTCCACATGGTGGAGACAATCCTTTTGGTAATCTTGCATTTATGGCTATTGATTCAACTGACAATTCTTGTCCATCTTCTTCAACATCACAGGTATCTTCTGAATCAAAAGCTAAGTTATGCTCAGAGTCATGCATTTCAGCATTTGCTTCCATTAGGGAAATAAATGTAGAATTGATAAATGAGAAATTTGAATTAGAAAAGGCTGTGACTAAAAACAAAACTGAGTTTGAAAAAGCTTTAAATGAAAAAGAGTCTGAAATTTATAAACTCAAATGTTTGTTATCTGATGAAAAAACTAGAGTGGAAGTCATGCTTGTGAAGCATAATGATTTGAAACAAACACTCGCAGCAACCCAATTCAACTGTGAAAAATGGGTTGAGTCCTGTAAGGGGTTTGAAATGTTGTTAAGTAGACAGTCAGCTTCAAATGTTAAGTTTGGGATTGGTTACAATCACACTGCCCCCCCTGTTGATTATAAACCAAAATGTTTTGACTGTGAGTCTGATGGGGAAAGTGTGTATCAATCTACCAAATCTTCAGAAATGTCTGATTCTGTAGACATATCTGAGGAATAGTCAAATGTTTGCAAAGCTGAAGCTGAAAAGGTTGAGATTGAAACTTATTCTTATTCAATTGGGTGTACAAATGTCATTGAGGATGACACATGTCAGGATAATGTCTTAGTTGAGATTGATCCTGATGAAAAAGTTTCAAATGTCTTAAATCTACACTTGATTGAGTCAGATGGGGATAGAATTGGAGAAAATGATGCACGAATTCTAATAAGTCAGAGTCACTTATCAGCAGTTGTGAAAACAACTGATATTGCAAGTGCTGATGTTGATGAATGTGTTGATACACAAGTGCTGAAGCATAACTCTTCAGATGTTCTCAACACATCAGCTGTTGTCAAATTGGCTACAGATACTGATGCCTCAGATGTTCTGATGAACAAACAATCTATTTCTAAGTCATCAGTACTTGTAGACAATCACAAGGAAAAGAAAAAGAGGGTGTCTTGTGAAATTTGTAGGCTGTTTAATCATTCAACTGATGAATGCTGGTACAGAAAAGGTTCTAAATTCAACAAAATAAAGCATAAAAACAAAAACATCATCAAATTGAAAAATGAATTTAGTTCCAAGTTTGTACCAGAATCATCAGTAGTTTCAAAATCTGGAAAATCCTCACAAGGAAATAAATTAAGTACATCCAAGAAAGGAAAAGGGATTGTTTCAGATTCAGGGAAACAACACTTGACAGAATCTCATTTGATTAAAGATACTAAAATGATAAACCACAAAAATAAAAAATCAAGTTCTGATGTGTCTGATGAAATCAAGATTTTGACTCACAATCATAATCAACTGATGCTAATGATGCAACAACTGATAGGAAAAGTCAATCTAGCAGAGGCATCTGTTGATTCATTTCACAAAAAGAAATCAAAATCAAAAGTCAAAGCAAAATCTTCTGATAAGAATGCTTCAAGTGTTGCTTCAACTGAAAATGTTACTTCTGTTTCATCATGTGTTAACAGACCCAAAACCAAAATGGTTTGGGTCCAAAAGTTTAACTGAGTGTGTTATTGTATGCAGGGTCCTTCAGCATGCCAAAATAGCATCTGGTATGTTGATAGTGGAGGATCCATGCATATGACTGGGAGCAGATCTCTCCTTCATAACTATTTCACTGGAAGGAAAGGAATTGTGTCCTTTGGAAATGATGCTAAGGGTTACATTATAGGTAAAGGTGTGGTAACAAATGGTGAGATTAGGTTTGATGATGTGAATCATGTTGAGAATCTTAAGTATAATCTTCTGAGTGTTAGTCAAATGTGTGATAAGGGTCATGTTTCTCTGTTCACTAAGCAAGATTGTAGGATTCTATCTTCTGATGTGCTGCCTTTGATTGGCAAAGTTTTAGATGAGTATACACTTCTTAAGGCTAACAGAGTGGGAAAGGTATATGCCTTTGATTTATCTAAGAAAATCTCTGTCAAGGGTCATCCTTGTTTATTTTCTAAGGCCTCTTTCAAGGAATCTAATCTGTGGCATAGAAGATTAGGTCATGTGAACATCAAAAACATGAATCAATTGGTGAAACATGGATTGGTTAGAGGTCTTCCTTTAAAGGATTTTAGTTGTGATGAGAATTGTACTGCCTGCTTGAAAGGAAAGCAACACAAAGTCTCTTTTCCTCCGATTGGAGATTCCAAATCCACTGGTTGCTTGCAACTGTTACACATGGATTTGTTTGGGCCAGTGCAAATAATGTCTATGGCAAAGAAGAAGTACTGTCTAGTTATTGTTGATGACTATTCACGGTTTGTCTGGACTTTCTTCTTACACTCAAAAGGTGAAGTTGCCAAGGCTATTATGAACTTTGTGTTGTATGCTGAAAAGCAACATTCTACTCTTGTCAAGTGTGTTAGGAGTGATAATGGCACTGAATTCCGAAATCACATTCTGGATGAATTTTATATGTCAAAGGGAATTCAGAGACAGTACAGCATTCCCAGAACTCCTGAACAAAATGGAGTTGTAGAAAGGAAAAATAGGACTTTGATTGAAGCTGCCAGAACAATGTTGGCTGATTCTGGTTTACCACTGACCTTCTGGGCAGAAGCTGTTAACACAGCTTGCTATGTGCAAAACAGGGTTCTAGTAAATCAAAGATGGTTGAAAACTCCATATGAAATACTTCACACTCTAACTCCTTTGATTTCCTTCTTCAGAGCTTTTGGGTGTCCATGTTATATCCTTAACACCAAAGATCAACTCACAAAGTTTGATTCCAAAGTTGATGCAGGATATTTTGTTGGATATTCTAACTTGCAAGGCTTATAGAGTGTTCAATTGTAGAACAAAGCTTGTAGAAGAAACTCTTCACGTTAAATTCAATGAATGTCCCAACGACTCAATTCCTCAAAATCCTGCTGAGATGTTTGATCTTAATATCTTGCAACATGAATTCCCAGTTGAGCATATTGTTGAATCAGATGAGGCTCTTCCAGCAGATCAACCAAAAGTTTCTACAGAAACCACACAAGGAAGTCAAGATGATGAAGATGAAAGTACTCATTTGTTCAGATTCAGTGATACTCTGCCTATATCTGCCAAATCTGATGCTCCTCCTGCTCCAGCTGTTCCACTCAATACAAATGCTGATGAAATTCTAGCATCTTCTCAATCATTTGAAATTCCTGCCGCTTTGTTCCCTGCATCTTCTTCAACTGCAGCATCTGGACCTCCAGCAAACACTTGCACTGATCTTATTCCATATCAAGAACTGAAGGATCATCCATTATCTCAAGTTCTTGGTGATATTTCTGCAGGTGTTTCAACAAGAAGTCAATTATCCAACTTTTGTCTTTATGCTCTATTTGTCAGTCAACAAGAGCCAAAGAACTATCACATAGCACTTAGAGACATTGGCTGGGTGGAGGCAATGCAGTTGGAGTTGTTGCAGTTCAAGAAGCAACAGGTTTGGGAGCTGGTTTCTCTACCTCCAGGTAAGTGTGCAATAGGCACAAAGTGGGTGTTTAGGAATAAAACAGATGAAAATGGTCAAATAATTAAAAACAAGGCTAGACTGGTTGTACAGGGGTTTTCTCAGGAAGAAGGTATTGATTATGATGAAACTTTTGCCCCTGTAGCCAGACTAGAAGCAATTAGGTTGTTCTTAGCATATGCTGCTTTACATAAACTTAAAGTTTTTCAAATGGATGTCAAAAGTGCTTTCTTATATGGTAAAATAAAAGAGGAAGTGTATGTGTGTCAACCTCCAGGCTTTGAGGATAATAAACATCCTGATTGGGTGTACAAGCTTGATAAAGCTCTTTATGGGCTGAAACAAGCACCTAGAGCCTGGTATGACACTTTATCCACTTTTCTTCTCAAAAATAACTTCACTAAAGGATCCATTGATAAAACTTTATTCATAAAGAATGTAGGACAGCATAAGCTACTTGTTCAAATTTATGTTGATGACATTATATTTGCTTCATCTGATCCAAAGTTGTGTGATGCTTTCACTGAGCTTATGACCAAAAATTTTGAAATGAGTGCCATGGGGGAACTACAGTTTTTCTTGGGTCTTCAAATTAAACAAAATCCTGATGGAATTTTCATTCACCAATCAAAATACACAAAAGAGCTGTTACAGAAATTTGATTTGCAAAACTGTAAACAATGTTCTAACCCCATGAGCAGCACTACACAACTTGATGCTGATCTGAAAGGTACTTCAGTGGATGAAACTCTTTATAGATGTATGATTGGCTCTTTGATGTATCTAACTGCATCAAGGCCAGACATTATGTTTGCCACATGTGTTTGTGCTAGATTTCAGGCTGCACCTAAAGAATCTCATCTGATTGCTGTGAAAAGAATTTTCAGATACTTACAAGGTACTCAATCCCTGGGAATATGGTACTCCACTGGACATTCCTGCAAGCTGGTTGCTTTTTCTGATAGTGACTATGCAGGATGCAAACTCTCAAGAAAATCTACTTCTGGTGGGTGTCAATTTCTAGGAAATTGCCTGGTTTCTTGGCAAAGTAAGAAACAAACATCTGTTGCCACTTCCACTGCTGAAGCTGAGTACATTGCTGCTGCAAGTTGTACTTCACAAATTCTCTGGCTTCAGACTCAACTCTTGGATTATGGCCTCAAAGAGTCTAAGACACCATTGTTAATGGATAGTGCCTCAGCTCTTTGTATTGTCAAGAATCCAGTTCAGCACTCTAGGACCAAACATATTGAGATCAGACATCATTTTATAAGAGATTGTTTTGAAAAGGGTCTGATTGATCCAAAGTTTGTTCCTAGTGCTGATGAACTTGCAGACATTTTTACTAAGCCTTTAGACACCCCCACTTTTCAGAATTTAGTTCTCAGGCTTGGTATGCTGCAACTTGAATAAGTTGGTTTTTCAACAAATAAACTTTTAAAATTCTTTTAAAAAATCCAAAAATATTTTCAATTTTTATTTTAAAATAAAATTTTTTTTGTTACCTTGAAACTTTTTGATATTTTCAGTAACTACTGATTCATATCAAAAGTACTGATTCAAGAAAAGATATGACATTTTCTAATACTCTAAGTTACAAGTACTGATGAGTATTGATTCACTAAGTACTGAAGGTCAAACATTGTTCACAAGTTCTGATGAACAAACTTTCCACAAAGTCTGATGAGCAACTGCTGAAAACAACTGATGAACAAAATCTGTCGACAACATTTGATGAGTAACTTTCCTCTTCAGATGTTTCAACCTCTGTTGTTTTCTCTATTTAACTCAAACCTTCTTCAGTTGTTTCTTTACCACTTCATCAGCACTTTCTATCTTTTTCAAAAAACCTATCTTCCCTCTCAAGTCTCTGCATTCATGGCGACCATAAACCTGAAACCTCGTCATAACTATGTCTCCTACCTTACCAAATCTTCTTTCTGGTCCAAGTTTGATGAAGCAGTTGACATAATGAATGCATCACAATTCCAAACCGCTTTTCTCATAAATCCCACACTTCGTGTCGAATCCATTCATCAATTCTGGATGAATGTCGAGCTCATAAATATCGGAACTGGTGTTCTTTCTCTTCGCTCAACTGTCAATGGTCATACCGTGCACATTAACCCAGCTGAACTAAGGGAAGTTCTTCAGCTTGATGATGCTAACCTGGTCACCCAATTCCCTAAGAGCGTAACTGACCTCTGTTTTACAAGTCATGAATACCAGGGTGACTTAAGTGATTCAACACTCTTCAAGAAGCACTTCAATGATCCAGAGCGCCTGATATTTCACATGATCAACATATGCTTGGCTCCAAAGTCTTCTTCATGGGACCAGATGTCCTCCAGGTGGCAACAGGTATTGTATTCAATCCTTGAATCTCAAAAATTAAATTTTTCACAAATTCTGTTTTCTGAATTAACTGAACATGCTGCTAAGCCTGTTTCTTCTAGATGGCTACTCTATCCACGCTTTATCATGGCCATCATAGAAAAACAGTTACAGCAAAATGGCCTTGTTGGTCAGGGGATCTCTGCTCCAACAGTTTTGTTGGAAGTATATTCCCGACACAACTCAAACCTTACTCTCAAAGAGGCTGCCCGAAAGCTAAAACCCAAGCATAGGGAACCCACAGTCTTCACTTCAAAATCCAAATCTAAGGTCCCCACCAAACCCAAATCCACAAAGCCCAAAAAGGCTGCTCAGGGAAATGAGTCCCCTGAGTCTGCCCATGCCTCACCAAGGCATGACTTGGCCACTGGAAGTAGTCAACCAGTGGTCCATCAGACTCCACCAGCTCAAACCGCCCAGTTTTCCTCTCAACAGGATCCTGGTGCAACCATTGTAGGGGCAGACACATATCTAGAACCTCTTTCACTTGAAAAGGTTTCTATTGAACAGCACCAATCTCCCCAGGTGCACTCTGTTTCACAGCCAATTCATATGGAAACCACTCAACAAAGCCCAACTTTTGTCATTGAACAAATCCTGGATCAGTTGAACACTCCTATCCTCACCCAGACACCTATCACTACTGGGATTAGCTCCAACATTGAGGGGGAGGATCAAAGTGTCTCTGATAACCCACAGGATTATGACTACCAAATCAGATCTCCTAGTGTGGAAAGAGAGATTCTGATATCTGACAGGGCTGCTATTTCATCACCTCCATCATTTGGAGTGATTGATAGTAGTAACATTGCTAAGACCTTGTCAGAGGCAACAACTGATGAAGGGATTAACCCTGAGGTTGGAAGTCCCCAGTACCAAGAAAAAGGGGCACCTGATCATGTTGAGCCACACTCAACTCAGGTAGATCCTGATATTCTCAGGAGGTCCGATGATTTAGCCAAGGCTGATGATGACCAAAGCACACTTGCTGAGGTTCTGAAACAGAATCAAATCCTTGAGGCTGAGGTCTGTAGACTCAATGAGCTACTCACCAAAATGTCCAAGGACAAAAGTCCATCTTCCCCAATTACCCCACAGATGGCACCTTCTCATCCTGAAGGTCACACAAACACTTCCACCACTACCTCACAATTTGACAAGCCTCCAGCCACTGCTTCAGGCACTAATCCTTTGGGTTCTAGCCCCCCAGAGGCATTAGCTGCTGCCCTTCTAACTGTCATCCCTCTCATCACTCCTTTACTAAAAACCATCATTTCCCAAGCCCTTGATGAGAGGCTACTCTCCAAATCTCAAATCCAGCAGATGGTAGATGATGCTGTGACCGCCAAGCTTACATCTCTTCATACTCCTTCTTCACCTGCAGCCAAAAAGGGAGAGTTAGGAACAGAATCAGTCACAACTTCAGCTTCCAAAAGGCAAAGGTCTGAAGATGAAAATATTGCTTCTGAAAGATCTCCAGCTATTCAAATTACATACAAGAGACAGAAGAAGAATAAACCTGCTGAGATTGCCAACAGGGCTGAGGAGGAGGTTGAACATGTAAATGTTGAAGGTGTGGAAAAGGCAGATAAAGAATCTTGTGATAAAGAAGTTGAGGTAAGCATTGAGAAGGTAAGTGCAGAACAAGTTACAACCTCTGATTTACAAGAAACTGAACAAGAGGAGATGCAAGAACAAGAAGATCAAACTCAGAGGGGTGAGGTTGAGAAATCTATTGAAAGTGATGAGGTAGGAGCTCCTCTCAAGAAAAGAAGGCTACTGAGAATTCAAGAAGAGGAAGATTCTGATGAGGAAGACAGGCTTCCTATCTCTACTGTAATTAAAACAAATGTTCAAAAGCCTGAATCATCAACAACTGGGTCAGATCTGGCCATTCAAAAAAAGAAAGTAACTTTACCTGCCAAATATGTGCCTGAGAAGCCACTGGTGTTTGGACAACATCCAAAGATCACACCAGAATCTCAAATGTTGGCAGTAAAAGTTAAGCTTGAAGAGGAAGAGAACCAGAAACAACATGATGAGCAAATCTTAAAGATGGTTGACAAGGAATATCCTCAGACATCAACCATTATTGCAATGAAGAAAGAAGCTCAAAGGTTGTATGCTCTGAGGTTCTCATACCAGTATAGGAAGGAACAGATTAGGATGTGGCCTGATCCAAGAATCATTCATAGGATCCACAAGAGAGAGGCTCCAGCAGATTATGCCAGAAGAATCAGAAGGGTATTAAGTGCTGATATTATGCTAGGGTCTGTACTTGATCCTTGGGAGATAATCAGTGACTTCAAGAGTATGTACAACTCTGGTTCAAAAGCTCCAAAGTTCATAGAAAACAAAATGATCAAGAAAGGATTGGTGTACAGGAAACTTGAAAATGTTAAGCAAAATGAGCTTTCTCTGTTTCTGGAAGGGAAGCATCCAGATGAATTTGTTTACAGAGAGATAACTAGAGTAGAGCTACATGATGGGACAACGGCCAGGTACTTGTCTGAGTATTATGGACCTGAGTCTTTCTTTGAAGGTGAACCTGAAAGGTTGACTCCAGAAGAGAAGGTAATATTACTTGAGGCTTATGTCAGGGAGTCATTCAGGATAGTATATGATCAATAGCTTAAATGAGAGGGGTTAATGCTCATAGTCCATTTCCCCAATGGAGTTCCCTCTCATATTTTGCTTGTTAGATTTTTAGAAGTTGTTGATTATCAGGCATACACTTAAACTGGTCATTTTGATACTGATCTCAAAGAAAAAGACATATCTTTCAGCCTGGGAGAAAAATAAGTGAGACAATAAATAAATTAGAGGTTTTTGGCTGCATTGGTTCAGGGGAGTTTGTTGGACTAAAAGAACCAATGAGCCTGATCAGAAAAATCTCTAAGTCTCACAACACTTACAACAACTGAAGAAGAACACAACGGCTGACATTCAATGTGCAGAAGATACAAGATCTGAAGTTATATACAACAGCTGAAGTGTAAGTCTTCAGATGTTGTGGTGTTTAGTTTAGTCTTCAGTAGTTTTCTTTTCTGTTCTTGTAAAAGTCTGATGAGTAGTTTACTCATCAGATGTTGTAGTTTTATTACTTCAGTAGTTTTATGTCTTCAGTAGTTGTAAGAGAATGTCTTCAGATGTTGTAGACATTCTCAGTAGTTTAGTTATTTCAGTTGTTTTCTTTTGTCTGTTAGGTGTCAACATCATGTGACATCATCAGACGTCACTGTCTCTATATATAAGGGCAGTTGACATTTATGTAATAATGAAGTTAGTGAATTGAATGAGATATTCCTTTTGCAGAAACTCTCTCTCTATAACAAACTTGTGCGTTTACTGTTTGATTGAATGAACTTTGTTCTTGCTATCATTGTGCTAATTCAATTTTGAATTCCGCTGCTATACTTTAATATTGAATCAATTGAGAACATCTGATCCTACACATCCTCCCCTTGAACTCTAGTTAAGTTTGTCTCCTCCTCCTTTTCATTCCAATTAGGACATTCATATGCAAAATGCCCATACTTACCACACTCATAACACTTTAGCTCACTTTGTCTCTAAAACCTCCACGCCCAATGCCTCTTCCACGTCCATTCTCTCCTTTACCACTCCCTCTTCTATATCCCCTACCACGGTCACCATTGTTATACCCACGACCTTGACCATACCTTTCAAAACTAGATTCCTTTGACTTTGA
The DNA here is from genome assembly GCA_009363875.1 of Mikania micrantha. Lineage (NCBI taxonomy): Eukaryota > Viridiplantae > Streptophyta > Magnoliopsida > Asterales > Asteraceae > Mikania > Mikania micrantha. The sequence continues at coordinate 46,850,581 of CM018680.1, read as the reverse complement.
CCTTTCTTGCTCTTCACCTTTAGCCATTAACAACTTCTCTTGATCACTTTCTTTCTCATCAAGGTCTTTAATCCTTTCTTCATATGCTTTCAATCTACCCACGGCCTCTTCAAAAGACATAGTCTCAAGATCCGAGTATTGTTCAATTGAAGCTACAATTTGCAAGAACTTCTTTGGAGCTGAATTTAGTAGCTTCCTTACTACAACTTCATCTTCCAAGTTTGATCCAAGACTCTTGAATTTTGTAACTATTCCACTAAGTTTACCCGAGAACTCATCCACAGATTCACCTTCCTTCATCTTCAACATCTCTAATTCGGATCTTAAAGTTTGGAGTCTTGCCTTTTGAACTCTATCAGCCCCTAAATATCTCACACGAATTGCTTCCCAAACATCCTTTGCAAGTCTATGCTTTGACACTTGAAGCAAGACATCTTCGGGTAGAGTTTGAAATACAAAAGCTCTTGCCATTAAGTTCTTCCTAGCCTCGACCGCTCCTCCTGTCACCGGATCAACAGCTTCCCACAAGCCATATGCTTGTAAAATTGATTCCACCATGATTGACCAGCTTGTATAATTTGTAGCAGTCAATTTTGGGCATTGCAGTGGTATATTTCCTTGATTTCCAGCCTGCACAATTGTACCAGCACCTCCAGCTCCTTCTGCCATCTCTTCTACTATCCACACAGATTTAAACCACACAGGTTTTTAATTATCTGGTCCACACAGGTTATCTCCTCCTCTTATTCACACCACACAGGTTTCAAACAACCACACAGGTTCTTTCGTTCAGGCTGCTCCACACAGGACTCATTCAACAGCCTGTTCCACACAGGTTCTTCTTAGCCACTCAGGTCTTCTTTGTACCACGCAGGTGTTCTTCCACGAAAATCTCCTTCCGAACCACTTAGGTTTAAACCACGCAGGTCTTTGTCGACACAATCCACCTTCACAGCTTCCAAAACCAACCCCAATTGAAACCCCTTTTCCTTCTACGACTTCAATTTCAACATGCGACCAAGAATTTTGGTTCAATTACTCGGAGCAGGCCTTCAATGTCGTCAATTAAAACCCAGCTGCTTGAGATGATTCTTCAATTTCGACCTGGAGCACGTCGTCGCCTGGAATTGACCTTCGATTTCGTCTGGGGCAAATCCTTCTACGTCGCCTGGATGAGCGACGTTCTTCGCATGGGATGAGACTCTTCAATGTCGACGGTATGAGCTTGACTAGCTCTGATACCAATTGAAGCCTGGTATCCTCAAATCAGAATATAATCTCAGAAAAAAAATCAGAACTTTATTGAATCAAATTGAGGTACAATTAACCCTAAACTCTTTACCCCTATTTATAAGAAAACCAACATCTAAAAGTCAACATATTATCCCTAAAAACCTGCTGAAAACAAACAAACTAATTTAATCTAAAACATAATTATCAAATAATCAATACAGCCCCTGAACTTGTAAACTTGATCAAGATTAAATCCAACACAAACCGCCCCGCAATCATCAAGTACATGAAGGGCCAGTTGAAGCTCCCCTGAGCTCCAACTCAGTCGTGACAAATCCCGTCAACGACTCATCCTCAGTCTCAACCGGTATGGACACTTCACCGAATCCAGAGATACACCGAGGACCACCAACACTCTCCAAGCACAGCAAACTACCCACAGGATAGAATTCTTCGGTTCTAGTCTTCAAAACCCAACGGCTCTTCGTAACTGTACCCGGAGCACAACCCTTGCTCCCACTGTCACCGAATCCCCTGAATGGCTTAGACTTCTGAACACGTTCTGCTAACATCTCCTTGGCTCCAGACTTCACGTTTGCAAAATGAACTCTCTTAGCACGAGATTTAGCGAACCAGATTTTGTTTCGCTTAACCGGGACGGTCATACATCCCTTAGCAGGTTCATCAACCAAATACAACGACCCATGCTTCATACCACGAGCAATCACGAGATTTCCCTTGACCACCTTCCATTCATTGCTACCAAACCTTTCTTCCATGCCCTGTTTATCCAGCTGACCCACAGAAATCAATTTCCTATTCAGCCCCGGAATAACCCTGACATTCTTCAGGTTCCATGTAGTTCCCAACAAAGTAACCAGATCAACATCCCCCATGCCCGTGACTTCAAGCAATTCGTCATTAGCAAGTCGAACCTTCCCAAAATCACCTTTCTTCAGATTCAGCATCGTTTCCCCGCTGTCCATAGCATGAAACGAAGCCCCTGAATCCATGACCCAAGAGTCCAAGCAGCTTTTAGTGCTGCATACCAAAGCATCATCATCATAAACGCCCTCAGTAGCGTTTATTTGCTTTGAAGTACCTGGGCATTGACTCTTAACATGCCCTACTTCATTACAGCTCCAACACTTCACAGTCTTCCGAGTCCTAGACGGACTTCTTCCCCGACTCCCACTGCTTATGTTATTCCCTCTTCCCCTACCAACATGTAACATCTCAGAAGATGATCCTGCACCAGTACTCTTCCGGCGAACGTCTTCACCTAGCATAATATCACGGATCCCCTCAAATGTCATATCAGTGGTCCCAACTGAACTAGTAGCAGCAGTCACTGTCCCATACCAACTATCAGGTAGTGAAGACAACAACAACACAGCTTTCGTCTCATCATCAAACTTGATTCCCACAGATGACAATCTGGACTGAATCGAATTCAGATTATTGATGTGAACTGTAACTGAGCTTCCTTCGTTCATCCTTGTCATGAACAATTCCCTCATCAAGAACACCTTGTTCGCAGCATAAGGCTTCTCATACATATTTGACAGAGCTGACATCATCCCCCGAACAGTAGTCTCGTGCATGATGTTGAATGCAACGCTCCTCGTCAAAGCCAATGTAATAGCTCCTCTCGCTTTCTTGTCCTTTGAGTTCCATGTAGACTCAGCAGCTGCATCCATCTTCTCTGGTTTATCCTCCAACACCATATCCAAATCCCTCTGACTGAGCAATGCTTCCATTTGCATTTTCCACCAGACGAAATCAGTTCCATTGAACTTCTCGATCTGAATCTTCCCCTCATCAGCCATTTGAACCCGGTAGCAAGATAAAACCAACTGAAAATGCCCAACACCTTTCTAATCAATAAATCCGGCGAATACTCCAACCAATCCCAATCAAATCCCAACCGAGTAGAAACCCACGATCAATATCAGCAGCAACAGACCCGAAACCCGCTGAAAATCGACAAAGACGACTCAAGGGTTCAATTTTGTAACCCTAATCGTCCAATTACAGTCAATAATACCAGCAATCGCAATCCCAAACTAAGCAGCAACGATCCAAGGTTCAATTGAACCCCTAATCAGCTTCTAATCATGAAATTTGAACCCAATCTTGTGTCAAACCAGTCTCAATCGACGAATCCAAGGTTGAAACAACCTAATCGTGAAATGAAACCTCAAAATCGACCTGAAAATCAAGTCGACGGCCAAATCGGCCGGAAATCTCACCAACGGCGGCGCCTCAAGGGTGGAACACTAATCGCGACGGCGGCGACTCAAGGGTGGAACCCTAATCGCGGCGACGGCTCAGATCTGCAGTGACGAACTCCAAGAGTTTTCCAAAACCCTAATTCGTATCCCAGAACGACAATAGCCTCCCTTTTTCTGATTTTCTTTTCTATTTTCTTTATCAGCAATCGTCCAGTGTGTTCCGTATATTAATCATCAACGAACCAGCTCTGATGCCACTTGTTAGGAATCAAAGAGGCGCAGCGGAAACCGATTAACTCATACATGCACACGAAAGCAAAGAAAATAAATGACACAAGATATAACGTGGTTCGGTCGATGTGAGGGATTCTTTTATTGATTAGGTGTTGAAGATTACAATTACATGACAATGCTTAAATATAAAAATAATCAGGTTTAACCCTAATGGGCCAGGATTAGGGCCGGCTGCCCTAAACCTCCCAAAGGCCTACGAAACCTAACAAAGATTTGAAAGACTTTGATAAGTTTCTTAAATTTTTCGATTTTTTTTATTTTATAGATCGAAGATGAACAAGGGCGCGGTGGAAGGTGGTCACTGGTGTGGAGGTGGACGGGGACAAGGAAACGGTGGAAGTAGGGCTGCGTGAATAAGGGGAGGAGAATAAGGAGACGGGAAGAGGTGGGAAGAGCTTGGTCCATGTCTGCATAAAAAAGAAGTTGGGCAGATGTTTTTTAATGAAACGTCTTCTAAAAAACAAACAATCTGCGGCCCCCAACCTCTGCCCGTGGTCTGCGCGGCGCAGACAAAAGAGCCCAGAAAAGGAAAGGGCTTTTTGGAAAAAACAAACACCCCCTTACTGTTTTATGGTTTAGATCGAGGATCTAGCAATCGGTTCGTTGTCCATTGATCTTCTGGTGTTTCAACTTAGGCTAGCTGTTTATTTAATAAAAGTATAAACTTCTTAACCTTAATCTACACTTAATTTTATTTGTTTTAATTCAGGTTAAATATAACTCACACTCTAGACTTAATAAGAATATAACTAATTAAGCTAACAATTTACTTAACAACCAAATTTCATTTGTATTTTATAATGGTTTTTACCTATTTTTTTGTAGATAATTCCTAAGACCCAAAACAAGCATGATGGAGCTGAGATTTATAACTCAAAAGAATTTATTAAAGATACAATTTTGTCTAACATGAAAACAAAAATTCAGTACAAGAAACAAAATCTAATTCAAAAAAATCCAATAAAAAATATAAATCTAGTACTAAAAAAGTTTAGTACAAAAAATAATACAACACAAAAAAAATTATAATAAAAAATAAGTGTTTTATGTTTTTTAAGCAAAATGATATTCTTATTTAATGCTATCTCATTTATCAAATATACAAGTACTGTATAGTTTTATAACATGAATGTAATAATTATATTGATTGATAGCCAATTTTGGTTGGCTATATATACTTCAAACTAGTTAAGGGTTAGGGTAAGAGTTGTTATCAAGTTTTTGAGTATTTTTTCTTGATTACATAAGAGTATTTGGGAGTGATTGGCTTACATGTTCTCGTTTTACTGATTCATGACTTGAATCGATATCGGAGCTTGATGTGTGATCGCAATTCTTGATGGCGAACCAGCTCCTGGGTTCGAAGACCAATTGAGCAGGATCAGAATACACAGAACTGTGACCAAATTATTCTTGTCTAATTCTTTTAAACTTTAAGTAATTTGTTCAAGCCATTCTAGAAGCAAGCAGCTGATCAATCTCACTCAAAAGATCAATCGTAATCGATCGAAACGAGCGTGTGGTAATAATTCCATATTAATCCAAGAAAATATAGAATGAACGAAAGATTCATCTTCTGTTAATCTTCACAGAAATCCTTATGTGTTTGTTTTAGTATTTAACAATCATACATATTCGTTGTCCGTTTGAAATGCGAGAACTCCTTGGAATTGATTGCCTGCTTAATTTGATTCGTAAATTAAGAGGATGAATGTTAGATCATAATGCGTGATAGGTGAGGCTCAAAACAAGTTGGTTTTGCCCAAGATGCTTGGCAATATACAAGTCGGTTTATGAGGTTGTTTATTTGCATCTGAATGGTTCAGACTTGGGAGTAAGTCTGAATGGAAAGAAAAAAGGGGGTGGCTCACCTACGACGACATCCATTTTGTATTTGATGGCGTAATGTATTTCTTGTTTTGAAAAACAACACATAAAATAGACATTTTGCTTTATAGGTAGAAACCATCACAATTATTAGTTCACACGACACAATATATCATGAAAAATGAGTGAGTTTACGGCTAGAACGGTTGACAGTTAATTTTGGTTATGTTAAAAGAAACTTTGATAGTAAGAACTATATAAGAGGTTTTTAAATACCTATCTAGTTAGACGCTCTTGATTACTCATTGTTGTTAACTAATGTTTTTATAACCAAACCCTATGTTGAGTTGGACGTCTTACTGTCACTAATCGGACGAGTTAGATCGGATTCAAGAACCGGATGACATAATAAATGTATAAAAAATTCAAAAAAAAATTATAAAATTATTAACATATTTAAACAATCATAATTAATGTTTAAACAAACATTACCATGTTAAATAAATACATGATTTGGCTTTAATATTTCATTCTTTGGATTTTAGTGGAACAAAACACTATATCTGGTATGACCAGTGAACCGACTAAACCGGCCAATTTTTTGAGAGTGGTTTACATGACTTATTTGGGTCAGCCACCCTCTGGTTACTGGTCCGACATCCCAACCGGTTGGTCTGGTTTTTAAAAATTTGTTAATAATCACATAATTGCTATTCCTAATTTCCTATTAAGCAAAGTACTTGTCATATAAGGAGAAGTTTCCTGAGATTGTTGGTGAGACCACACCAAAGGTATCAAATGCCCAATCCCTTGTCAACCTGTCAGGGGTTGCTTCTACCGCTAAACTATCAAGGTTCTTTTGTGCCAAAATCCTGACTAACTCGTATTGATGTTTAACCAGATTTCCCAATGATTTTTAACAGATCTTTATTTACTAAAAAAAAAGTTATATACTAAAATCATCACACAACATGATAATAGTAATACTAATCTGATTATTTAAAACAACAAACACAGCATTTACTTATATCGAAACTGAATATATTAATAGCGTATGTAATTTTCGTTACGCCTAAGTGGTAGGTGTTATGTTAACGTAGGCCTTACGGCAAATTAGAGCAGCCGGCCCTAAGCCCGGTCCGTTTACTTGTTTTACCTAATTGTATCTCTATATATATATCCTTATCATGTAATTGTAATCTGCGTACTGAGCGTAATAATAAAATACCTAGGCATGCCTCGAGGCGTACACCTAGGCCGAGGCATCCTGAAAAGGCATAAGAGGCGTAGCCTCAGTAGGGGGAAATGGAACGTAAGCCTCAGGTGGATCGAGGCGGTTCAAGGCGTCGATGCGGTGAGGCTTAAGCCTCACTAAAGAGGACATTTTTTGATTTTGGGCTTTTTTTTACCTGTTTTGACTCTTTTGACCCTTAGTTCACCCGTTTAGGGAAAATAAGGAACCTATTTGAACTAAAGCACGCGTATACAATAAACCAAGCATAAGAAAGTTAATCTTGAACATGCTAACTTTTCTGCCCTGAACCCCACAAGGAGCATTGCCCCTTGACCCCCGCCCGCTTACTTGCCAGCAAGACCACCACCAGGGGCTCTGCCCCTAGTACCCCGCAAGGGGCGCGCCCCCCTTGACCCCCACTTGGTCAGGAGCTCAAAAATCTTAACAGGCGTGTAATTCACACGTCCAAACTCTTTAAGATTCCTTTGTATCCATTTTACGCTAAAATTTACAACAGAAAATTATGATGGTACTTAATTTCATTATACAATGCATAATGGAATTCAATTTGCTCATCATTTTCTATTATATTATACCTTGTTATACTTTTATCATTTGTTTTGTGTTAAATTGTGACTTTTATGAATATGTGTGTGTGTGTGTGTGTAAATTTAATTATTTTTCAATGTTGTTATGAGGCTTATGCCTCGGTCCGCCTCGAGGCTTACGCCTCGTGTGTGTAACAAGAAACGCCTTGAGGCTCGTTTCTGTTTTTTTAAACCTTGGCGACAGCAACAATAAGATCGTACAAAGCCTTAGACCACTCCCATCCATGATATGGATGTCAAGTCGTTCGGCAAAAACTAAAAAAAAAACGAAGAAAAATTACTCAAAAACTCACAACCAAGTTGCCCCACCAACCACTGGTTGGTTATTATAATTTTATTAAACAAGATTTTCTATGCCACATGTATTTTTGTGATTGGTTAATTTATTAGGTTGGGTTGGTTGTGAAGAGAGTGAAAAAATTAAGTTTGGTTGGTTGTATATATGAAAGAGAGAGTAATTAATATTTTATGGAATAGTTTTGGTTGGTTGGTTGTGGATATGAGTGGTCTTACAACTAATTCGAGCTTTGTTGATAGCAGTCTACCAGTGGGGAAAAAATTAGCTTATCTGAGAGGCCAAAATTCAAACGCTTGCATCAGAAAGGATAACTCTGATAAATGAAAAAAAATAAACCATAATAGGTTAAAACAATAATTTTGTGCAAATCTTAAAAATAATAAAAACATCAAAAAAACCTTCTTCAACAAACTGTGACTTTGTAAAATATTCAGGTCAAAAGTTACTTATATAGATTTCTATCCCTAGGAAATAAATTATAAAAAAAACACTAAAATCATAGTTAATAAAGAGAACCCAAACAACCCCTAGGCTCACATGAAATTAACCAAAAAAAGATGAAAACTGAAGAACCTTGAGATGTCATAGGTAAAAGGTCATACCTCCTCGGCCAATATTTCATTATTCTTCATTGCATTTAACCAAAAACTTGACACACCCTTTTCTGTTAAGCATCTGCATCCATTGCAGATTCATCATTCACAGCATCACCTTCAACACCATTCACTATATCATATCTCTGCAGCTTCAAAACATAGTTAAGTATAAAAATTCAAAGCTTTAACTAATAATAAAACAAATTCATAAGCATCTAATGATAATTAAATTCTTTATTCAAAAAAGAAAAACAATTGATATTCAGTTTGACATAAAGAATGAGGTCTCAAAATAGATTATTTTGAAAAAATTTACCTAAAAACATAATTAGAAAATCAGAACAAAGTGGTAAATGTTTATGAGAAATACAAGCTTGCAATATTGTAAAGATTAAATTGGTCAAGAATTCACAGGTAAAGGGGCGAAATTCCAATCTTTGATAGTCAAGGATGTATGATCCGATTTTGCTCCCTTCACGTCAGTGTGAAGTAGGGCTGTCATAACGGGTCAGACACGACACGTTAAGACACGAAACACGAACTGGTAAGACACGAACACGACACGAATTCTTATCGTGTGTGTTTTTTCAAACACGAACACGACCCGTTAAAAACCCGTAAACACGAAAAGACCCGTTAAGGAATCTGTTAAGAATTAACACGATAAATGACCTGTTAAAGAACTAAGGTTAGACAATTAGAACTTTTTTGAAGCTAATCGGTTACACATATGGCCATATTTTTTATTATATTATTTATTTTCAATTTTAAACAGGTCTTAACGGGTCTTAACAGGTCTTAACGGGTCTTAACGGGTCTTGGCGGGTTTTACCTGTTTAGACACGAAAAATAAACAGGTCTTAACGTGTCGACCTGTTTTAGACACGAAACATGTTAAGGGTAAACACGAAACATGTTAAAGCCGTGTCGTGTTAACGTGTTCGTGTCTGAAATTGCCAGCCCTAGTGTGAAGGCATGTGGCATGGCGGCATGCCATTCAAAACCAGGTTTTCTAACCGTGGTTGCAGCAATGTGGTTGGAATGTAATTTAGCTTCCCACAACACCTTATCTCTAGATGTTTGAGGCATTGCATTAATCCATCTTCAACAAAACTCTCCAACTCCTTCAACATCCATAGGGTCATGCTGTAGCAACAAGATCGACAATGTCAAAACCTTGAGTGTTGGTCGGAACCCATTGTAATCAGGTAGCTTTTGTTGGACCAATCTTGACAAAATATAATAGTTAGAGGGTCATTAATTATTATGTAATTAAGTTGAGTCATTAAAAAGCTAAATGGATATAGCTTATCTAGTCTAACTTAAAAGAGAGATAAGTAAGGCTAGGAAGGGGGAGATGATTAACCAAAGGATGTCGGTTAAATCATCTATAAGTATGGATAGTTTTTCTTTATATGTTCATTCATTCAGAGTTTTCTATAGTAATTTGGAGAAGGATTTCCAAAAGTCTTCTGTTTTTAATTGTTTTCTGGTACCAATTTCGTTTCAGGTAGCTTTTCCTCCAACAAGTTTAAGTGGGAAAGATGGCATAGATTTGACATTGATCTATTCATAAGGTTTGAAGCGCGTCCTTGATTATCTTTGGATCTCAACCTTGAAGAACGCAAATCTCTTAGATTCGTGATCCAGTTCATTAGCTCTTTCTGGTTTGTGATTAGGAATAATGCAACACCCAATTCTCTAAGATGATGTAGCTTATCTAAACCATCTTTTGTAGGTACTTTCTTGTCCAAAAACAAATCCTACAATGTCAACAGCTTCAAGGAAGAATGAAGCTGCATATCAAGCCACGTTTCATTAAGATTAAGATGATGGAGTTTCTTCAACCTTCAAATGGAACATGGTAGCTCATCTATGCAAGTATGCTTCAGATCTAGGGTTTCTAAATGGGTCAATTCACCTACTGATGGAGGGACACTATCCTAATATGTTGATCTTAAACCTAAGACCTTAAATTGCTTAAGTTACCAGTAATTTTGGGCAAGATCAGTTCATACAAGCCCTCTAAATCAAGAAAACGTAATAACCCTTGACCATAATTAATAATGTTTCCCAGAACAGTTCCAATTGTATTAGCCTGCATGTACTATATTTGTTGATGGTTAAATGACATGTAAGACCTCAAAAGAGACGGTTAAACAAAGTACAATTCCATTCGATTTCCAAATGTTTTTTTTGCTTACTTGTCCTTTCTTTGGGCTTTCATACTCAACCATCCTACTGTTAGATTTTATCAACTAGTTATCACAACACATGCAATATAATAGAAAAGAACACACGAGATTTAAAGAGGTTCAGTCTCGGTTTGAGACCTACGTCCTCTGTGGGAACTAGGGATTCTTTTATTAATTTGGGGAGCAACCAATACAAGTACATGAGAGATATATTTACAGATACAGATTAATCATAACCCTAATCTAATAACAGACGAGCCCGGCCCATCCTAAGTACCTAGGGTCGGCCGAACCCTAGGAACCATCCATGGCAGCCGTGAAGCCAACATCTTAACAATCTCCCACTTGGTGGCTTCGAACGCTGTCGGTCTGCACACCTCTGTACTCCTGTAAATAAACCCCACTGATTTAGCTCATCCCTAGTCCCCTGCCTTCTCATCATAGTTCCTGAAGGCCAGCTGAAGCTTTGCACAACTTCAGCTTATCCAGCGTTACTGGTTTTGTGAACATATCTGCTGGATTCTTAGCACCCGAAATATTCTTCAAATTAAAGATCCTATCGCTGATCAGATCTCTAACAAAATGATACTTCATTCCAATGTGCTTTGTCTTTGCATGGTAAACTGGATTCTTTGCTAGGTTCACAGCACTTTCATTATCACAATAAAGTGCATACTCTGACTGCTTTCTACCTAGTTCTTTCATAAATGTCTTCAACCAAACAAGCTCTTTACTGGCTTCTGCAACTGCCATATATTCTGCTTCAGTGGTGGAGAGAGCCACGCCATAGTTATCGATAGCGAATAACGGTAAATAGCGATAAACAACCTATACGCTACGTAGCGAATAGCGGTAAATAGCGACCGCTATTTCGTGTTTAGCGATATAATAATATAAAAACTCAATATATATTTGTAGTCATCTAAAATAGCAACAAAAATAAACCTTCATAGTTTAACCAACCAAAATAGCTTCCTTTTATCATTCTAAACTTTAAATAAATACCAATTACAATTTAGTGGATCAAAGAAGGAAAAAAAGTAGCCAGAATGCCTTAAAACCTGTTCTCCAAGTCAATTTCATTCCAATTGACTTAATTGAGTCTCCAGATCGTCCCGATTTCAGTCGCCTGCTTCAGATTCCATTGACGATACCCATTGTCCAGATTCCGTCCAGTTTCCGTCGCCGGTTTACCAGATTCCGTCGCCGATTGACCAGATTTCTTCGCTGGTCGGCCAAATTCCGTCGCTAGTCGGCCAAATTCCGTCGCTGGTCGGCCAAATTCCGTCACAGACGTCGTGGTCGTCGACTATTAGGGTTGAATTTGATAAAATCGGTGGAATTCGGTAAAATCGTGTCGTCGTCGTACGGATTCCATCGCTACCTTCACGCTATGAGCCCGCAAAACCCTAATCGCGATAACAGCTCGCACCGCTTCGTAGCGCGCTATAGCGCCCGCTATGGACGCTATCGATAAGCTTGAGCCACGCTCTTCTGAAGCCTTGACATCCAGCTCACAGCCGTGTTACCCACAGTAAAGACATAACCTGTAGTACTTTTGAATGTCTTTTTACAACCACCCAAGTCAGCATCTGAATATCCTCTCAGAATAATATCACTGCCCCTGAAACATAATCCAACCTTTGAAGTCCTCTTTAAGTATCTCAGAATCCATTTCACTGCTTCCCAATACTCTCTCCCTGGATCTGACATAAAGCGACTAACAACCCCAACTGCATGCGCAATGTCTGGTCTTGTACAAACCATGGCATACATGAGACTGCCAACTGCAGATGCATAAGGAACCTTAGCCATTTCTGCTCTTTCACTTTCAGACTTTGGAGACTGATCTTTAGATAGCTTGAGATGACTTCCTAACGGTGTACTTCTTGGTTTGACTTTCTTGTCATTCATCTTGAATTTCTCAAGGACCTTACCAATGTATTTTTCTTGTGACAAGGTAACTGATCCGTCTTTCTTTCTGAATATACTCATACCCAGAATTTGTTTAGCTGGCCCGAGATCTTTCATTTCAAACTCAACCGATAATTGCTTCTTCAATTTGCCTATCTCGTTCATATCTGATCCAGTGATCAACATGTCATCCACATAGAGAAGTAGTATGATGTAAGAGTTTTTAAACCTTTTCAAGTAACAACAATGATCTGCAGAACATTTCTTGAACCCAGTTTTCTCCATAAAGTTATCAAACTTCAAATACCACTGCCTGGGTGCTTGCTTTAGACCATATAAACTTCTTTTGAGTTTGCAAACCAACCTTTCTTTCCCTGTAACATGAAACCCTTCAGGTTGAGACATATAGATTTCTTCTTTTATGTCGCCATGAAGGAAAGCCGTTTTTACATCGAGTTGCTCCAAGTGTAGCTTTTCAGCTGCTACAATACTCAGAACTAATCTGATAGTGGTCATCCTCACCACAGGGGAAAATATCTCATCATAATCGATCCCCTTCTTTTGCTGGAAACCTTTGACCACTAACCTTGCTTTGTATCGTTTAGAACCATCTGGCTCATCTTTGACCCTGAACACCCATTTATTCTGCAAAGCCCGTTTGTTTGATGGTAACTCTGTCAACACCCATGTTTTGTTCTTTATCAGAGAATCCATCTCACTTTTCATGGCCAGCTCCCACTGGAATGAATCTCTGACTTTGACTGCCTCAGAATAACATTCCGGTTCACCATTTTCTGTAAGAAGTAAGTAATTAACTGAAGGCTTGTATAAACCTGGTTTCTTGCTTACCCTTGTTGATCTTCTGACCCAGTTTGTAGGAGGATCAACCGATTCTTCTTCGGGCGCTGCATCTGAGTCTGAACTCCCACTGTCAGAAGACTCTGCTGGTTCTTCAGCTTCGGCCTGTTGTGTTTCTGTATGTTCAGTTTCAACCTCTGGTTCATTAATTAGCTCTTCATGTTTACCAGTTTCAGTGTCAAACTCAACTACCTCTTTCTGAACTTTAGATTTTATGCTCAGGTCTTTGTACAGCTCTGCTTCATTAAAAGTGGCATGTTTACTTCTGATAACTTTCTTACTCTTTGTATCCCAGAGTCTGTAGCCCATGTTATCTGACCTGTATCCAATAAACACATATTTCTTTGCTTTAGCATCAAGTTTGTCACCATCCTTGAGTAGATCATATGCACTGCACCCAAAAACCTTTAAGTAATCATACTTGGTTGCTTTGCCCTTCCATTCCTCTTCAGGTATCTTGAAATCAATTGGAACAGATCGAGAATGATTAACTAAATAGGCAGCAGTGTTAACTGCATAAGCCCATAAGGTCTTTGGCAGCCCGCAATTCAACCTCATGCTGCGAGCTCTTTCATTCAAGGTTCGATTCATCCTTTCTGCAACTCCATTTTGTTGGGGAGTGCCAGGAACGGTCTTGATCATCCGAATGCCATTTTCAGCACAGTAGTTGACAAACTCAGTGCTTATGTATTCTCCTCCGTTATCCGACTTCAAGCATTTTACCTTCAAATTTGTTTCCAATTCAACAGCAGTTTTCCATTTCTTAAAAGTACAAAAAACTTCAAATTTATTTTTAAGAAAATAGACCCATACCCTGCGTGTTGAGTCGTCAATGAAAGTGACGTAGTAGCAAGCTCCTCCTAATGATGGTACTAGTGTAGGCCCGAATACATCCGTGTGTATAAGTTCCAGTTTCTGAGCTTTTGGTGATCTTGCAACTTTGGCAAAAGTAACTTTCTTCTTTTTGCCTAGAACACACGATTCGCAGAACTCTGATTCAACTTTCTTCAGCTCTGGAATCTTGCCCTTTGAGACAAGTGTCTTGATGCCCTTTTCACTCATGTGACCCAACCGTTGATGCCATAACCTGGTTTTATTCCGATCACTTGAGACTGCATTTATTTCACTTGCTGAAATTTCTGCCATGTAAAGAGTGCCCTTCTTCTTTCCTTTGGCTATTACCATATTCCCTTTTACTACTTTCCATTGGCCCTGTCCGAACATAATGTTATATCCCTCATCATCAAGCTGCCCTATAGAGATTAACTTCTTTTTAAGGCCTGGGATAATACGGACGTCCTTTAGAGTCCAAGTGGTGTCCAAATGTGTCTTTAGATCAATGTCTCCCAATCCTGTAATATCAAGAGTGTGATTATTAGCTAAACGAACTTTACCAAAATTACCTGTCCGTATATTCTTCATCGAGTATGTGTTTGAATCAGCATGGAAAGAGGCTCCTGAATCCATGACCCAATCCTCGGGAGTGTTTTCAACACAGCAGATAAGAACTTCATCCCTGTCATCAGAAGCTATATTAACCTCCTTCCCTTTTTCGAATGATTTCGAGCATTGATTTCTGAAATGCCCTGTTTCTTGACAATTCCAGCACTGAACATCTTTTCTGTTCTTTGATATGCTCCTCCTCCTTCTAGACTTTGATCTGCTCCTGTTTCTGTCTCTATCCCTCCTTCTACCTCTCTCTTCCGTACTGAGTAAATTTCCGGATTGTTCTCCAGAACTCCTTCTCCTTATATCTTCTCCCAGGATAAAGTCACGAATTCCCTCAAATGTGAGCTTAGTGGTTCCAGTTGATCCACTAATGGCCGTGACTGATCCTGACCAACTTTCAGGCAAGGAAGATAATAATAAAAGGGCTTGGACCTCATCATCAAACTTGATATCAACAAAAATTAAATGAGAGAGAATAGTATTGAAGTTGTTGATGTGATTAGTTACTGAAGCACCTTCTTTCATTCTGGTGTTTACCAATTGTCTAATCAAGTAAACCTTATTCGAAGCAGACAGCTTTTCGTACATATTGGATAAGGTTTTCATCAACCCGTGTGTTGTGGTTTCATTCACGATGTTAAAAGGCACGCTTTTGGTCAAAGTGAGTCTGATGACAGCTAAGGCTTTCCTGTCTAGAGTTCTCCACTCATCATCTTTCATCTTTTCCGGTTTATGTTCATCTAATGCATCCATTAGATCTTTCTGACATAACAGATCCTCAATCTGCATCTTCCACCACCCAAAATCCTGCCCATCAAACTTGTTGATTTTCACCTTCCCGTCCTCAGCCATTGTACCGATACGTATATGTAATCAATCGAGTCAAAAACTGAGAATAGTATCAAACACAACTATGGCCGGCTGCCTGAACTTAACGGCTGTTCTATTGAATACTATTCTTTGTGCCCAGTTTTTAAAAAATTGATAAACAAATACGATGGCTGACTGGAATAAAATCGAAAAACAATATTGATTGACTGGTAATACCTCTGATTGCACCTGCTGAAAACAAAATCGGACCCCAAAGAAACAGAATCGACCGAAATCTGGCCGGAATCTGGCCAAAAAAACGATAGCTTCGTTTTAGGGTTCCGGCGACGGCAACGGCGGCGGATTTGGTTTCCGGCGACGACAACTATTTCTGCTGATGGCGACGGATTAGGTTTCCGGCGAATTTTCCGGCGAAGCCGGCTGTTTAGCTGGCGGTGACTGAAGTGACGGCTAGAGTTTTTGTAACCTGTGCTCTGATACCACTTGTTAGGTTTTATCAACTAGTTATCACAACACAGATTGCAATATAATAGAAAAGAACACACGAGATTTAAAGAGGTTCGGTCTCTGTTTGAGACCTACGTCCTCTGTGGGAACTAGGGATTCTTTTATTAATTTGGGGAGCAACCAATCTTGGTTTTAAATTGCGAGATGCGCTCCGATGCGTTTTGTCCCAAAATCTGATGCGTGATGCGTGTTGCGTGATGCGAGCGCATCACGTATGTGAGGCGATCTTTATTAAAAAAATTCCAAAAAAGTAATTATAGATAATACTTAAACCTTTTAACTTATAAACACTAAAAATATAAGAAACTCAAATAAATAAATAAATAAATAAATAAATAAGAAAGCTTAAGATACCACCAAAGAAGCTATATATACAACTAATATAAACCTAACTCTAAATATACAAGAAATCCATGCATAAAATATTAAAATAAATAAATATAATAAGTTTTACTTAAAAGTAAGTAAATATTATGAGGGTTTTGTTTTAATTTTCCAATTTATAGTTCTTACTGCCGTACCTATGCGTATTACCAAGAAACAAATTAGGGTTTTCCTTTTCACGCTTCTTCTCCTTCACCGCAACCCTTCTCCTTCACGCAGCACTTCCCTTCCCATAGTAGACGGATTGAAGAAATTAGTAACTTGATTGAAGGAATTAGCAGATGGATTGAAGAAATCAGAAGAGAAATTAGAGATTTAAGAAGAAGAAAGTTGTCGATTTCACGTTTACGAGTTTGCATGTAAGCAGCCGACCCCCTAGATCCTCCTTTGTCGTTCAATTTCCTAAATCGGCGCAATGAACCGCAATCCACAGTTGGCGCAACTTACGTATTCACGCCGCATCACCTCCGCATCATGGGTCGCATCCGCATCAAGGGTTGCGTTGCGCCATACCTAGCGCATCATCGCATCTTCACAATTTGCGCACAAATTGCGCGCTGTTTTAAACCAAGCAACCAATACAAGTACATGAGAGATATATTTATAGATACAGATAAATCATAACCCTAATCTAATAACAGATGAGCCCGGCCCATCCTAAGTACCTAGGGCCGGCCGAACCCTAGGAACCATCCATGGCAGCCGTGAAGCCAACATCTCAACACCTACGAACATTTATCAAACAATCATCTTTTTCATTAATCAAGTTACCATAAGTGTGAAAAAGATTGGATTCTTTTGCTTTAAGTGACAGATAATCATGAAGAACTCCAGCCATAAAACATCGTCTTGGGCTATTATCGGACCTCAGTTTTGAAACTTGGATCAGTTAATATTTAATTGCAATATGTTTTTTGGTCATAGACACACCTCTACTTGAAAAATTAATGACAATATCTAAAATAAAATCATGTGCAAACACTTTTCATATAACAAAGGCCCAATTCTAGCATCAACTATTACTTTCTGAACAGAATTTAAAATTAAATTTACTAACGTATTAATCTGATAAAGATTTGCACCAGCGATGCACTATACACAATGAATGTATGAAATTAATCATGAATTCAAGGTATAAAATACCAAAATTAAATCTTTAGGCGAACAACCATCCAAGAACAATTTGTGAATGTTAGGTTGAGAAAGAGACGTACACACAGAATTCAAACCCTGAGATAGCCGCCGGAACAAGGCTTAGATTGGCTGGGAAATTCCGATTCGAAAGAGGAGAAGACAAACAGATCAAGGTTTTTTGAGGAGTGGTGTTGTTGGTCGAACGTAATGGTAACAGGAGTGTCGTTTGATCTTGGCATCAGCAATGGTAGCAGGACTGGCAGTATTCCGTGGACGCATTGGCAGCGGGAGCAGATATTTGAGGAACCGAATGAAGATGAAGAAAACCAAAGAATCTAGGGTTTTTAATTTTATGAGCCGTAACTGAAATTTTAGTGGGACTTAGAAATTGCATAGAGTAGTTAGTAACTTAATTTTTTCAACATGGAAACACTTAGGGTCGTTTGGTATCATTTGAATCATTAAGTGTTGAATGGTTAAGATGTCTGAATAGTTAAGATGTCTGAATAGTTAAGAGGGTCTGAGCCATTAAGTGCTGAACCAGTTAAGACTGTTTGGTTAAACATCTAAATGAATATGCAGGATGACTATTTTATCCTTATGAAGCATTTTTTTAGTGATAATATAAATTATAAAAATAAGGTAAAATCCGAACATGATAAAATCCAAACATCCAAATTACATTATAGTCTTTTCATAATACATAAATATTGATAAAATTCGAACATAAAATAACAGTTGACATTGTCAAGCAAGGTGACTAGCTGGATGAGCAAGATGTCAAGTTGTCAACAACGAATATGTCTAGCAAGTAAAGATTCGATGATATGGGTAAATAATTCAAAATATTATCTCCACACAGAACTTATCAATAAGTATTTAAGTGAACTAAAGATTACTTGGCATTTAAATACTTAACAAGGTATGAGTAATGGTACTAACAGAAGCCAAATATAGATCAATTGCAGACTTCAATCCGAAAGATCAATCTTTTTTAAAAAGATCTTTGAATGTTTCTGGGTGATAATTTCGTATCTAGACACTAACAAAAGCAAAATATAGATCAATTGCACATAATAGTTTTCAGGGACATAATCGAAGTAATCCGCCAAGACCGCTCATCCAATCGGTCAAAGACAATGAACCATAGTTCATAAAGACAATAATTAGGTCGTGTGATGAAGAAAAACTTACTCGGTGTTGTGGTGACTTTCTTTGAACTGACGATCAATAGCCAAGAGAGGCGACGAGAGAGGTGTTGTGGTGGTGGTGGTAGACGAGAGAGGCGACAGGATGCAAAGAGAGGTGTTGTGATGTGGTGCTACAGTCAGTGTTTTGGGGGGTGAGGGAGGCGAGGAGAGGGAGAATATAGGGTTTGTAAGGGAAAGGGGGAAGGAGGGTAGAATTGAACTTTTTTTTTTCGTTCATATGTTTGAAACAAACGGTCTTAATCTTAATGATTCAGATTTAGACTCATTCAGACCTATTCAGATACTATCAAACATCCCCTTAGTTATTATATATTATATATAGATATGTATGTATGTATGTATGTATGTATGTATGTATGTATGTATGTATGTATAGGGGCCGTTTGGTTGGGTCTGAACCATTAAGTGCTGAATGCTTAAGATGTCTGAATGGTTAAGAGAATCTGAACCATTAAGTATTGAACCGGTTAAGACTGTTTAATTGAACGTTTGAATGAAAATAACATACACCTCATTCAACCCCCCCCAATGGCAGCCGGCTCCCTTCGTAATTTCTCTGGCAATCACGTCTTTGCAACCCGGAACATCACCGGTGACGGTTTCTTGTCAAAATCGACACATCTCCATTCAGGATTAGCATGGTGGCGGTGACAGGAGCGGATGACTGGCGGTATTTGGAGGTGTGGACGTCATCAACGGTGGCGACGGGAGCGGAAGAGCAGCAGTGGCGACGATAGGAGTGGCGATGTGTAAAAACGGTTACGGAATAGGACCTACCCGACTTGTGAAGTTTAAGCAGTTGAAGAATAGAGAAAGTCTTGAAGATAGGTGAAGATGTTGAATAACACAGCCAAGAACGAATCTGAGATGTAATGTAATGACTAACAATGTAAAGCAAATAAGATTCATTAGTCAACAAGATTACATTACCTACCGCTCAATGCTCAAACTCCATGGATAAAGAATCCATAGAGGTCATGGGGAAAAGCTCTCAAAACTACATTGAAGCACACCCTCACACACTCTCTTGTCTGTGTTATTTTTCTACAAATGAGAATAATCTTTATTTATAGTGTCACATGACCTAAAACCCTAAAAACAACAAATACAACAAAATGATAATAAATAATAAATTAAGCTCTATCATTTGTTGTGGTCTTCGGGTCTTTTGGTCATAAGTGTCTTCGTAATCTTGAGTCTTTAGTGGCTCGTGCGGTGACTCGTTGCTCCCTAATCAACAAATACATAATACTTCTTGTTTACATTCCATCTATCCAAATTAACTGTTGGTCTTGACTTTTCTAGACCCAACACGGTGACTGGACGACGAGCAGACGAGCCCATGCCCTAGCCCCCCTTTATACTCATTCAGACTCCTCCTCAAGTCTGAATAGTTCAGACCTTCATTCAGATGTGTCCACCTATTCTGATGTGTTTTTTGCATAAAACAAATGATCTGAATGTAAACCATTCAGATTCAGACTCATTCAGATGCATACAAACAGTCCCTAAACGTTTTATGGTGTTTTTCTCTAAATAAACGAAAAGGATAACAATGTTTTATGGTGTTTTTTCTTATGTTCCTTCTAATATTCATGATTTTTTTCAACATTTTATGATGTTTTTTATCATGAAAATACATATGGTGTTTTTAATTCAACAAATGTACATGTTGTTTAATACATATGCTCGCTTTATTTTGCAAATTAACATGGTGTGTTTGCGAAACTCGGTGTTTTATCGTAGGTGTATGAAAAAAACATTTTATGGTTTTTTTATGTTCATGTTTTATGGTGTTTTTTACCGAATAAACCAAAAGAAACAATGTTTATGGTGCTTTTCTATATGTTTTTTCTGAATGTTCACAAATTTCTTTGAATAACAATGTTGTATGACGTTTTTATCTTGAAAATACATATTGTGTTGTCATTCAGCAAATACACATGAAAAATACCATAAAATGTTCATATGTAAAATTACGTAGTTTTAAAACACCAAGTGCAAAATTAAGTGTTTACTATTTTGTTTAGTGATAAAAAAACCATGAAAACATTCAATTTGTGAAATTCTGAAAAAACACCATTAAATCAAGCGTAACAATGCTTTATGGTGTTTTTAATATGTTATTCGTGAATACCATAAAACTAAGTTTAAAAAACATCATGTATAAACTTAAGTGTTTGTGATGTTTTTCATGTTCAAAAACACCATAAAATGCCCTATGATGTTTTATGTTTTGCTAGTAGTGTTTAAAAACACCATTAAACAACAAAAGCGCCACAAAAACGCAAGTTCCTTGAACTCCCAGTTTTGGTTATTTTTTAAGATAACAATAATATACTCGTTAAAAAGGGTAAAAAACTCATAATTTTATGTTGTAATTTTTTTAAAAAAAATGTTAACGTATAAAATAGTTACGAACGTTTAAAAAGTTGGTTGAAGTTGCATGTGACATGCATGTGTAGCCTCTCTTTTTTTATTTTGACATTTATACCCTTTAACCTAATGTACACATGTCTCATCTAATATATTTTAATTAATTTAATTTTTATATAAAGTTTACTCTCTCTTTTTTTAAACATTAATAACTTTTTTATACTATATTATTTTTTTAAAAAGAATTGCACCATTATACTCATCTCATTTTTTCTCTTTATTTCTGTTATAATCTCGAGTAGTTTTTTTTAGATGCTCCGTATTTACATCATTGTAACTATGGGTGTGTTCGGTTCGGTTCAATTTTTGGCGGATCAAAATCGAAACCGACATACTCGGTTTTTATTTATTATGATATGAACGATTCGATTTTCGGCTTTTTTCGATTTCAGTTCGGTTTTCGGGTTTTTTTATTATTTTTTGTTTTTTTCGTTCTCTCTCACTAATGGTGTGCATGGTTCGGTTCGGTACGGTTATGGCCGTTTCCATAATCAAAACCGCTAGTTCAGTCAATTCTAAACCATTAACCATAATCATAACCAATTGATCGGTTAACCACGGGTTACGTTTCGGTTTCGGCTAAATTCAGTTAATAATGGGATTGTCGAAAAACTAAGAAAAACTTGTAAATATAGTTGTGAATTATAGATATATTAATGATGAAAATCTTAGTGAAGCTTGTAAAACTCTGTAGTGACTGAGAATGTATGAATAAAAAATAAACCACGTGAACTCTGATTTATTTTCTTATATATACAGTCTCACATATGATCCATGGTATTTTCATATAGTAAATGTAAAGATTCGGCTTATATACTTAACTTACACCATAACTTCTCAAAAAAACATGCAAACATATATAAATTAAAAAAACAAATATACATTATTCGGTTCGGTTTAGTTAAAGTCGGTTAATGATTAGCCTTAACTATAACCATAGCCGAATGGTTCGGTTAATGGCTTCACTTAGCCATAACTGTCGGTCTTTTTCAATTAAATCGGTTATGGTTCGGGGTGGTTATCGGTTATTTTTCGGTTATGAATATATTATGCTCACCCTTATCTCTCACACCAAATATCAAAAATACAAACATGTTTAACAATGGATAATTTATAAATTAATTGATGTAACACCAACTATATATATTAGTTTTTAAAGAAGATTAAAATTCGGTTTGGTTCATTTTTAAAAAAATGAAAAAACGAAACAGAACCGAAAATTTCGGTTTCGATTTTTTTTGTTCGGTTTATTCGGTTAATTCGGTTTCAGTTCGGTTTTTTTTGTTAATTCAGTTCCGTTTAGGTTTTTTCGGTTAATTTACTTCTGGTGCGGTTTTTTCGGTTAATTCATTTCCGGTACGGTTTTTTTCTGCTTTTTGCTCACCCATAATTAAAATTGTTATGTTCGTGGAATTGAAAAAATATCACCTAAATCAGGAAGAAATGTTGATACATGTAATGTCCCTAGTTCTGTTTTGTAACTCTAATCATGTAAAGTTCAAGTTATTAATGGAAGATGTCTTTATATATCATTCTTAATGTTTATTATTGATTATATGATTAGTTGATTTGATTAAATTATAGTTGAGTATGAAGACTTCACATTCGGGCGAATGACTGGCGATAGAATGAAGTCATTCGGCGAATGATAAAACCAACGAATGACTCATTCGATTGACAACTCATTCGAGCTTGGTCATTCGCCGAATGAGCTGCTTCGGCCACTCATTCGGCCGAATGACTACAGCCTATATATACAAGTTCAAATCATTTCAACACTAACTTTTCCAGAGCCCTCCTTCTTCCCTGAGATCCCAGAGTCAAACCCTAGGAGATTAGAGCGGCCATTGATCGTCCAAGTTCGATTCTCAACCCGTGGTGTTCGATTGTTGCGTCCAAGTCATTCCTACACCTTCGGATCACCACGGTTTCTGTTGATTTCGATTGGAAAACCCTGGAATAGGATTCCGCACTATTCCAGTGGCTGTCGGGTAGATTTCCATTAGAATCGGATTGTTTCCGAGCTCTACATTGGTCCTACAAAGTGGTATCAGAGCTTTGGCTCTAGATTCTACTCGATTTCCACTCTAAATCATCAGATTTAAAGTTTCCAAAACCCTGATTTTCGTAACTGTCAAAAACCCTAAGTTTCTTGCTCTCCAAGTCACTATTTCATTGAAAATACGTGGGTTTTTGTGGTGTGTTTGTCAAAATCTTTTCCCAATTGATTGATTATCATGTCTTGAAGTTCTGTATCAAATTTAGTGCATAAATTTGGTCAAAATCACAAGTTATCACGATTTTCGTTGCTGAAAACCCCAGATCGCCCGAATGGCAATTGCGGCCGAATAAGTTCAGCCGAATCACCCCTCATTCGCCGAATAGCTCTTTCGTTCCAATCATTCGGCGAATAACCTCATACTCCACTCTCATTCGGCAAAAGACCCTATTCGATCAGTCATTCGCCGAATAGGTTCATTCGATCCTCTCATTCGCCAGGTGTTATTCTCAGCCCTCATTCGCCAGCTTTCATCACATTCGGTCCCCGACATTCGCCAGTTTCTTTCTCATTCGACAACTTTTCTGAAATTTTTCTAAGTGTTGAATTTTGTCATTTCTGATTAAATGGAGGATTTAGCAGTCATGGCAAACCAAAACCATCGTATTCAGACTCTACTGTTGACAGAGAATGAGACAGGAAATTCCAATAAAGCTCCCAAGTTAATAACCTTAGACGATTATCCTCATTGGAAGTATCGGTTTGAGATTCACATTAATGGTTGGATACAAATCTATGGATGATGATTGAAGAGGGTTATCTGAGGACTCTTAATAAAGATGAAACTCCTATGCTAGTCACACGGATGACTGAGCCTCAGAGGAAGCTGTATGATTATGAGAAGAAAGCCTATGCTATTCTATCCCAGTCCATTGCCACTGATATTTTCCATCAGTTTAGACAGTTCACTTCTGCTAAGCTACTGTGTGATGCTTTGCAACAACGATATGAGGGGAATGATGCTTTGAAGAGTATAAAATCAAAGGCTTTGAGAAAGGAATTCAATAGCTTCATGTATGTGGGAAATGAGTCACTGGATGAGTTGATTGCTAGATTTTATCATCTTTTGAGTGAGTTATTCAATCATGAAGTAAAGAAAACTGCTCAGGAAAAGATACAGTGTTTGGCAGATGCTTTACCTCCAAAGTGGGAGTCATTTTTGATGGTACTAAAGCAGAATCAGATGCTGACACATATGGACATCAATGATTTCATTCAAAAGCTAAAAGAACAAGAGATAGAGAACAAGTGGAAAGCAAAAAGAGTTGCTCAAGTTCAAGATCCTTCTTTGTACTATTCTACACCCACAGTTGAGAAGTCATCTTCTCATGCTCCATTGAAGACAGCATTTGTTTCTCAGACTACTGAAGCTCCATCATCTACTCAGATTCATTTCAGTCAGTCATCTTCAACCAGTTCACAAAAAGAGCCTCATCAGCCTACTGCCAGCCTTAAAACAGACAACTTTGACAAGGTCACTGTGGAGATTGCTAAAGAGCATATGGGTCTTTTGTCTACACTGGTTAGCTCATATGATGGTCTAGTTGCTAGTCAGATTGGTAATCCTTATTTGACCAATGATGACTATTCTCAGATAGATCCTGATGACATGGAACGAATTGACATCATGTGGGCATTAGCAAGTGCGGTTAGGAGAGCTAAGGAGTTTGTCAAGAGGACTGGGAAGGATATCAATTTAAACAAGGAGTCTAAGTTTGGATTTGATATGGCATCTGTGACATGCTACAACTGTGGTGAGAAGGGTCATTTTGCCAGGCAGTGCAAACAGCCGAAGAAAGCGGGAAACAAGAATCCATTTCAGCATCAGAAATCCTCTACTGCCAATCCAGAAAGGAGATTAGTCCCCATTGATTCTCCTTCTCAAGCTGGATCTTCATCCTCTGCAAGTAAAACTTTAATGGTTCAACAGGATGAAGGGGTGAACTGGGATTTCAGATTTAATGCTGATAAAGAAGAACAAGATAAAGCTTGTGTGGCTGAGATTCAACAATCTGAAGATCAAGGTGAGGAAAGAATTCAGGAAGATTCTATGGTGAATGATGATAAAGTTTCAAGTTCAGAGTCAGACAGTGTGACAGATTCAGACACTCAAGATTCTGATGCTGAAACTGATGACTCCACTACTCAGTTTGCTTTGATGGTAAACTCTTCTGCTTCATCAGAATCTGAGCAGGTATACACTGATTGTTCATCTTCACATTCTGAGTGTTTTAATTGTGTTGACCTTAGAAGTAAGGTTCTTGCTTATCAGAAGCATAATAGTGACTTGATGAATGATCTCGACTTGTGCATTGAGGCTAACAAAATTTTAAAATCTAATGAAAAATATTTTCAATCTAAAATTGATCTTTTAAACAGACAATTGCATGAGGCTGAGATCGCAGTGCTAAATAAGCAAGATGCTATAACTTCTTATCTCAATACCATCAATGAGATCAAGAAGAAGTTAGCAATAGTCGAGTGTGACTATGAGACCCTAGGACAGAAGCTCAAGAGCTATGAGAGCTCATCTTATATCATTGAGCACATGATCAGTAGGGGTACTGATCAACAGGGAAAGGTTAACTATAAGAATTGTCCTCCACCAATCCTCAATGCCTTTGTCAATACACCAAATGACAAAGATGTTAAGGATTTTCAAGTCACTACTCCATTAGTAATTGATCCAATTACTCAGAATCAGAGTTTATCAAAGTCTGAGGGATCTCGGGTGGATGGAATTGTTGAAGATTGGGTCTCAGATTCTGAGGATGAATCAGTTGATTCATATGTATCTACTCAGAATCTAACTTCTACAGTCATGAAGGGTGACCCAATCTCAAATTCAAAGATTTACAAAGAATTGGGCTTTGTAAAAGCTTCTCAAGAGTCTGAAGCAAAATGTGTTACCAAGTCTGTTATTATTGGTAACAAAGGGACAAAAGGGTTGGGTTTTAATCAAGACAAGCCAAAATCAAATGTTTTTAAATCACATCACAAATCATTTTCTGATTTAAAACATTTTCATAAAAAGGGTGAAAAAGTTTGTTTTGAATGTGGTGAACCTGGGCACATTGTTAGATTTTGCCCTCATTTGATCAGACCAAAGGTTGTTACTTTCAGAAAACTGAATTCTGCTTTAACCAAACCTGTAAAATCTGTAGCTAAGTGTGTTCAGCCAAAACCCAAACAACCAAATCAGGTTAAACCATTAGACAAGGGTAAAGGGAAATTGGAGAACTTGGATGTTCCAAGTGTGCTTAATGTTAATCAAGCAAAACCATCATCCATCTATCTGAAAAATTCTTTTGAACAAAATGCAATCTGGAAAGTTAAATCATCTGAGATTTCAGTTCCACCTATTTCAGACAAGTTTATTCCCGATGGTAAATGGATTGATGTATGGATCCGAGACTCACTGGGTCAACCCAAGACTGTAAAGGCTTGGGTTCCCAAAGTGAACTAATTGTCTCATTTTTGTGCAGATTGCCCCAAAAGCTGGTGTTAACAGCAATTGGATTGTTGATAGTGGGGCTTCCAGACACATGACTGGTGATATTTCTTTGCTCACCAACGTGAATGCAGTTCACGGTGGATATGTAGCTTTTGCTGGTGATAAAGGTGGTTTCATTACGGGAGAGGGAATTCTGACCAATGGACAAGTTTCTTTTGATAAAGTCAGATATGTCAAGCAACTGGAAAACAATCTTCTTTCAGTTTCTCAGATTTGTGACAAAGAGTACAAGGTTTTGTTTGATGATTCAAAATGCTACATTCTTAAGCAAGGTGTCAAGAATCCTGAAGACTGGATTTTAATGTCAGCTCCCAGAAAGCAAGACTTGTATGTTCTCAATATGGCCACAGCTTCAACAACATCCTCCACAGCTTCATGTTTTATGACAAAGGCAACTGAGAAAGATTCAATTCTTTGGCATAAGAGGATGGGTCATTTGAGTCTACGCAAGACGAATCACTTGGTACACAATCAGCTGGTTGAGGGAGTTAGTCTGAAGAATTTCAAGTTGTCTGATATCTGTGTTTCATGCAAGAAAGGGAAGCAAATCAAGCAGTCTCACAAGCTGAAAAAGTTTCATTCAATCAATGTTCCTCTTGAGCTTCTCCACATGGATCTGTTTGGTCCTGTGAATCGCAAGAGTATAGCTGGAGATCAATACTGTCTTGTCATCACTGATGAGTATTCCAGATATTCTTGGGTTTTCTTTTTGAAGGAGAAATCTGAAACGTTTGATTGCATTCAAGTGTTGGTTACCAAACTTGAATCACTTTATAAGCTCAAGATTCGTCAGTTTCGAACAGATAATGGAACGGAGTTCAAAAATCACAACATGGAGAATTTTTGTAATGCAAGAGGCATTGTGCAACAGTTTAGTGCTCCATATGTTCCACAAATGAATGGTGTTGCTGAACGCAAAAATAGGACATTGATTGAGGCTGCTAGAACCATGCTTGCTGATTCCTCTCTGCCGGTTCAGTTCTGGAATGAAGCTGTAGCAAACGCTTGCTATACATTGAACCGCGTTCTCATTGTGAAAAGACATGGGAAGACTTGCTTCGAACTGCTTCATAACAGAAAGCCAAATCTTAAGTATCTGGAACCATTTGGTGCACCGTGCACTATGCTTAAGAAACATGAGCAGGGTAAGTTCCATGAAAAGGTGGAAGAAGGGTACTTTCTTGGGTATAGCACTCCAAATAAAAGAGTTTACAACATTTCAACTCATAATGTGGAGGAGTGGTACCATGTTGATGTTCAGAAGTATTCTATGCCCCCACCTGGAAAAGGCCCAGATTGGATGTTTGATTATTCTAGTCTTTTTGATTCATTCAATGTGCCCCCCATGTATTCAGATGAAGATGTTGCAGTTCAGATGTTGTATGATGTACAGAATGCACCTGATGAACCTATGCAACCTTCCTCTGCATCTGTTCCAACCACACAGATAAATGATGACAGCTCAGACACAGATGAAAATCACTCTCAGCATACTGCTCCTGAACCAGCTGTTGATAATCTTGTACCTGATCTTGCAGATTTGAATCTGAACAACCTAGATCCTCAGGTTGAAGTTCCAGCTCATCCTGTTGGAAGAATTAATCGCATTCATCCTCAAGAAAACATAATTGGAAGTCCTTTGGATGGAGTTAAGACAAGAAATCAGCTTTCTTCAGGAGGTCTTGCTGACATTCTTGATTTTGCAGATGTAAGCTTTTGTGCTCATTCCTGCTTTATCTCCCAAGTTGAGCCACGTACTGTCACTGAAGCTCTAAAAGAAGAATCATGGGTTGATGCCATGCAAGAAGAACTCTTGCAATTCAAAAAGTTAGGTGTATGGCAATTGGTTGACAAACCCAAAGGTGAAAAAGTTATTGGCACTAGATGGGTTCTTCGATGCAAGAAGGATGATCACGGGATCATAGTGAGAAACAAAGCACGTCTGGTGGTTCAGAGATTCAGATAGATAGAGGGTTTGGACTACAATGAGGTGTTTGCTCCGGTTGCTAGACTTGAAGCAATTCGTATCTTCTTGGCTTATGCATCCTTTAAGAAGTTTAAGGTTTATCAAATGGATGTCAAGAGTGCGTTCCTTCATGGTGTGATCAGTGAAACAGTATATGTCAGTCAACCTCCCGGGTTTGAAGATCCATTGCATCGTGACCAAGTCTACAAGCTAGACAAGGCTTTATATGGATTGCATCAAGCTCCGCGAGCGTGGTATGAGACACTTTCTACTCACCTTCTGAACAACGGGTTCAGAAGAGGTGTCATTGACTGCACATTATTCATTCGTGAAAAAGATGGTGACTTACTCTTGGTACAAGTATATGTGGACGACATCATCTTCGGTTCAACAAATGATGATCTGTGCAGAGACTTTGAAAAGGTTATGAAAGAGAAGTTCGAGATGAGCTCAATGGGAGAGATGAAATTTTTTCTGGGATTACAAGTAGATCAGTCTGAGTCAGGAATCTTCATTCATCAAACCAAATATGTTGGGGATATACTGAGCCGGTTCAGTATGTCTGATGCAAAACCTGCTGGTACCCCACTGGCTGTCAATCACGAGATTACACCAGATGAAAAGGGGGAGTTAATTGATGCTACTTTGTACCGAGGAATGATTGGGTCTCTTATGTATCTTACTGCTTCTCGGCCAGACATCATGTTCGCCACATGCTTGTGTGCTCGCTATCAATCAAAACCAAGAGTATCTCATCTCATTGCTGTCAAAAGGATTATGCGTTATCTGAAGGGTACACCAGAACTTGGCTTATGGTACCCTAATGATGATAACTTTGAGCTTACTGCATATAGTGATTCAGATTATGGTGGATGCAAGAGAGATTTCAAATCAACATCTGCAGGATGTCAGTTCTTTGGAAACCGCTTAGTTACCTGGCAGTGCAAAAAGCAGACGTCGGTGTCTACTTCAACCTGTGAAGCTGAATACATTGCTGCTGCTAGTTGCTGTTCACAAATCATCTGGATTCAACAGCAACTCAGGGACTATGGGTTACATTTTTCTAACACTCCTATATATGTTGATAATACTGCTGCCATAGCTGTTACTAAAAATCCAGTTCAGCATTCCAAAACCAAACACATCGACATAAAATATCACTTCATACGTGATTGTTTTGAAAAGAAATTAATCGATGTAGTGAAAATTCACACCGATCACCAAAAAGCCGATCTTTTTACAAAAGCATTTGACAAACCCATATTTTTATATCTGTTATCGGCTAATGGTGTTTTTCAAAAGGATGAAGTCCAATCCTCATCTGAGTCTAACAAATGATCATCACTTTTCTTTGCAAATCTTTGTTTTATTTATTTTAGTTCAGTCTTTCAATTTTTCTTGTATAGTTTATTTTTTGTTTTTAGGTTTTTAGGGGGAGATATTCTGAAATTTGAAAAACCAAAAACATTTAAAAAATTGAAAAACCAAAAACATTAGAAAAATTAAAAATTGAGATGGTCTTTATTTATAAAATAATACATTAATCTATCGTGTCATAGAAGCAGAAGTGAATGTTTGAGCTGAAATCACAAGAGAATTGTGATGGGATGTACTGATAGGCTGACTATACATAATGAATAAACAACTTGTGATAACTTGGAAAGTTTGATCTGTGGGATCCATTTTATAAAACCACTTGAGTGAGAAATGGTTTTTGACTCAAATCAAGCATACACCTGTCATCATGGAATCAAATGAGATTTTAAACGAATAAAAATAAAGGCAAGCTGGTATTAAGCTTGAAGAAAATCAAAAACAAGCTGGTATTAAGCTTGATGAAAAACAAAACAAGCTGGTATTAAGCTTGAAGAAAATCTAATGCAAGCTGGTATTAAGCTTGAGAAATACTTAAACAAATTAAGTTTGATTCCATATATGTGCCATATTGCTGGGACGGACCTAGCTGAAGCCATCCATTTGGATAGAACAAGAAAAATACAAAAAGATAATAATGTTTGGATCCTATTGAATTCATGATGACTGGTTTTAAGATATGCAGAAATGAGTTTTGAATTGATTTCGATCTTAAATGGTGAAATGAAATGGGGAACTCAATCAGAAAATATGAGTAATCATAAAGTCTGTTTAGTAGTTATGTATTGTTTGGTTTAATTTTGGACAAACATATCAGTAATCGCATCATAATAGAATTATGTTTGAAGTAAATCATTCATTAAAGACAACGTGATGTGATTAGAGATATGTGTTATTTTATTAATGGACTTCTCACAAAAACATGTGGTTAATTGTCTTTAGTTACTATTTGTATAGTCGTATTTATTGTTTCAGAAAAATACAAAAAGATTTTCTATTTTAAATTTTATTTTAGATGATCATTTGTAGATTCGGATGTCTGTCGTATCTGAATCCTGAACCAACCAGGACATATCTTCATAATTTTGTCAAGAATTTGTTGTTAAAATTGCCAGATGTTGAAAAGGTTGAGTTTTGGGTGTTATCATCTCTCATTCGTCCGAATGAGAGGCAAAGTTAATTCATTCGGCCGAACACAGAATGAGTCATTCGACCGAATCAATCAAACAAAGTTTACATCATTCGACGAATGAAGGGTGTCGAATGTCTCATTCGACATTCTCATTCGGCGAATAGGTGTTGTCGAATGTCTTATTCGTAACTCTCATTCGGCGAATGAGACTGAGTCTGAACCGACCTTTCGTCTAGCTCATTCGGCGAATGAGTGTGACTATATAATAGTCCTTCGGCCGAATGAAGGTCATTCGACCAGATTTACTTTCGCCACATCGGAGAGAGCGTCATTCGGCGAATATCACATTCTTTGCCTTAGATCGATTTTCTGTTACTTTTGTTGACCCTGCTTCTGATCATCAAGTTCTATTTCATCTCAGGTACATGGAGAGTGATTAACAACAATTTCCATCCGTGGCATCATCGAAAACAGATCAAATTTTTGGAAACTAGGGTTTTGTAAATCGCCGTTTAAATAGACTATCAAAATGGGACTGAAACTACCTAAGACCTGTATTAAAAGTCTTAATCGGTTGATTCTGAGTGTGTGTGTGCAATTTTTATGAACTGAATGTTAATTTTTGGAAAAGGGGATTTTGAATTCAAAATGGGAGTCGAATGTCGTCATTCGGCGAATGACTCATTCGGCGAATGACTCATTCGGCGAATGACTCATTCGGCGAATGAAGCACATTCGACAAATGGCTCATTCGACGAATGGCTCATTCGACGAATGACTAGCCTAGCTTATGTCTCATTCGGCGAATGATGTCTATTCGACGAATGACCTCCATTCGACGTATGAGTCATTCGCTCATAGGTTTCATTCGGCGAATGAATCTCATTCGACCAGAATGTTGAACCTTGAATCTTTTTTTTTCTGATTTCTATTTTCTGACCTAACTGAATTGCACTAACATGTCTACTCCTTTTGTTGTTCAGTTTGGCAGGTTACAAATCGGTTCCCAAGCACAACATATGTGCTCATCTGGATCTGAACACACCGAACGCCAAACACTACTCGGAGATCATTACTTTTCTTCGGCGTTCGAGGATTTTACTGCTATATCGACTGTTCATGTGGCATACCATTCTCACCAGCAAGATTTCTGGTCTTCAGCAGACATAGACTGTGAGGCCGAGCCTACAGTGATCAGGGGAAAGGTGCAAGGGCACGATGTTGTTGTTTCTGCTGAACACATTCGGAGAGTGTGTGGTTTTCAGGACTCTCCCGATCAGCCATCTTTGCTTGATCGCTTCTTGGTTCGTGGATGTTTTCTCAGATGCAAGTATGAAGGTGACATTGGAGCGGGCATTCTCAACAAAGCCTTCATGTCTGCACAGTTCAAGTATCTCGCTCATGTCTTAGTTCACTGTCTCGGATCAAGGCGAGGAGGATTCGATGACATGCGAGAGACTATCCAATGTGCCTTTGCTGCTCTAGTGCTGAACAAGCCGTTCAACTTCTCGGAGATGATCTTTATACATTTGAAGGAGAACGTGGTCTTGAAGGGGGACAAGAAGTTTCTTATGTACCCTCGGTTTCTGCAGCAGATCATTGACGCTCAAGTTCCTGATCTTCCGAAGATCAATGCTGATATTGTACGTTTGGAGCACATGAATGACACCACTCTTAACAGAGTCTTGTCATACAGGGGAAAGGAGAGGAAGCCAACCATCAGATCCTTATTCGGTCATCTCTCTCGACCTGATTACAGAGCTCCTGCTGGTCGTAGATGGAGGCATGATGACTCCGATTCAGATGTTGAAGACATTGTAGTACCAGTTGATGGAGGTGATAGTGATGGAGGTGATGATGGTGATGAGGCAGGTGCTAGTGGTGCAGGAGGGTGTGAGAGCACAGTGATTGTGAGCACTGCTGCTGTGGTTTCTGTTGAGATGAGTGTGAGTTCAGGCAACATAACCACTGCTGCTGCTATGAGCATGGTTGATGTGGGTGGTGCTGTTGCTGGTGGTGATGCTGGTGTGTCTACAGCTCAAGAGGAGGACATTGATGTTGATTCTCTCTTGGAGTTGGATTTCTTGACTACCACCACTACTGTTATTGATTCTACCTCTGTTGATGCTACTGTTCCTCATATTTCTGAAGGTGGTGCTGAGTCAGAGGACTCTGGTGATGATGAGGATGTTGTTGGAGATGGTGATGAAGAGAGTACTGACTCTGATGACTTTATGGAGGAAGGATATGAGAAGGTCATGGTAGGTGGGAAGATGATTTTCAGGAAGAGGAAGAGAACCGAAGAGGAGATGGAGGAGATTTCTGATCCACCGTTTATACCAGAGTTTGATATCTCTCCTTCACCTAGGTCTTCTACTCCAGTTTCAGTGGCTATGACTGCTGCCACTTCTCAGGCCACATCCTCTCGAGCTGGAAGAGGGAAGAGGTCCAGGTTTTCATTTCAAAGGAGGTCAGAACTGACTGCAGTTGCTACAACTACTGTTACATCAGTAGCAGCTGTATCAGTTTCTTCACTGACACGGTCAAGGGCTGTTCTTTCACATACCACTATTGCCCCTCTGTCCACTCCTATCACTCATGAGCCAATATATGTTGCTGCTTCTGCCGGTCCCTCTACATCCAGAGCTGATATGTTCATACCTACTGTTTCAGTTGTGGATCAGCTGAGCACACTAAACAGTATGGTTCTTAGACTGATGGAGAGGAACCTGGAACAAGAGAGGAAGAGCAAGGAGCAAGAGATTGTTATTGCTCAGCTCACAAAGAAAATAGAGGAGCAGGACACTCTGCTACTTCAGGGTGCAGATCAACGAGCTGATCTGAGGGCTCGTTCTGCTCAACAAGAAGAGCAGCTGTTGAAATACATTGATGAGCATAATCAGTTGGCCCTGACTGCCACTGGTTTCAACGAAAGGATTTTGTTATTGGAAGTTGAGAATGCTCGCCTTGCCGAACTTGTTGAGAGTTCCAAGGAAGGCACTCCCAGGCTTGAGGGTACTGAAACCCGATCCGATGATTCAGATTCAGAGAAAGACAAGGAAGATGAAGATGAAGAAGAGGAAGAAGAATCTGATGAGGAGAAGGTGGATTATGAAGATTCTGATCAAGATGGTGATAAGGACGGATCTGGGAGTGGGTCTTCTGAATCATTTGGTACTGATGACGATGATGATCAAGCCCCTCCCTCTTCGGAGATCCGGTCCAAGAAAGCTAATGATAAGAAGACAAAGGCTCCTCCTCCTTCGTCTCCCTCAAAGACAACTGAATCAGAAGCTACTGAGGAAGTAGAAGCTGTGCCGGTGAGACGTCAGCTAGATGAGACTCTTACTATGATTTTGGACGCTCAAGGCATTATACAGCACTCAGTCAGCTACGACAAGGAGGAGGGAGAGATCATCCATTGTCTCACCAAGGAACAGATAGCTGAATTGTTCAGGTTAAATCCTGATGAGGTTATTATTGATGATACCTCAGTTCCTGTTTTTGAAGAGCCAGAGCCAGAACCTTTTGATGATGTTGATGAGGTTATACTGGAAGATATTATAGATAAAGAGTACCCCAAGTACAAATCGGCTGAGGATGAGCTGCCTACATTTACTGAACCTTTTGATCAAGAGACATAGGATCTTCTGGTCAGGTATTTGGAAGAGCAAGTTGAGGCCAGCAAATCTGAAGCTGATGACAGAAAGAAAAGGAAAGAAGAATGGGAAGCTTATTGGGAGGTTTTAAAGAAGCAAAGCACCGAGAAGATGCCAGCTGCACACAAGAAGGTTTATAGGACCAAAGGCTACAAAGCTGGAGGTCAGATTCTTAGCTGGGCATACTTCCATGACCTCGGTTGCTATGCTGTGAAGAGAGAAAAAGGAATAGTGTCACACCCCCAATTTCCCACTCGTGGCGTATGTCCACGTGGATGTGACGTGTCCAGAATCACAGCTCAAGGTCATATAGAACACCTCTATATGCGTTTACAAATCCAAGTTTGACACATACACTTGATAAAATAGTTTGCAGCGGAAATAAAGTAGTATTGCAGCGGAATAAATAAGTCATAACATGCAGCGGAAAATGATTGTTTACACAGCGGAAATTGTAAGTAGTTTAATACAACAACGTTTTAAATAAGATAAAGTCAAATTGTTTTCAAAAGACACGAAAACAAATGCATGTGGGGCCCTATGCTCATGTCCCCTATGTGCTTTCCTGCTCCGCGAGCCTGTCATGCTAGTTACCTGAGAATACAAGTTTAAAAACAAGTGTCAACACAATGGTTGGTGAGTTCACAGGTTTTGATATACATATAGTAATAAAAGTGTGTCATGCTGTTTATCAATGTTAGTACCGAGCCCTAGGCCCAAAGTGTCAGTGCGTCACTACCGAACTAGACTTGTTTGCTCTTGCCTCCGCTATGCCTCGTATACATAGCAAGTTAGGTCAGAATTTGCACGGGTTATGACACTCAGTCAACATGGTGCCCCGTGGGGTTAGTCATTCCCTAATGGATCCATCCAAACCTACCACGTTGTTCGTACATTAACGGTAAGACTTTGTGAGGGCTTGTAACGAGTTCAACACTTAATGTTTGTCCAATAAACCAGCATACACAAAAATGTTTGTAATAGCAATAATGTTTGACTCGATGTAACTAGTATTCTCCCCCTATTTAAAAGCGTTTGAAAAGAGTAAAGAGGGGCCGTAAACTCACCTTAGTGATGAAGTAGTGTGTAAGCGTAAGCTCCTGAACGTCAAGTAGCACGTCTCGGTCACCGGCAACCTATATCGTATACCGTATGTGAGTTCGTGTTAGTGACCGTGCTAGTGTTCGTGTTAGTGCCCGTGTTTGTGTCCAACAACCCTTGGTTGTTCATGTTTGTCCGTGTCGGTCCACAATGACCGTGTTTGCTCGTGTTGGTCCACATTGACCGTGTTTGACCATGTTTGACCAAAGTTGACCGTGTTTGACCAAAGTTGACCGTGTTTGACCAAAGTTGACCGTGTCAAGTCAACGACCCGTTGGTGAACCGTGTGACGGTTTGTGACTCGTGTAGCAATCGTGTAAGTGTTTGTCGTGTGCAAAACGCGTAGGTTGCGTTTATGGACAACTTACTATCTATAGTAAGTTTCCATTTTTAGATAGTTCACAAAGCATGACGGTTTTATAGTTCTAGCATGTTCAATAGTCCTACGGGGTCATGTTAACACATAGCACGTCATCATACGGTTTCACATAAGTCATTTAGAACATGTTAGTGCACAAAAGTTTCCTAAAATGGAAAGTTTCCATTTTTAGCATACGTGACATCGGAAACCATCTAACTTAGCATCTAAACATCATGTTATAACATATTAAGCCATTTAGCAAGCTCAAATCATTCAACACGTTGACAAATCGGTTTTTGTAAAAATAAAGTTACTAAATATAG
Organism: Mikania micrantha; assembly: GCA_009363875.1. Taxonomy (NCBI): domain Eukaryota; kingdom Viridiplantae; phylum Streptophyta; class Magnoliopsida; order Asterales; family Asteraceae; genus Mikania; species Mikania micrantha. The sequence goes on along the minus strand of CM018680.1, from coordinate 46,813,849 downwards.
TAACTTTGTAGTTTTGCATAGAAATAGCCATTGAAACATTTCTAACCCAATTTTCATATCACCAATCATCTTAATAACCAATCTAGCATCATCTAATCATACCAATATAGTCCAAATCATCATTTATCAATATTTCATTGATAAAAGTTACTAAATATAGTAACTATGTCAAAATGACCATATACATTACCAAAACTACATTCTAACAAATCAAATCATCATATTATCATCCTAATAGCAAATCCACATACTTGCATGTTCATGAATTCATCTCCAACAATCATTTTGCAAATAAAAGTTACTAATAATGGAAAGATTACTAAAAATCAACATTTTGATCATTTTAAACAAATCCAACCATGAGTAATCCTTCTAACATTATCAATAAGCATATCAACATACTCAAGATCATTCCTACCATCATGGATCATGCATGCATGGCCATCATTCAACACTTTATGAACAAAACATGAAATCCTTACATACACATCATCATAGATCATCACCAAATGCATTCTAATCATGTTAGATCATCATAAATCATCTTAAAATCAACAAACCCATATTATAAATTCGTGCATGTGAGCCATGGGTGCTTGCATGTGGGTTTTAACACATGCATGTGTGTGTGGTGGTGAGAAATGGACATTCTAGCCATGGGGGAATGTAAATACTACCTTCTAAGGCTCCAAGAAGGCTGAGATGATGATAAAATCGAGCTAGAAGGCTTCTAAGAGCTTCTGGACAGCAGGTTCCTCAACGAATAAGAAGATGGTGGTGATGGGTGGTGGTCTAGGGAGTCACCAAGCTTCAATCTTCCAAGCTTTGAGCTTCAATAGGGTCTCCAATGGTGGAAAATGGTTGAATACTGGTGTAGAAGAAGAATGTGGTCGAATGGTGGCGTGCTTGGCCGAAGAAAATGATTAGGTAGAGTAGGATATGATTTTCTTGGGTTTATAAAGATTTTCTGCGAACTGGGTCTCCTCGCGTAGCGCGACAAGTATAAGAGATCTCTCGCGTAGCGCGAGGGAGTCCCGCGTTCGAATTTCCCCCGCCCATTGTCGCGTAGCGCGACAGTGTCCTTCTGGATCGTCGCGTAGCGCGACAGATCCCCTGGTGAGCCCAATAGGCCCATTTTCGTTGGTTTGATCCGTTCGTCGCCGTTTTCACGTCTACGAACTATCGTTTGGCCTTGTTTGAACTTCCAAGTTCAATGTGCGAGTGTTTTGTGAGGTTTCGAGTGTTGTGCTACACAATGTGCTAGACGTTCACCAACGTTCGTGTGTTTTGACACGTGTGTGCTGTTTGCCGATAATTCTACGAATTATCAAGTCATGTGTCAGTGTTCGTACTATCGTGCCACGTGTCACACTAAATTAATCTAATTCTAGTGCCACGTGTACATAATGTATTTAAATAAACATTTAAATAAAATCAAAGCTGACCTGGAAATTACGGGGTGTCACATCCTCCCCATGTTAGAAAGAATTTCGTCCCGAAATTCAACTTGTGTTGCTAGTGTTTGTCTGTTCCGCGAACAGGTGTGGGTACTTTTGTTTCATCTGATCTTCACGTTCCCACGTGAATTCCGGTCCTCGTCGCGAATTCCATCGCACCTTCACTATTGGAATCTTGCTGAGTTTGAGCTTTTTGGTTTCTCGGTCCATAATTTCTACCGGTTCCTCAACAAAGTTCAATTGTTCGTCGATTTGTATTTCCTTGAGAGGAATAACAAGTGTTTCATCTGATAGGCACTTCTTGAGGTTTGAGATGTGGAATACGTTGTGTACACTGCTCAGTTCGACTGGCAGGTTCAGTTCGTAGGCTACAGGGCCTATTCGTTTTGTAATCTCAAAAGGTCCAATGTAACGAGGGTTCAACTTTCCTCGTTTGCCAAACCGAATGACACCTTTCCAGGGCGAGACCTTGAGTAACACTCTGTCCCCACCTGGAATTCTAACGGTTTGCGTCGCTTGTCGGCATAGCTTTTCTGTCTGTCCCGAGCTGCTGCCATTCGTTTGCGTATTTGCACGATCTTCTCAGTTGTCTCGTGCACCAGTTCTGGACCAGTCAGTTGGCTGTCTCCAACTTCCGCCCAGCAGATGGGTGATCGACACTTACGTCCGTAAAGTGCCTCGAAGGGTGCAGCTTGAATGCTAGTGTGGTAGCTATTGTTATATGAGAACTCAACTAACGGTAGATGAGATTCCCAGCTACTACCAAAGTCAATGACACATGCCCGGAGCATGTCCTCCAGTGTCTGTATCGTTCGCTCACTTTGCCCGTCCGTCTGCGGGTGGTAAGCGGTACTCATGTCCAATCTCGTGCCCAAAGCCTTGTGCAAGGATTTCCAGAAATGCGACGTGAATCGACTGTCGCGGTCAGATATGATTGAGATTGGCACTCCATGTCGAGTGACCACTTCCTTTAAATAAACCCGAGTGAGTTTGTCTAGCTTGTCAGTCTCCTTGATCGGTAGAAAATGTGCAGACTTTGTCAGTCGGTCTACGATAACCCAGATGGTATCGCAACCACTTGCCGTCTTTGGCAGTTTAGTGATGAAATCCATGGATATCTGCTCCCATTTCCACATTGGTAATTCCGGTTGTTGAAGTAACCCTGATGGCTTCTGGTACTCAACCTTGACTTTTGAGCACGTTAGACACTTACCCACGTAAGTTGCTATTTCAGCTTTCATGTTTGGCCACCAATAGGTTGTCTTCAAATCGTGATACATCTTGTCAGAGCCCGGATGTATGGAATACCGGCTCTTGTGTGCTTCGTCCATCACTACTTCTCTCAATCCTCCGTAGCGTGGAATCCAGATTCGATTCATTAAATAGTAAGCTCCGTCGCCCTTTGCCTTCAATTGTTTATCCATGCCACGCATGGCTTCAAGAGTAAGGTTTTCAGCTTTTAGAGCTTCTTGTTGTGCGTTTCGTATCTGATTTGGCAATTCAGAATGAATCGTGAGTTGTAGTGCACGCACGCGCTTTGTTGTTTCTTTTCGACTCAACGCGTCGGCCACTACGTTGGCTTTGCCTGGATGATACTTGATAGCGCAGTCATAATCGCCGATAAGCTCAACCCATCTTCGTTGTCTCATGTTCAACTCTTTCTGGTCGAAGATGTGTTGTAGGCTCTTATGATCGGTAAAGATAGTGCACCTTGTGCCGTATAAGTAGTGTCGCCAGATCTTCAAGGCAAACACCACGGCTCCCAACTCAAGGTCATGAGTCGTGTAATTCTTCTCATGCACCTTCAGTTGACGTGAAGCGTATGCTATCACTTTCTCACGTTGCATAAGCACGCAACCGAGTCCTTGTTTCGAAGCGTCGCAATACACCACGAAGTCATCACATCCTTCCGGTAGGGATAGGATGGGTGCAGTGCATAGTTTCTGTTTCAACAGGTTGAAAGCAGCTTCTTGTTTGTCTCCCCAATCGAACTTTTTGTCTTTATGGGTCAGGGACGTCAATGATTGGGCAATCTTCGAGAATCCTTCAATGAATCTCCGGTAGTACCCGGCCAGTCCAAGGAATTGCCGCACCTCAGTTGGAGTCTTGGGTGCTTCCCAGTTCTTAATGGCTTCGATCTTAGCTGGGTCTACGTGAATTCCCTGCTCATTAACCACGTGTCCAAGGAATTGGACTTCGCGAATCCAAAAGTCGCATTTTGAAAATTTCGCGTACAGTTGCTCTTTCTTCAGTAGTTCCAAGACTAACCTTAGATGTTCGGCATGCTCCTCCCGATCCTTTGAATAAATCAGGATGTCGTCGATGAACACTATCACGAATTTGTCCAGGTAAGGTTTACACACTCTATTCATGAGATCCATGAATACGGCTGGTGCGTTGGTCAGTCCAAAGGGCATAACCAAGAATTCGTAGTGTCCGTATCGGGTTCTAAAGGCAGTCTTAGGAATATCGTTTTCCTGTATCCTTAGTTGGTGGTAACCCGATCTTAAATCGATCTTCGAATAGTAGCTTGACCCTTGCAACTGGTCAAACAGATCGTCTATTCGCGGTAAGGGATATCGATTCTTGATCGTCACCTTGTTCAGCTCTCTGTAGTCGATACACATACGGAATGATCCGTCTTTCTTCTTTACGAACAAGACCGGTGCTCCCCAAGGTGAGAAGCTCGGTCTGATGAATCCCTTGTCTAACAGTTCTTGCAACTGGTTAGACAGTTCCTGCATCTCCGTTGGTGCTAGTCGGTATGGAGCTTTGGCAATCGGTGCTGCTCCAGGTGTAAGGTCTATCTGGAACTCGACTTGTCGTTTCGGAGGTAGTCCAGGTAGATCTTCGGGAAACACTTCGGGAAACACTTCGGGAAAATCGCGGACTACAGCGATGTCCTCAATCTTCCTCTCCTTCTTTGGTTGCTCTGCGATGAGGGCTAGTATTGCAGTGTATCCCTTTTGCAGGTACTTGTTCGCCTTCATGCATGACATGATGTTCAGAGGTACTCCCCGTCTTTCCCCCTGAATCGAGATCTGTTCTCCGTTCTGCAACGTCACTCGTACGATCTTCTCGTTGCATACGATCTCAGCTTGGTTAGCGGATAACCAATCCATTCCAACGACCACATCAAAGCTTCCGAGAGTCACCGGCATCAAATCAATTTCGAGTTCGTGATCCGCCAAAACCATGACGCATCCTCGAAAGATGTGTTGTGTTTCAATTAGCTTGCCGTCAGCTAACTCTACAGTATACTTGTAGTCTAGTGGCGTTGGAGTAATATCTAGTAATTTGCTAAACTCACTAGATATAAAGCTCCTATCGGCACCGGTATCAAATAATATGCTAGCATAGACATTATTTAAAAGAAACGTACCGGTTACGATGTTAGGATCGTCCTTGGCTTCTCCCGAGCCAATCACAAATGCTCTCCCCTTGGCCGCTCCTCCTCCGGCCTTCTTCAATTGAGGGCAATCCCTCCTCATGTGGCCTGGTTTTCCACATTCATAACACCCTCTGGAGGTGTTCTGGTTGTTGTTCTGGTTGTGGTTGGGGTTGCTGTTGTTGGTTGGAAATCTTGATCTGCAATCTTTGGCCATATGGCCATGCCTTCCGCACTTCAGGCAACGGTATCGTTCACATTGCCCGAGGTGATGGTATGAACACCGGTTACACAAGGGGTATTTCCCTTGGTACACACCCTTCCCCTTGTCGTCGGGTTGAGTGGCAGTAAAGGCTCTGGCTGGTGCAGATCTTTGTTGTTGTTGAGGTTGATGAGATTGGTGGTGGCTGGGTTCCCACTTCCTCTTCTGGCTTTCTTGAGGCTTCAGATGTTCGCCTCGTTTTGGTAGCTTGCCCTGAGCTACAGCTTGGTCAGTCAGTTTATGAGCCAGCCTGATCAGAGGTTGGATAGTGGTGAGGTCAGACGCAGTCACCATGCTCTGAATTTGTTCGGGCAGCCCACTGATGAACTGCTCGATTTTCTTGTACTCCGGCGTCACCATAGCCGGACATAGCTTACACAGCTCATGGAATCGAGTACAGTATTGCTCGATCTCAGAGCCCACCATCTTCAGTACCCAGAACTCAGCCTCTAGCTTTCTGATCTCATCACGAGGACAGTATTCCTCTTGCAGTAGTCGGGTGAAATCAGCCCATGGCATGGAGTTGGCACCGTCCAACCCCAGGGTTTGTACATGGGTATTCCACCATGTGAGTGCTGGTCCTTCCAGTGTACCAGTTGCGAACTTCACCCGGTTCTCTTCAGTACATTCGCACATAGCGAATACAGACTCCACTTTCTCCACCCAGCGGAGCATTCCCACGGCTCCCTCAGTCCCCTTGAATTTGTGTGGGTGGCAGTTCAGGAAGGATTTAAAAGAACATCCTTTGTTGTTGTTGCCTTGTGATCCTGTCAGTCAGAAACCAATGTCGTAGGTCAGAGCGTGTTAGCTATACTATGTTAGTCATGTTAGGCGAGGGTTAGTACCGTTGTTCGAGCCACTGGTTTCACTAGCAAGGCGGTGTGCCTCGTGCTCTACCAGTATCTTGTTAACCCGTCTGTCAACCATCATCTTAATGACGGCTGCGTCCAGTGTTCGTCTAGGAGGGCGTGCATGTGGTCCTCTTCCCGCCATAGATATTTTCTATACGGAAGGGATAGAATGTTAGTAAGTCAGAATGTTAGTCAGATGTTGTGTCGGAAGTCAGATCATATGTCATGTTAGTTGTCAAGTCAAAGCAATCATGGTCAATATGTAATAAGTAAGACAAAACATAATTCTCATTAATAATAAGCTTGAAGTACAATAATTTCAAAAGGAAATACATAATAAGTTCTTCGAGCACATCCCGCTCGTCTAGGCTAAAATAAAGAAAGTACAAAATACAACAGTCCACTAGTCAGAATCCATGGAAACATGCGAAATATCGCTAGCAGCGTCCCCGTCGTCATCATCCTCCTCCGGATCCTCATTAGGATCCTCATCAAGGTCCTCATCTTCGAGGTCCTCGGCCTCGAACTCGGGACCATCCTCCTGAGGTGGCTCCTCAATAAACTGTGCAGCCCATGCATTAAGCATGGCATCACTGGCCTGCACCATGGCCTGAGTCTCGGTGATGTCCGTCCTATTCTCGGTGATACGCACGTCGTGTTCCTGCACGACATCGACGACCTGTCCATGCTCGGTCAGTAGTTGGGACATTTGGAGTCGTAGAGCCTCCATCTGGGCTTCCAGTCTGTTGTTGCGCTCCTCCAGTCTCTCGTTCTGCCTCTCCAATCGATCGCTCTTCTCGCGAAGAACTCGGACCTCGTCTGTTAGCTCCCTACCCCTCCAGACTTCCCGTCGTGTGCAAGCAACATGTGCCGCGAAGGCCTGCTCCATCGGCACTCCGAACGGTGGTAGTCGGTGTCCTGGAGTGGTGTCGCCGGGATATCGATATGGGGGTACTCTCTCCTCGACGATCCAACTCTGGAGTATGGTGGGAAGCCATCCCCAATATCTGGCCCGTGCTGCGTCTCTCGCCCGCCGGTCCATCTCGGCGTCAACCTGTGATACTATGTCGTCGATCCGTCGCCGACTCTCTGCCGCCAAATCATCTGTGGTCGGGTGTCGGTCTGCGTTCCTGCCGGTACTGTCATTGTTGGCCATCCTGTAAGTTTCACGTTAGTAAGTAATAGTTTAACATAAGCAATAATATCATCAATGTGCAAGTTCTAAGTGTAGTGTCTAAAGTTGAGCAATGGCTATAGTCTAAGCTTACTATATGCAAACCTAGTTCTCTATAACCAAGGCTCTGATACCAGTCTGTCACACCCCCAATTTCCCACTCGTGGCGTATGTCCACGTGGATGTGACGTGTCCAGAATCACAGCTCAAGGTCATATAGAACACCTCTATATGCGTTTACAAATCCAAGTTTGACACATACACTTGATAAAATAGTTTGCAGCGGAAATAAAGTAGTATTGCAGCGGAATAAATAAGTCATAACATGCAGCGGAAAATGATTGTTTACACAGCGGAAATTGTAAGTAGTTTAATACAACAACGTCTTAAATAAGATAAAGTCAAATTGTTTTCAAAAGACACGAAAACAAATGCATGTGGGGCCCTATGCTCATGTCCCCTATGTGCTTTCCTGCTCCGCGAGCCTGTCATGCTAGTTACCTGAGAATACAAGTTTAAAAACAAGTGTCAACACAATGGTTGGTGAGTTCACAGGTTTTGATATACATATAGTAATAAAAGTGTGTCATGCTGTTTATCAATGTTAGTACCGAGCCCTAGGCCCAAAGTGTCAGTGCGTCACTACCGAACTAGACTTGTTTGCTCTTGCCTCCGCTATGCCTCGTATACATAGCAAGTTAGGTCAGAATTTGCACGGGTTATGACACTCAGTCAACATGGTGCCCCGTGGGGTTAGTCATTCCCTAATGGATCCATCCAAACCTACCACGTTGTTCGTACATTAACGGTAAGACTTTGTGAGGGCTTGTAACGAGTTCAACACTTAATGTTTGTCCAATAAACCAGCATACACAAAAATGTTTGTAATAGCAATAATGTTTGACTCGATGTAACTAGTATTCTCCCCCTATTTAAAAGCGTTTGAAAAGAGTAAAGAGGGGCCGTAAACTCACCTTAGTGATGAAGTAGTGTGTAAGCGTAAGCTCCTGAACGTCAAGTAGCACGTCTCGGTCACCGGCAACCTATATCGTATACCGTATGTGAGTTCGTGTTAGTGACCGTGCTAGTGTTCGTGTTAGTGCCCGTGTTTGTGTCCAACAACCCTTGGTTGTTCATGTTTGTCCGTGTCGGTCCACAATGACCGTGTTTGCTCGTGTTGGTCCACATTGACCGTGTTTGACCATGTTTGACCAAAGTTGACCGTGTTTGACCAAAGTTGACCGTGTTTGACCAAAGTTGACCGTGTCAAGTCAACGACCCGTTGGTGAACCGTGTGACGGTTTGTGACTCGTGTAGCAATCGTGTAAGTGTTTGTCGTGTGCAAAACGCGTAGGTTGCGTTTATGGACAACTTACTATCTATAGTAAGTTTCCATTTTTAGAAAGTTCACAAAGCATGACGGTTTTATAGTTCTAGCATGTTCAATAGTCCTACGGGGTCATGTTAACACATAGCACGTCATCATACGGTTTCACATAAGTCATTTAGAACATGTTAGTGCACAAAAGTTTCCTAAAATGGAAAGTTTCCATTTTTAGCATACGTGACATCGGAAACCATCTAACTTAGCATCTAAACATCATGTTATAACATATTAAGCCATTTAGCAAGCTCAAATCATTCAACACGTTGACAAATCGGTTTTTGTAAAAATAAAGTTACTAAATATAGTAACTTTGTAGTTTTGCATAGAAATAGCCATTGAAACATTTCTAACCAATTTTCATATCACCAATCATCTTAATAACCAATCTAGCATCATCTAATCATACCAATATAGTCCAAATCATCATTTATCAATATTTCATTGATAAAAGTTACTAAATATAGTAACTATGTCAAAATGACCATATACATTACCAAAACTACATTCTAACAAATCAAATCATCATATTATCATCCTAATAGCAAATCCACATACTTGCATGTTCATGAATTCATCTCCAACAATCATTTTGCAAATAAAAGTTACTAATAATGGAAAGATTACTAAAAATCAACATTTTGATCATTTTAAACAAATCCAACCATGAGTAATCCTTCTAACATTATCAATAAGCATATCAACATACTCAAGATCATTCCTACCATCATGGATCATGCATGCATGGCCATCATTCAACACTTTATGAACAAAACATGAAATCCTTACATACACATCATCATAGATCATCACCAAATGCATTCTAATCATGTTAGATCATCATAAATCATCTTAAAATCAACAAACCCATATTATAAATTCGTGCATGTGAGCCATGGGTGCTTGCATGTGGGTTTTAACACATGCATGTGTGTGTGGTGGTGAGAAATGGACATTCTAGCCATGGGGGAATGTAAATACTACCTTCTAAGGCTCCAAGAAGGCTGAGATGATGATAAAATCGAGCTAGAAGGCTTCTAAGAGCTTCTGGACAGCAGGTTCCTCAACGAATAAGAAGATGGTGGTGATGGGTGGTGGTCTAGGGAGTCACCAAGCTTCAATCTTCCAAGCTTTGAGCTTCAATAGGGTCTCCAATGGTGGAAAATGGTTGAATACTGGTGTAGAAGACGAATGTGGTCGAATGGTGGCGTGCTTGGCCGAAGAAAATGATTAAGGTAGAGTAGGATATGATTTTCTTGGGTTTATAAAGATTTTCTGCGAACTGGGTCTCCTCGCGTAGCGCGACAAGTATAAGAGATCTCTCGCGTAGCGCGAGGGAGTCCCGCGTTCGAATTTCCCCCGCCCATTGTCGCGTAGCGCGACAGTGTCCTTCTGGATCGTCGCGTAGCGCGACAGATCCCCTGGTGAGCCCAATAGGCCCATTTTCGTTGGTTTGATCCGTTCGTCGCCGTTTTCACGTCTACGAACTATCGTTTGGCCTTGTTTGAACTTCCAAGTTCAATGTGCGAGTGTTTTGTGAGGTTTCGAGTGTTGTGCTACACAATGTGCTAGACGTTCACCAACGTTCGTGTGTTTTGACACGTGTGTGCTGTTTGCCGATAATTCTACGAATTATCAAGTCATGTGTCAGTGTTCGTACTATCGTGCCACGTGTCACACTAAATTAATCTAATTCTAGTGCCACGTGTACATAATGTATTTAAATAAACATTTAAATAAAATCAAAGCTGACCTGGAAATTACGGGGTGTCACAAATAGACTACTTTAAGCACCCTCATGACTTCAAGACGTTGCCTGGATTCGAAGTAAATCAGTTAGCACGTCTGAAGATGCTTTATAGTGATGATTCTGGGATGTCTGCTTGGTTTTCTCGCCAGATCAAGTACGAATACCGGAAGAGATGGGTTAACTTCCAACCACAGCAGCCAGAACGATATTACTTGCCAGAGATTGATGGAGATACCCGCAAGCATAAAGTGATCCTGAAGTGGCTTCCCCCTAAAGTTTTGAAGAAGATTCCTTTACGGAAGATGCGACAAGACTTTATGGATGGTTTCCGATGGTGGTACTATGATGGGCGCACTGGTGAGGCTGTGATAGTTCTGTGCAAAGACAAACAGTGGGAGACTGTTAGGATTTTTGATCCTATGTGGCTGACTAACTTGTCTCACAAGGATGTCCAAGCTTTGTTCAGAAACCAGATTTTCTTCGACGTTCCAGACATGGTGCAAGCTTTGCAATTCATGAGAGTGATCCGTCTCTGCAGCATTTTCAAGATACACGCTGGAGCAGACTGGAAAACTATATCAGAAAAGTATTTCAAGAAAGACACTTCCAAGAGTTGAACTAGGTCCAAGGGGGAGTTTGTTGATACATGTAATGTCCCTAGTTATGTTTTGTAACTCTAATCATGTAAAGTTCAAGTTATTAATGGAAGATGTCTTTATATATCATTCTTAATGTTTATTATTGATTATATGATTAGTTGATTTGATTAAATTATAGTTGAGTATGAAGACTTCACATTCGGGCGAATGACTGGCGATAGAATGAACTCATTCGCCGAATGATAAAACCAACGAATGACTCATTCGATTGACAGCTCATTCGAGCTTGGTCATTCGCCGAATGAGCTGCTTCGGCCACTCATTCGGCCGAATGACTACAGCCTATATATACAAGTTCAAATCATTTCAACACTAACTTTTCCAGAGCCCTCCTTCTTCCCTGAGATCCCAGAGTCAAACCCTAGGAGATTAGAGCGGCCATTGATCGTCCAAGTTCGATTCTCAACCCGTGGTGTTCGATTGTTGCGTCCAAGTCATTCCTACACCTTCGGATCACCACGGTTTCTGTTGATTTCAATTGGAAAACCCTGGAATAGGATTCCGCACTATTCCAGTGGCTGTCGGGTAGATTTCCATTAGAATCGGATTGTTTCCGAGCTCTACATTGGTCCTACAAGAAAGTTTTACATATTCAGAATATTAAGCACGGCGAAGGCAATACAATTGTTGAATCTATGATGCGTGACATTTTGTTTGCAACAAAATATACACTAAATTGTCTTTCTAAGAACATGAGTGAGCTTTTTTCTCTATAAATACTATGTTCAAGGTTATATAAAGAAGGCATATGAATTACAAATTTTTGCACAACCAGAATGCAAAAGAGACATGATATTAGATATATGCTTGGACATAACCAAAATAACAAACATTCTGTAAAAGTACTCATAGCATACAAAACTAAAGGTTATGGTTCTCACAAACAATTAAAAGCAAAGAAAGAAGAGGCGATTATAAAAGCAAGAAAGAAATCAACACAATGTCAAAATTGCAAAGGATATGATCATTATGCTTCGACATGTGAAGTTAACATGAAGGAAAAATCATCTCAAGGAACATCATAATAGTAATTTTTTTATTATTTTATTGATGTTGAAAATAATTTAAAATAATTTGGTGTTAAACATTCTTTTTTTTTGGTGTCTTTATATTTTATATTAGTATAATGCTTAACATAACATTTTATTTTGTTTCTTTATATTTTACATTAGTATGGTGTTTTACATGTATGGTGTGTTTGAGCTAAATGGAAACATATGAATATGGGGTTGTTTAACCGATCATTTTTTATTTTGTTTCTGTGTATTTTACATTAGTATGGTGTTTTACAAGTATGTATGCTGTGTTTGAGCTAAATGGAAACATATGAATATGGGTTTGTTTAACAGATCATATTTCATTTTGTTTATGTGTATTTTACATTAGTATGGTGCTTTACAAGTATGTATGGTGTGTTTGAGCTAAATGAAAACATATGGATATGGGGTTGTTTAACATATCATATTTCATTTTGTTTATGTGTATTTTACATTAGTAAGGTGTTTTACAGGCATGTATGGTGTGTTTGAGCTAAATGGAAGCATATGAATATGGGGTTGTTTAACATATCATATTTTATTTTGTTTTTGTTTATTTTACATTAGTATGGTGTTTTACAAGTATGTATGGTGTGTTTGAGCTAAATGGAAACATATGAATATGGGGTTGTTTAACAAATCATATTTTATTTTGTTTCTGTGTATTTTACATTAGTATGGTGTTTTACAAGTATGTATAGTGTGTTTCAACTAAATGGAAACATATGAATTGGGGTTGTTTAACATGTCATATTATATTTTGTTTCTAGTATTTTAAATTAGTATGGTATTTTACAAGTATGTATGGTGTGTTGGAGCTAAATGGAAACATATGAATATGGGGTTGTTTAACAGATCATATTTTATTTTGTTTCTTTGTATTTTACATTATTATGGTGTTTACAAGTATGTATGATGTGTTTGAGCTAAATGGAAACATATGAATATGGGGTTGTTTAACATATCATATTTTATTTTGTTTATGTGTATTTTACATTAGTATGGTGTTTTACAAGTATATATGGGGTTTCTGAGCTAAATGGAAACATAAGAATATGATGTTGTATAACAGATCATATTTTGTTTTATTTTTTTATTTTATATTAGTATGGTGTTTTACAAGTATGTATGGTGTTTTTTAGCTAAATGGAAACGTATGCATGTTGCGTTTTTAATGTTAATTGAAATATATTGATTAGTTTTTATCTAAGTGATGGAAATGCCTAGCGTCGTTGATCTTAATATATATCCGAACAAGCATAATATGCTGATTTGACTTCTTGAAGAAAAGAGTTTTGTCAATGGTTCCTCTCTTGAAATTGTTTGACAACAGAAATGAGGATAAAGTTTCATACCATTTTCTGGGAGCTTGATGCAGCCCATATAAAGCCTTATCAAGCTTACAGACATGATTAAGAAACTTTGGATCCTCAAATCCAGGTGGTTGACAAACATACACCTCTTCATCAATTTTCCCATAGAGGAAGACACTTTTAACATCCATTTCAAAAACCTTGAAGTTCTTTGCAGCTGCAAATGCTAAGAATATTCTGATGGATTCGATACTTGTAACTAGAGCAAACACTTCATCATAATAAGTTCCTTCCTCCTGGGTGTATCCCTGCACCACCAGTCTTGCTTTGTTCTTGAAACTACACCCTTGTCATCCTTCTTATTTCGGAACACCCATTTAGTTCTGATGGCATCCTTTCCCTTAGGTAAAGGGCAGACTTTCCAAACTCCTTGCCTTTTAAATTGAAGAAGTTCTTCCTGCATTGTTTCTACCCAGCTACTGTCTTTCAAAGCTTCAGCAACTTCTTTTGGTTCAATTTGGGATAGAAAGCAAGGGAACAAACAGATGTTTGCTTCATGCAAGGAGGCTCTTGTTCTTACTCCTTCATCAACATTTCCAATGATGTTTTCAGCTGGATGAGAGGTTTGAATGCGAGTTCTAGGAATAACATCCAACTGAGAACATAACTCCTGAGAGTTGGACTCAAGGTTTGGAAGTACAACCTCAAGTTGTATTTCAAGCAGATCTTGAATTCTTTGGACTGTTGTGGATGGATTTTTTCTGGATAGAGAAGTTTCCGGAGTGGTTGCTTCATCAGTAGGGCTCCCAACTTTCTCTTGACTTTGTGGGGCAGAAGTGGAGTCACTTAAAGGACCTGCTTGGGAGGTGATGATTGTTTCCGAATGTGAAACTACCTGAGGTGTTGAAGTGGATTCTGCCAAGGTTTGTCTTGAAGCTATTGGTAGTTCAACACGAAAGGCTTCTTCCCTTCTGTGCTGAGTTGCTACCGAAGTAGTTATCTGAGGTCCTGTATCATACTCCTTTGAAAGATTAAATTCAGATGTGAATCCATCAAGATCAAATAGCCAATCAGGGCCAGTTCCAGATTTATTGACAGTCTGTTCATTAAACTGAACATTTGCAGACTCTTCAATAATTCTAGAACTTTTGATGTACACTCTATACGCTTTAGCATGAGAAGAGTATCCAACAAAGAAGCCCTCAACTATTTTCTCAGCAAATTTGGCTAGGTGATTTTTGGTATTCAAGATTGTGCATTGATATCCAAATGGTTTCAGAAATCAAATAAACGGTTTTCTTTTATGCCAAATCTCATAAGGAGTCATACCATGTGATTTAACTACCAATACCCTGTTTTGGACATAACAGGCAGTATTGACTGCTTCTGCCCAAAAAGTAACTGGCAGTTTGGCATCAATTAACATGGTTCTAGCAGCTTCAATCAGTGTCCTATTCCTTCTCTCAGCAACACCATTCTGTTGTGGAGTCCTAGGAGTACTGAATTGTCTTGTGATACCTTTGGATTCACAGAAAGAGTTTAAAGTATGATTTTTGATTTATGTTCCATGGTCAGACATAATGATTTTTACATTTTGGTCACTTTCATTCTCAACCCGAAGAATGAATGACTTCAAGATATTAGCAGTCTCAACCTTGGTACTCAAGAAGAATACCCAGGTATATCTTGAAAAGTCATTAGTGACCACCAGGAAATAAGATTTTCTCCCTAATCTTTTCACACTTGTTGGACCAAACAAGTCCATATGAAGCAAGTGTGGGACTGTTGTAATAGAATTTATCTCTTTGGCATGGTGAGAAGTTTTGTGTTGCTTCCCTTTAAGGCAAGCAACACATTTATCTACACAAACAAATTCCTTTGTTGGTAAACCTGTAACTAAGTTATTTTTAACCAATTTATTCATATTTTTCAAGTTTACATGGCAAAGTCTTCTGCGCCAAAGAGATGATTCATCAAGTGAGGCTTTGGGAAACAAAGCAGTTTATATTGCTACGTGGTGAAGCTGTGCTAATATCCAGCATATACATGTTGTTTCTTCTGGGAGCTCTGAGCAGAATTTGGTCATTTGGAACAACAAATCTTGGTTTCAGGACAATACATTCATGCTTAGTGAACAACATGTTATGTTTCTTGTCACACACCTGAGAGACACTCAGCAAATTGTAATTTAGTTCCTTCACAAAATGAACATTTTCAAAACCAACCTTGTCATTGGTTATTGTTCCCCTACGTGTGATGTATCCACCTACTGGATTACTTCCAAAAGCAACAGACCCTCCAAAGAATGGTTCAAACTTGTGCAAGTGGGTGTTGTTGCATGTCATGTGCAGGGAGCAGCCACAGTCAACTATCCTCAAGTTGCTTTTTGAGTCTTGCTATCCCTGCACACATGAAAGTAGATCAGTTTCTGATGGGAACCCAAGCCCATGTGGTCTTGGTTTTCCATTGGCATCATTGTAGGTAAATTTCTTTGAGATCATCTTATGTGGTTCAGATGATGAACATGATGGTTGAACTGTTGGTTCAGTTGATTATTTCTTCCTCCAGACTTTGTAGACCTTTGGGGTTGATTGATGATACTTCTTTTCTTTTCTTTGAAGCTTATCAGAAGCAGGTCTTTCTGTTCCTTCCAATGGTTTGGACTTGGTCTTGAACGGTTGTCTTTCTTCTGCATGCTTTCTTCCGAAGGAGGAAGGTTTCTTGGATTTGTTGGAAGTAGATCTGGTTTTTGCTTCCGATGGGTTTCTCACTTTGGAAAAATTCTTGTTCCTTCTTTTCATGTTATCAGAAGTAGATACTTCCGATGGCTTCTTCTGTTGCTTGCCTGACCTTTTTTGCTTTGAAGTAGAATTTTGGCCTTCCGAAGACTTAGGTGTTCTGCTTCCACTTCCTTTGTCACTTTCTTTTCTACATGGCTTTGAATTTCTTCTGCTTGGATTGAAGAAGCAATCAGCAACATAGTGGTCAATGTCTCCACAAACTAGACACATTGTGTGAGCTCTGGAAGATTTCTGAAGGTTCCTCCTTGCTGATGGATCTGATCTGGGTTTCTCTAAACTGGACTGACCTGACTTGGACTTTGGTGTTCCAACAAGACTTCTGTTGGGATGATTTACCTGAACCCTGGATATACTGGGTTTTCTATCTTCTGATTTAGCCCTACGTGACTTGTCAGATGGACAAGTGACATATTCACTTGATGATGTACTCTCAGTTTGTACATATTTAGCTTTAACAAAAGATGGTGTGGTTTTCTTACTTCTTCTCTTTTGTTTAGTGACAGATTTTGGTTTTTCAAAAACATTAGGAGTATCATCTTCAGATGAATATATTGATTGAGCAGGGCTAACATTAGGAAAATCATTTTCTTGTTGAATCTTATGTATGTTAAGAGTTTCATCATAGACAAGATTTGTTTCAGGTTTACATCTAATCTCTACTGTTGGAGTGTATGCAAATGGAGGTTCCATTTTTTTATACCCTATCCCAACACCTTTCTTCTTTGCCAAGTTAGATATCTCAGTCATTTTGAGAAGTTTTTCAAACTTCTCTCCCTGACTGAGAAACCTGTCTCTGTATGACTCAGCCAATACAAGTTCAGTTTTAGTAGTTGTTAGTCTTTCCAAAAGATTGTTTATTTGACACTGTTTGTTAGTGCCTTAATGTTTAAGACTTGAGATTGTCTTTTCCAACTCCTCAATCTTTTCCTTATCATTTCTTCCAGCCTTAAAAAAATTTGTTTTAACAACTTGTATTGACTCAAGTTCATCACAGACTTGTGCATTGAACCTTTTATATGCATTTAATTTTTCAAGACATTCAGGAGTGCACATGTCATCTATTACCTTAAACGTGGAGGTGGAGTCATTTTCCATCAGTGCATTGTTTGAGGTAGATGCTTCCCCACTTGAAAGCTCCAGTCAGAGAAGTCATGTTGCTCTGCAATGTTAGCAGTGTTTGACTGGCTTGAGGTCTTGGATGATTGATAGTTCTGTTGAGCTGAAGTAGATGGCTGGGAGTTTGGAGACTTGCATTCGCTGGCAAAATGGCCCAGTTGTTGACAGTTGTAGCATTTTAGCTTGGTCTTATCCAGACCAAACCCAGTCTTCATGTTATGCTTCTTGAACTGTCTTTCGGTTCTCTGATAGAACTTCTTTGCTCTGTAAGAAATCATTGCCATTTGGTAGTTGATGTTCATCTCTTCCAGATAGTTTGCTGGAATTCCATCTAAATCTTCTTGACACAAATGAAAGTAGTTTGTTTCCTCGGCCATGAATGCTCCCTGACCAGAGGCGAGCAGTAGCGTTGTGTTAGAAAATGGAGTTATGTGTGATGAAGATGGCTTTGGTGTGTTTGGAAAGGTGATAATAGGTGTGGAGTTTGAATGATATATGGGCTGATAGCTTTGAAATGGAGCATTATGAATGGGTGCATATAAGGAAGCTGACCCAAGAGGAACGGAAGAAGATTGTTTAGGTTCCTGAGCATCAATCTCCATTTGATAAGCACTTAGTATACCAAAGAGTTCCCTTAACTTCAGAGTTCTAAGATTTTCTGTTCTACAGATAGCAATAGAATAAATGTTCCATGCGTGTGGAAGAGATCTTAAGAACTTCCTGCTGACATCTTGGTTCTCCATCTTGACACCTGCAGCTGTTAGTTCATCAAGTTGTACATACCTTAAATATTGAGAAGCCATCTTCTCATTGTTCTCTTGACAAAAGTTCTCAATTCAGCATGTCTTTCTTGTTTTCTTTATAAAGAGTTCCACAGCTCTTTAGCAGATTTGCATTTCTTGAATGCATGTATGATAGAATTTGGAATGGACATTTGGATCAGCCATAGTGCCTTTGAATCGACTTGCATCTTCTTGTAGTCTTCATCTGAATATAGAGATTGATCTTTTGGAACAGGTGCTCCACCAACTCCAGCAGCAGCAACAGTTGGGATGAATGGTCCTTCAAGAACTGACTTCTTGAGAGGCAAAGCTCTACCACTTGTTGGATCGGGTTGTGTATCTCAACACAACACTTTCACAAGCGATCTTCTACCGAGCTTGATAGATGCGGAAAGTTCTATCAACTCGACTCACTCACACTTGCAGAACAAATACAATACACAAATAAAGTTACTTTCAAGGTCAAAGTATATTTCATTCAATTGCAAAGTGAACAAGACTCAACAGCTCAAGCATACACTCATGCCTTGCTATAGGGGGATTTAGAGTGAGAGCAGTATGAATGAAGGAGTTTCCAGAATGTCGATTGCTTCGTTGTAGTGAGGGTACTAAGAAGATTTGACAAGGTAAGCTCCGAGATTGTGGATCGGCTTGATTTTCAAGGCCATTTTTGCGACGATGAACACCGTGCAGTTATGAGCGCAAAATGTGAGTACAAACTTTGCTTTAGAAAAAGAGATGAGGAAGTTTAACCGTTCGCACACAAGGTTGGTTTCAAAAATAAAAACTGCCACTACTTATAGCATATCAAAAGCTTTACCTTAGGGTTTTACCCATTGGACAAACCTGTGATCATGAGAGAGAAGAGAAAACGATAAAGGAGTACCTTCATGCACACCCTGAAGTACATACAAAGCTTTGTAAGGAATGAAGCCTGGTCCGATGCCGTTACACCATCATCATGAGCATCAAGCTCAGACGGAATCAGTGTAAGTGCGTCGTGCCAGGTGACATGACTCACAAGCAGTTTTCCTTCACCATGAGCAACATTCAGAAGATTCAAATTTGAACGAAGAGTTTTCTTGATCAAAGGAAGATCAAGTAACTTCATGAAGTTATTGTGAAAGAACTGAAAGACTTAAGAGGGTAACAACTGATATAAATAATATCAGTGGTCATTAGAGAAGAGAAGGGTAAAAAGATAAAATGCAAAGATATTATCGAGCCGTGAGAACAATTAATGAGGGTCAATTCAATTAATTGTAGAAGCTTGCAGAGTGATTAGTGACCGTCAAATCAGACGTAAGTCTCAAGAATTAGTTAATTATAGAGAATAAAAGTTAACCACGGAAGAGATTTTTAACATCGGAAGAGCCTTATCCTCGGAAGGAAAGTAACCATGGATAAGTAATGAGGTTAAAAGTCTCGAAAGAAAAAGGAGACATCGGAAGTGAAATAAACCACAGAAGGTTTAAAGTGTAACAACGGAAGTTTTAACCGTGGATAGATATGAAACAGTGGTTATAATAACTACTGAACCTATCCGTGTTATGGGATAACCACTGAGAGAGACCAAGGTCGCTTCATCAGTGGTTTATCAAATATCCGTTGTTAGGATAATCATTGAAGATTATCCTTTTATATATTTATTTAAAGGTTTAAGAAACACATTCTTAACCATGTTTATTAGCTCATATTTATCATTCCCAACTTGGCCACAAACTTAGAAAAGGTTGAAGAGTCCAAGGGTTTGGTAAATATGTCTGCTATTTGGTCACTTGTAGAGACATGTTCTGGGACAATTAGTCCCTTTTCAAAACAGTCTCTAATGAAGTGATGCCTTATTTCTATGTGTTTGGTTTTTGAATGGTAGACAGTATTCTTTATTATGTTTTTGGCAGCTTTGCTGTCTATTAGGAGAGGTGTTTTTGGTTCAGTTATTACAAAATCGATCAGTTGGTATTGCAACCAAAGGATTTGGGCAATGCAATGGGCTGTTGCAATGTATCAGCTTCAGCAGTTGAATTTGACACCGACATTTGCTTTTTGCTTTGCCAGGACACTAAGCAAGTTGCAAAGAATTGACATCCTCCCGAAGTAGACTTTCTGGTGAGCGAGCATCCAGCATAATCACTGTCTGAAAAACCAACAAGCTTACAAGTTTGATTAGCAGGATACCAGATACCTAGCACAGTAGTGCCTTTAAGGTATCTGAGTATCCTCTTCACAAATGACAAATGGGATTGTTTGGGGGCTGACTGGTATTTTGCACAGACACATGTTGCATACATGATGTCTGGCCTTGATGCAGTAAGATACATCGAAGATCCAATCATGCACCTGTAGAGGGTTCGATCTGCAGGTTCACCATTTTCATCTGGACTTATTCCTGGACTTGTAGCCGTGGGGGTAGAAATTATTTTGCAATCATTCATATCAAATTTATTTAAAAGATCCTTTACATATTTAGATTGATGAATGAAAGTCCCATTAGGGGTTTGTTTGACTTGGAGTCCTAAAAATGTTTTTAGTTCACTTAAAGCACTCATTTCAAACTTAGAAGACATTAATTTAGAAAATTGTTCACCTAAGGAAGGTTTTGTTGATCTAAAAATGATGTCATCGACATAAATTTGGACCAGCAAAAGTTCCTTTTCTACCCTCTTAATGAAAAAAGTCTTATCAATGGTTCACCGAGAAAATTTATTAGAGAGAAGAAATTGAGAAAGAGTGTCATACCATGCTCTGGGTGCTTGTTTCAGACTATAAAGTGCTTTGTCTAGTCAGTAAACCCAACGAGGATGATGAAAATCATCAAATCCTGGAGGTTGACACACATAGACTTCTTCCTTTATTGTCCCATACAGGAATGCACTTTTTATATCTATTCGATATACCTTTATATTATGGGATATAACAAATGATAGGAAGAGTCTGATGGCTTCTAGTCTGGCCACTGGAGCAAAGGTTTCATCATAATCGATGCCTTCCTCTTGGCAGTACCCTTGCACTACCAATATGGCTTTATTTTTTATCACGATGCCTCTGTCATGTGTTTTATTTCTGAATACCTATCTAGTTCCGATAGAGTATTTTCCTGTTGGCAAGGGGCAGAGAGTCCAAACATTTTGCCTTTTGAATTGTAATAGTTCATCTTGCATAGCCTCTACCCAATTATTATCTTTAAGAGCTTCCTGATATTTGGAAGGCTCAACTTGGGACAAAAAGGCTGCATGAAGGCAGAAGTTTGAAACCTGGCTCCTAGTTTGAACACCTTTATTTAAATCACCTAAGATTTGTTCTAGAGGATGATTTCTGCTGAAGGGAATGATGTCCAAACAATTATTTGTAAAGGCAGCATCGGAAGAAGGTGAGTTTTCAGTGGGCCAGGAAATTTTTCTGGTGGGTAAGTATGAACATGTTCAGGAACATCTACAGGTACATTATCCAAGGCTGGGGATAAAGGAGTAGATATTTGTTCATCTTGGTCTTGAGAATTTATTTGATAGGAAATGGAGGTAAAGAATTTAGATACAGAACACCTCAAGAGAGGATAGATCTTCAGAAGTTTGACATGATTCTGAAGAAGGAGAAAAAGAGGGGGTAGAAGAGATGTAGGTGAAGCTTTCAATGTTGAAGAGGTCATCAGGAGCAGAAGGGAAATATGAAGTTGATGCAGATTCATTGAATTTGACATCAATAGTTTCCTCAACAGTTTTGGTCCTGAGATTGAAAGCTCGGTAAGCCTTAGAGGTCTGAGAATACCCAACAAAATATCCAGAGTCAACTTTAGAAGCAAACTTGGATAAAGAGTCTTTTGTGTTCAAAATGAAACACGGACATCCAAAGACTTTAAAGAAGGAAATGAGAGGCTTTATGTTATGAAGGACTTCATAGGCAGTCTTGTTATGTCTCTTCACAACGTGAACTCTGTTTAAGACATAGCAAGCAGTGTTTACTGCCTCAGCCCAGAAGGATAAAGGCAATCCTGAATATGCGAGCATAGTTTTTGCAGCTTCAATAAGTGTCCTATTCTTTCTTTCCACAACTCCATTTTGAGTAGGAGTTCTAGGAACACTATATTGTCTGAGGATTCCTTTAGAGATGCAGAACTTATCAAGGACCTAATTCTTGAATTCAGTGCCTTTATCACTTCTTATTGTTTTGACAGGAAGACCAAATTGTCTTTCAAGTTGAGTGATAAGGGCAATTATTTTATCAGAAGTCTCATCTTTTCTGAAGAGAAAGAAGGTCCAGCAAAATCTTGAGTAGTCATCCACAACAACTAAACAATATCTCTTTCTTGTCAAACTGGCGACCTTCACTGGACCAAACAGTTAGTTGTTTTGGATTGAAACAGTTAGTTGTTTTGGATTCCTCAATAGACTTATGTGATGTTTTATGTTGCTTTCCCTTTAAGCAAGATTCACATTGACCTTCAAAGTGAAATTGTTTTGTGAATCCACGGAAGAAGGGTTCACATCAGCTGGAGAATGGGTAGCAGGAGTCACCATGGGATAAGAAGGTGGTGTTCCAAGGATGGATGGTCCAGGAGAAGCAGATAGAGGTGAAGACAGGTGAGGAGATGGATAGGAGTTAGATCTTATTGAACTGTTAGCTGAAGTTCTATTAGCCTTCTGTGATTTCTTCATCTTGTTAGGAAGGTTCCCTTTAGATGAAAAAACCTGTTCAGCTTTCAATCTTTCAGCATTCAGTTTATCTCTAGCTTTCTCCAGAGGAGTTTTTGTCCAACAGTTTTCAGTAGTGTGATTGTACTTGAAACACTTTAGACAAGCAGGAGATAGAGAGGAATACTTAGGGATGAAAGGCTTATTTGCCTTCATTATTGGATAGGGTGGATGAGGATGAGAAGGAGGGAATCTGATGTCAACCATGGGCCTCTTTCCTTTGTCAAGGCTGGCAACATGATTATCAAAGGTTTCAAGAAGAATTGTACCTTCCGAACTTCG
Organism: Mikania micrantha; assembly: GCA_009363875.1. Lineage (NCBI taxonomy): Eukaryota > Viridiplantae > Streptophyta > Magnoliopsida > Asterales > Asteraceae > Mikania > Mikania micrantha. Next base: position 46,790,905 of record CM018680.1, on the reverse strand, counting down.
AGTAGAGCTCATGGTTGGAGCAATCTCAATTTGTTCAAAAGAATTATTGTTGTGATCACTTTCCAAGTGTGTTTCCTCCAGTTTTTCAACGTTAGTTTCAGTGGGATAAACAAACGTAGGAAACTGCCTAGGTTGGTACACTCTTGGAGGTGTGATTTTTATGGATGGAATTTCATCAGGAAGAAAGGCAGGGGAGATGGGTTCAGAATCTGTCTCATTTATTTCATTGTCAATCAAGGTATAGTCCTTTGGAATACTAGTATGATTATACCCGATTCCAAATTTGGCCTTGCTGTGAACCCGCATTTTGAACCCTTTGCAGCAGACAACCCACTTGTCACAGCTGACCTTGGTCTGAGACAGTTCATCTCTACAAGCTGCATATTTTTCATTTTGCAAATCAAATAGAGCTTGTAGGTTGAATTTTTTAGTCTTCAGGATAGAGATTTGACTGTCTTTATTTTTTATTAAATTTTCGACTTCAGAATTTTTATTATCTAGCAGTTTCTCCAACTCCTGATTGTGTTGTTGAAGAAACATATTGACTTTCTTTATTTTTTCAAAAGCCTTTATGCACGCGTCGGTACATAGTTTTTCTAGAGTAGAAGAAGATACCTAGGAATCAGGAGTGTCTGCAACAGGTTGTTCAGAAGGAGTAGAATCGTCACCAACAGCCATGAGAGCAAAATCTGTTGGTTCAGAGGTAATGAGGGCATAGCCTACATCTTCATGCAGATGCTCCAGTCTGCGTACTCTTGGGTGAAAAGAGCCGGTTGACTAGAAGAAGGGGCTGGACAGCAGGGCCTGGTACATTTATTTGAGAAGGGGATGGTGCAACAATTTGAAGAGGGGCAGGAGTAAGTTGATACATGCTACTGTTGGCAGCTTGTACAAATTTTACATTGGTAGGAGGAGGGGTGTGTACAATGTGTGCTGATTCCTAAGAATTGTTGTGCCTTCTGAAAGATGAGGACGAAGAAGAAGAAAAAGGTGCTGAAGAAGTATGTGATTGTGAGTTAGGGAATGTCACATACTGTGAAGAATTTGAGTTGGGAGCATTTTTGCATTCCCTGGCAAAGTGGCCATGACATCTATAGCATTGGACCTTAGCCTTATTTAGGCCAAACCTGGTTTTCCCATGAATACCAGGAAATTTCCTTCCGGTCCTCTTGTAGAACTTATTCATTCTTATGCTCAAGAGGGCCAGTTGGTGAAGAATGTCCATCTCTTCCAAGTCATCACTTGGAACTTGATGGAGGTCATCCATGATAAAGCACAGATGATTAGAAATAGGAGAGTGTTCATCACAAGAAGAAGAAGAAGTGACGCCATTAGTTATGTCTATGTATTCATCATAACCCTGATCATTTGTCTCAGAGTTATGACTGAGAAGAGCTGTGTTCCCTTCAACATACTCTTCAGTTGATTTACCAGACTTTATTAGTTTTCGATTCTGGTCAATCTCTCGCTCAAAGTGAGCAACTTACCATGGAGTTGGGTAAGTGAGAGTTTGCCAAAGTCTGGAGAAGATCTCATGACAATGGAATAAGTTTCCCATTTTTCAGGCAGAGATCTCAAGAAGCGATTCAGAACAGAGACGTGGGGTACACTTGACCAGCTAGTTTTAATTCACTTAAGAGAGAAGTGAATCGTTCAAACCGCTGAGTCAGTGACTCATTATTTAGTTGGGAGAATGTCTCGTATTGTTGAGCTAATATATCCCTGGTATTAGCCACAACTTCTTCGGTACCATCGAATTGCTCTTTTAGAGCATCTCACAAGTCATTAGCAGACTCGTGGTGAAGAAGACCAGAGTATATTTCATTAGGAAGGGCCATAGCCAGTTGAGCATGTTCCTTTCCATCAAGCTCTAACTTCTGGTAATCTTCTTCGGTGTAATTCCGAGGATCCTTCGGGACATGGTCTCCGGTCTCCGTGTCCAGGACCATTGGTTTATGCAGTCCGAACATGAAAGACTTCCAACATCCTGTATGATTATTGGACAGGAAATGTAACATCCGTCTCTGCCAAATGTTATATTGTTGCCTAACCAAGATTGGTGGCTTTGTGGCGGAACCGGTGTTATGGGGGTCTAAGGTGAATTTCTCTGCCATTGGTTCACAAACAGTTATGAGAAAATCAACGAGTGATGAGTTCTCAAAGAGATTTGTTAGAATGATTTTTGAACACAGTTTAGTTCAAAAATCAAACTCCTGCAGATTTAGAGAAAATAGAAAGACATAAGAGATAGAACACAGAAAACTAAACAACAAGATATCAGTGAGAGCTTTAAGTTTTAGTCTTGATGCTTAAACCAAGACTAAGGACAAGGCTCTGATACCAATTGTTGAACTGCAGAAACCTTGAGGAGTAGCTGTTTCACCAGGAACAAGGCTTTAGACACTTAGTCAAAACTTTGGTTTTAGCTCCCTCTAAAGTTTTGCACAAGATTATTTTCATTGTTTAGTTTTCTTGCTTAGAAAGAGAGAAGAGAACAGATAGAAAGCACAAGGAATTTTAGGGAAAGTAATTCATTTTATTCAGAGAATGTTGGGACTTAAATACTCAAACATTTTGAGATACAAGACAAGAAATAATAAGACAAATAGCTGACACTGTTACAGACACTGAATCAACAGACTAGTACAAATACAAAGTCAACAACAACGGAAACAAGAGTCTTAAGGAGTCTTCAGGTCTTCCGAGGTTGAAGTAGTTGTGCTGATGTTCAGTGGTAATTCTTTCGGAAGATGATCAACGGAAGCTGATTAAACAATCAGTTATTTCGGAATAGGAGATTGTCTTCCGAGCATTTGACTTTTTCCGATGCAATGGTTGTTGTGAGGCCCCGATTCCCTGGCACGCCACAGAGGTTGGTTTTCATCATAACACATAGCTCTTAAACTAAAAACTTTCATAAATAGCAGCGGAATTTAAAACATAGTTTGTCAAACATGAAATAACGTCTGAATTAAAACATAAATGATTGCCAACACCACCGGATTCTCTATCTTGATGCCCGAGCTCCACGTTTCTTCTTACCTTAGCCTTGACCTGACATACATGCTAAAATGTCAGCTTACGCTGGTGAGTTCTAGTTTCATAAAACAACATTAAACATACTTAACATAAACATCATTCCTTACACATAGACCATAACCTTAACACATAACATCATGAACATCATCATCATACATTCCACTGTCACCCTATGAACAGTGGGCTTATGTCGGCACAAGGCTCCATACCCAGTTATAGTAGTGGTTGACTATCATACCCGGTTATATTCGTGGTTGACTATCATACCCAGTTATAGTCATGGTTGACTCTCATACCCAGTTATAGTCGTGGTTGACTCTCATACCCAGTTATAGTCGTGGTTGACTATCATACCCAGTTATAGTCGTGGTTGACTATCATACCCAGTTATAGTCGTGGTTGACTATCATTCGTACATTTTCCTATAACACGTATAGGAACATCATTCATCGCATATGACATAATAGCATCATATCATCATTCATTGTATTCATCATAACATCCTAAAATTTCATGCTAGCATCCTATCATCAAACATCATCACTTTGTCCTAATATCATAGGACTCATTATATCATGTCATACCAGTATCATTTCATCATATCGTCATAACCTCCTAGCATTAAATTCATATCATGCTATCATCATATCATTAGATCAAACATTCTGGCATTCATGAACATTTCAGACTAGCATCTGAACATCATAGCATACTGCCCTAATAGCAAGGCACATATCATATCATATGTCACACCCCAAGCCGGCGGGGTTGGATCGGAGTCCCCGACGGGCGGAAGGTTCTCGGGGCGCGATATCGGGAGTGATAATCGAAATGATCAGATTGTTACATTGCACATGATATATAAATGAGAAACTTGCTAAAATAAAATAGAATTACAAAGTTAAATTACATCGGTTATGTTTATAATTTAACAATGTAAATCTATCATAAACATCATAAATCTTCTATCTTGTAACTGCACAAGATATACAAACTAACTGTAAAATGATGCTTCAAAATATGCAGGTCCAAAATACTAAGTCTTCTATCTGAAGTCCTAGTCCAAAAGAAATGACTTCTTAATTGACATGTTCGTCACCTGAGAAGTAATGCAAAAATAAAATCAACACATGGTTGGTGAGTTCATATAGTTTTAGTAATTGAAAATGATTTGAAAACCTCCTTCGGTAAAGACCCTAACCTCATTAACACCACATGTAATATCCACATCGGTATGCTTATATATAGGGCATATGGAAGGGACAAGCCCTAGCCAACATCCCACCACATACTAATATGCATATGACACTGCTGTTAATGATAATTAAGCATTTTTACCCTTAACACAATCCCATAAGTTCTTCTGTTTGTTGTCCCTGTAATTACAATCATTTGAAATCCATGTTGATTTCATAAGTTCATCACACATTATGATCAACTACAGTAATTGTATAAACAGTTATAAATGTTTAATTAAATAAATAAACATTTAATAAAATCTAAGTCCTAATGATTGGGGCCTTGGTCAAACTCGAGTAGAATAGTCTGTCAATCTAGGTACTTAGTAGTTAGGGAATCTGTAAATATCATCAAACATATGACCTACAATCAAACGGTCTAGCTAGGACTTCTTGAAATGTAGGGTTTTTGTTTCGTTCTTGATTCGTTTTGGCATATGTTATCTTTGATATTTCCCAGGCTTTCCCCCTGAAAATGATTTATTGATTCGTCTGATTCTGTTACAAGATGTACTTGATTCGTTGATCATAGAATACTAGATTCATTGATCAAATGTACACTTGATTCGTTGTTCGACAAACACTTGATTTGTTGAACATGGAATATTAACTTTGCAAAGATTGTTTCGTTTGATTCGTTGAAATCCCACACTTGTTTCGTCAAAATGTTTCGTTTGATTCGTTGAACTCACACACTTGATTTGTCAAAATGTTTCGTTTGATTCGTTGAAATCACCCACTTGTTTTGTCAAAATGTTTCGTTTGCTTCGTTGTACTCACCCACTTGATTTGTCAAAATGTTTAGTTTGATTCCTTTGAAATGTTTTGATTCGTTTGAAATGTTTAATTTAGCCCGATTATTCGCTTAATTTATAAGTAATTAAGCTTAGTAAAACCTGCATAAAATCTTCCTAGACATGGTCTAGAATAACATTTACATATGTAAAACATATGAATTTAAAAGCATTTAAGTAAACAATTTAAATAACAGTTTACGCATGCTTCTCAACCCCGCGTTTTAAACAAAAGAGTTAGAAAAGGGGCAATGAACTCACCTGTGTTGTTAAGTAATTGATCTATCACAAAATGCGCACTCTTGTTTGTAGGCTAAATGTCTTTCGTTCCTGAGTTGTTTTAAAGAAATTCGAGTACTATAAGTATACGTATTAGTCGTCGTATCTAAGGATTGGTCTCGGTGTGTGAAACTAAATGTCTTAACATACTAAATGCTTCTAGGATCCACTCTAACTTAGTTACCCTTTTATGTCCCCAAATCCCATGTTGAATTATAATGACTTACTTTTAGATTTTTAAGAAATTCGGGCAGAGTTTCCCCTTGTTTTAGTTTAAATCCAGACAATTTATGTTGTCTATTTATAATCAATTTCCCAAACAATTCAATTCAAAACATTTAACACTTTATATTTTCATTGTTACATTAAGAAAATCATTTCATTTAATTCAAGAACATGGTAATAACACTTATATAAATTAAAGAAATTATGTTCACAAGTTAGGTTTAGGTCAATCATATTCAATTAACTTTAACCTATCACTAGATCATTGTTTCCCATAGTCCTTTGTTCGTCCGCATATATAACTTAGTTTAGAATGTTTCAATTGAACCATCTAATTTAATCATATATATTTATATGAGATTTCTAAGTGTTAGAGGTAAATACGGAGATCTAATACTAACACCTTATGAAATGTTATCCACTAATGCATGTTCCTTAGTTTGTTATAAGCTTTGAGCACTCATATATTCATTTATTTGTTCTTACAACTAAGTTCAATAGCCCTAGGTATTGAATTTCCTTGATTAGCTAACACTTTTGGGTTTTGAATCACCTTAGGCAGCGAACCTATTAGAGTATGGGTATAGGTTCGGCGAACCTTCTGGATAGTAAGGGTAGGTTCGGCGAACCTTTAAGCATTAGGTTCGGCGAACCTTAACTGATTAGGTTTGGCGAACCTATAAGGGTTAGGTTCGTTGCTATTAGGTTCATGATTGAAGGTTCGTCTCAATTAGATTCGTTTACTAAAGGTTCGGCTCTAGGGTTTGTCCAATGAGTAAAGGTTCGGCAAGGTTCCTAGGTTCGGCCATACGTAGGTTCGTTGGTCAAAGTTGACAGGTTCGGCTAGCAGAGCAGCCACAGGTTCGTTGCAGGTTTCTAACAGGTTCGGTGCAGGTATGCAGGTTCGTGACAGGTTCGGCTCCCAATAAAAGGTTCGGCGACCTGTACAAAGGTTCGCCTGATCGCATTTGGTTCGCGAACCTGCATTTTCTTCTTCATTTTTCGATCCAGATCTGTTATAAATCAGTCCCTACAACTTCCTAGTCATTCATAAGTGTTTATCTAAGTGTTTCTAAGTGTTCAATGTGATTAAAACATACAAAAATATAAACGGGTTCGTGATACCCCTAAAACCGAATTTAACATGGTCATTTACCTTAGATTTCGTGGATGGAAGCTCAAAATACTTGTACTTCTGTAATCTACAAGATGAAAGGATCGTAATGACACCAACTATGCTCGATTTCGGCTAGAAATGAAGGAGATCCTCTAGAGAGAAGGTGGAGGAAATGGTTTTTAGAGAGAGAAAGATGGTGGACGAAAATGAGGGAAAGGAGAGGGGTGGAAAGGGGTTGGTGTGGTCATTTATGACCACATTAATTACCCATGAATACCCGGTTGTTCGGTCTCGTTCGGTTTCGCGTAAAATGTCGTTTAGCGAGGTTTTCGCGATGAAACGACACGGTTTATAAAAATAGAATTTATAAAATTATTCCAAGTTGTGATTCCTAATAAATTAACTAATATCTTCTATTTATTTTAAATTTTATAATATAAACTTACCGTTTAAATCGAAACGCACGGTTGTCGCGCGTATTCGTTCGAATCGTCACTCGTACGAATACGACGATAACTATACTTTTCAATCTTGTTTTCTAATTATTGAATATCATTCAGAACGTTAAAATTTCAGATATATTCGTACAGATCGTCACCTATACGAATAACCCGTCGATTTAGCATTCGCATAACAATATTCTTGTGTTTTGTTCTATAAAGCCTCACATACGTTTATACATAATAAATCCTAACAATGAAGTCCCATGATGGTTCTGTGTTGCCAGATAATTATCTGACTCAAGAACCATTGTTCTGAACTTTGTTTCTCTGAAATGATTATGAATTCACTGTTTGATTCATGAAATGATAATAGTATAGGATATGAATACGAATTCACACTGAAATGCATAAAAGTTGTACCTGATTATTGTTCATGTACTGTAGAGATCACTGTTCCGGTGACGGTTCCGGCACTGATGTTACATCATAACATTTCATGCTAGCATCATAATCGTCATGTTCTATTATCCTAACAGCTTAGGAATTTATTGTAGCATGTTACCTTATAACTATTATCATAGTTATGGTCATCATAGTTCGGTAACATTCATTCGTCATACTTAACACTTTCCATGCATATTCATCATACATAACACATATACATGCATACATAATCATGGCATATCATCATTCGTTCATCATCATCACAAGCACATAACATCATAGACATAACACTAAGCATGTATGCCAGCCCAAAATATTAAACATGAAATAGGGTGTCTAGAACTCACCTGATAGTAGCTTCTTGTTTTCCTTAGCCGAACCCCTTAGCTAGGGCTTAAGAGCCTACATCATTTCATTATCTTATTACATTTCATTCTTAGACTTAGAATTTGTTCTAAGTCCTCAAAGCCTACTAGTTCTCCCTTACTGAATCCAAGTCCTCAAAACTTAGCTAAGTATTCGAAACCCTTGAAATTCATTAAGTTCCAATGTACACGAAATTCCATAGTTCATGAAATAGCTAGTACTCGAAACCCTTGTACTTGGAATAACCATTGTACTCGAAATTTACCCTTGTACTCGAATTATTTCTTGTACTCGAATTATTCCTTGTACTAGAATTCATTATATTCGAACCCTGAAGTCGGACCTTGTTCTCGAAACATGTTTTCATTTTCTAAGTATGGTTTCGAGTACCCCCCCCCCCTTCGTGTATAATTTCTTGTACTCGTTACTTCGTCATAAAACATCTCAGAGATTCATCTAAGGCTTTGGGGAGCTAGTTCTTGGTTCCTTATGGCATTACCAACACACTGGAACCGAAAAGTCTCGAACTTTTTGCATAAAGGTGCGAGCTTTATGCATGAGTTCACTTATGTATAACAATCCTAACTTTTGTATAAAAATCCTAACTTTTGTATAAAAATCCTAACTTTTATACATACATTACTTACTTGAAGTTAGATGATCACTCCTGTAGATTCCTGTGCGTTTTCTCCTTCGTTTGGTCGATCAAAAGCTAGTTTCTTGGAGTTCTCGAAATCAACCGGGATCTTTCGCGGTACGCTAAGGGCCCCGGAGAGAGCCTTGGCGATACGTGATGGATGGACGGGGGATTTGAATCCCGAAATTCATTACGGTACGATAAGCTTCTTTTGGATCCTCTTGGCGGTACGCGACGACATCCAGACGTCAAATCTTTGTAAAACCAAGACAATAATTGCTATCCTACTCTTTTCCATCATTATACCCGGCCTTGCACGAAACCTCTCGACCATATACCCTTCCAACTCACCTGATATCACCTCTAGAACCTCAAAGCTCCATTGTTGAAGCCAAGGATTGAAGGTTTAAAGGCTTGGAAGTTTGAAGGAAGCGTGCTAGAGCTTGAACACCACCATCACCACCTTGAATCTGCTCAACTTAGTTGTCCAGGAGCTTGAGAGGCTGATAACATCATCATTCATACATTCTTGATCCTCTTGAGGTAATTTCTATGGTCTAAACACACATCTAACACCATAAAACGCACATGCAACACTTGAAACCCGCATGCACACATTCAAACCTTGCATGCATGAAATTTGGACATCGTATGATTTGGTTTTGATGATATTGTTACTGGTTTTGATGATCTTGATGATTGACATGAGTTATAATAATGATCTAATGGAGATATTGAAGCCATCATGGCGTTATATGTGATTTTTGATAGAAATAAAGGTTTTTGACTACATGCATGCATGATCTAAGGATATCTAGATGATTTTGGATGTTGATGATTGATTATTTGAGTTGTGTGAGTTGCTACAATGGATCAGGTATTGATTTATGGTCATTTTGGACCTAGTTAATTAATATAGTAACTTTATTTGTGTAAACCTCATTAGAAGAGGTAATATGGATATTCATGAACTTTGAAATGGTGAAATATGATTAAAATGATGAATTTTGACATAACGAAGTGCTAGATTTGAAGAAAAATATGTTTTGTTAAATGTTTCTATAAATAGAAACTTTTGTGGTGAATAATGCATATAGAAGGACTTTAGGCTATAATGTGGTCGATTAATGACATGGATGATGATATGAACAAGATATAGGTGATTTGATTTTATTGGAAACTTGATTTTAGAAACCTTCTAATTTTAGAAACTTTATTATATGAATTTATGAACTTGGAATGCAAGACATGATTTGTACATGATAAATGGCTTAACATGATGTAATATGACTATTGTGTAATAAGTTAACTGACTATTGCTGTTGAATATGTCAAAACTAGCAACTTTCCATTTTAGGAAACTTTGACGAATGAAAATGGTTTATATGTTCATTTGACTAAATGTAACAATGTGCTAAGTGATAACATGATCACGTAGGACTAATGAGCATGTTAGAATCTTTAAAACGATAAGTGTTGTGGACTCTCTAAAAATGGAAACTTACTATATGTAGTAAGTTGTCCATAAACGCGATTTACGCGTTTTGCACACAATGAGCACGATCACGAATGTTACACAAGTTATCACCGACACATGGTTCACCAACGAGTCGTAGACTTGACACGGTCAAAAACGGTCAATGTGGACCGACATGGACCGACATGGACCAACATAACAACCGGGGTTGTTGAGCATAAACACAAGCATGAACACGAAACATGGTCACATACACGAACTCACATACGCTATACGATATAGGTAGCCTGTGACCGATTCGCCACAGAGATCCAGAGCTTACGCTATCATTTTCCGATTATCACTAAGGTGAGTTTACGGCCCCTATTTAACTCTTTTACAAACTTTTAAAATAGGGGGAGAATACTTGTTGAATCGAGTCAAACATTTACTACTTGTATAGACACATTGTGTATGCTGGTTTATTAGACAAACAACAAGTGTTGTATCGTAACAAAGCCCTCGCAAAGTCTTACCGTTAATGTACAAACAAGGAGGCGAGTTTGAATAGATCTATTGGGTGTGACGAACCCCATGTGGCACAATACTCACTGGAGGTCGGGACACGTGTAATCTAGACCCATCGCGCCATTGTTATTACGAGACATGGCGGAGGCAAGGACTAACAAGTCTAATTCGGTAGAGACGCAACTGACACTTGGAGCCTAGGGCTCGGGACTAACATTTGATAAACATCATGACACGTGACAAAAATTTTACTTATTACGTATGTATATTAAAACCTGTAAACTCACCAACCTATGTGTTGAAATTTTTTCTTAAACATGTATTCTCAGGTAACTAGCTGCACTTGGATCAGGATGCACCTAAGGATTGAGCATAGGATCGTCTGCATCCATATCATGTCTTTGAAAACAAACATTTTATTTCATATGATTATGTAACAAACAATGTAGTGTTTGATAATTTAATTTCCGCTGCATTTTAAACACATTACTTTCCGCTGCATTAACATTTGTATTTCCGCTGTAAACTATTTGAACAGTTGGTTGATTTTTGTGGTTATAGACATTGTATTTTCAACGCATATAGAGTCGTTCTATATGACCATGAGCTGTGATTCTAACCACGTCACACCCATGTGGACTCACACCATACGTGGGAATTTGGGGGTGTGACATCTACTTCCGGCCAAAGTTCCCTGAAAAAGAGCCGGCGAGTAACCCTAGACCGTGAATTTACATCATGTAATTAGTTTTACACTAATTTTTTAATTATTACATTAACATACCCTGAATTTTACCATCATTGTTTCATTATTGTTACATAAGAATGAGCTAATCAAATATGTCAATTACCTCTTACGCCATTTTTTTTTTATTTTGAATGGAACATTTTGTATGTAGTTTAAAATTTTTAATAATTTGACTTTTTTAAATATTACAAATGCATTTAATGATTGTTTGTTTCCTAAGTATCCAATCAATATTATATTTGTACTTATGTACTATAAGTTAAACAACTAGACAAGATACGTCATTAAGTGCATATCCTTCCAACTTTTTGATCCTCTCTACTTCTTCCATTAATGTCCTTATTAATACATACTCGCATATGATTTGCAAACTTTTTTCCTCATGTCGTTAGTAGAGAATGTTTCTAACTCTTCATTTATTTCTAGTTCTACCAGTTTTGATAGTTTGGAGCCATTCAATGAAGGGAACGTTGAGTGTGCAAAAGGGATAGAGATTATTTTGTCACCCTAATTCGATGGTTATGAATATCCATTAACGACCTAGGAGTTTTTACAATCTTCGGATTAATTAGACTTGTATTCAGGAGGTTGAGTTTGTGTTTTTGTGTTGTGTTTTGTCAACATTTTTTTAACTTAATTTAGTTTTTTTGCATCAGGTTAAATTTAACAAAACAGATAATTCCGCTTCTTGTTCGTACATGTACTTTAAGCGGATTGGATATTTATGCTTCCACGTCTTTTTTGTTTATCGAGTGAATAAGGTTGATACAATCCCACCCAAATACATATGTGAATGCTGGATGAGAAAATATTGCCGAATTTTTTTTTTTGCAATTGATAATCGATACAGTGTTGATAGCACTCAGAGATCTTTACTAAGGTTTGAAATTTGGATTTAGTAGCCGAGCGTGTTGATGCTTTGCGATATGATGTTCATGGTCTATCTTTTTTTGCTACAAAGATTCGTGAGTTGAAAAATCACATAGAGTCGCCGTTTAACTAGTAGTTGCGAGAAGGCTGTTGAAAAATTAAAAAAAAAAGCACCTAGACTCTATGATCATGTTTTTAATACGTTACCAATCACGATTCTCGTAACTACAAGAAGAAAAATCCTGAAACTAATCCACTAACATGATTAATGACTATAATCCATTTAGCAATTTTTGTATACCGGGGTTGTAACATAATGTTACGTGATGTAACATTAGTTAATCTTCTATTGTTAAATCATGTAACTGCCTTAATGATTATGATGCTTAATATAAAACCCTTAAATTTGGTGAAGACCGTTATATATGTGATGTTCGATCATTAATAATATCAACGTTACTATTGGAGTACGATTCAAAGAGTTACACCTTGGAAGATAGTAATAAGATTGTGTCTAAAATATGTTTTAGAAATATTAAATTCACAAATTATATAAAGTGGTGTTTTATTATTATTTGTGAAATAATAATAAAATTTGAGAAATTAATTATTTTGATAATTAATTAGAATTAAATTGATAAAGTTTAATTAGTTAAACTTTGGATACTTAATTAAAGTTTACTAGTTAATTGTTAGTTGGTAAAATTAAAGAGTAGTAATTAATTAGTTAATTACTAAAAGAGTTTTGGTGTTAAAATAAAATGTGGGAAATAGTTTTGAATCGGTAATTCAAAATTGCCTAAAAATGTGGATCTATTTTTGACTTTAAAACCTAGATCTAATTCTCACATTTCATAACACAACTCTCACTCTCTCTTCTCCCCCTTACCTTGGTCTTACAGCCCCTCCCTCCCCTCTTGGGATTTTAGGCCAAACACCACTAGCCACCATTACTATAGCCGAACCACCATAGATGGTTTTAGGACACGCGGTTGTTGCGGCGATTGACGATAGAGATCATGTTTCGTGATTTAGTCATCTATGCGAGACTACTATGGAATCCAATGTGTGTTTTTGGGTGTTCTTCATAAAGGTCAATTATAAACACCATATGGTTGTTTTATGTTTATTCACATGTAATGGGTATCCTGCTTTTGGGAATTTTGTTTATGAAACAAAAGTTTTTACCCTAAACGCTTACGCTATTGTAAAATCTGATTTTTATAATTAATGTGATTAATTAAAGTTCAAAATGGTTACTATAATTCCCAACAAAGACCGCTTTTGTTACATTATTTCATGATGATTCTAATTATGTTATCAAATTACGACATTTTATTTACAACAAACATACCGTTATATTTGCATGTAAGGTTGAGTAATCTAATACTAAGAATACATTACTCTTATCAGTTATTATTTTATTTTTAAATACCAAAAACACTTAATTACTTAATATATTTCATCCACCTATCATATCATTTATTGTCTTACGTAACACCTTTCTTAGTTTACATATATTCTCACTTTAACATTCTTTTTCCAACCATTCCTTTGTTTTCATCATTCATTTTCAACCATGCCAACCTCTAAAAGAAGATTCCCATACCTGTTAAGGTAGAAGAGCCAAAATCTAAACCAAATCCTGCCCACATATCAGAGCTTTCTCATTCTTGGCACGAAGTAATGAGTAACAATGTTCTCGTTCTAGCTAGATATCGTACTAAAACTTAGCATAACGATCCAACATCTTTTGTTAAATTGGAGAAAGATGATTCCACAATATATATATGTTTGATTACCGTCAATTTGATGATGAATGGGTTTCGAATTACAAGTTTCCCAATAACGTTTGCCCATATACTTTCAACGAAAGATGAATCATATAACAAAAGACCTGTTCTTATTCATACTAGAACAAATACTTCCCCAAACTAGATGAAGATGCCATGTCCACTGATTCTCTTGAATATTTGAACATGTTAATTCGTTGCGCGAATCACAATCCTTACGAAGATGAACTAAGTACCGATTCTAAAGAGATTACTGAATGGGATAACATCTATTAGTTACGTTAATGTTACATTGTTGTCTTTGTTGACTGTTTTGGTTTTCATATATATTTATTAATCTATAACGAGTAATTGTTTAACTATTATGTTTGGATTAAACCTTAACTCCTACTACGAAATTATCTTTCTTGGTTTTAATATAGAAGAAAACAACAAAGGAAAACGAGTTATCACATCAACTTTTTATGACACAATGTACTCTAGATATTTATGATTTTGCCTAAAGCTATTCACATTGTACTAGCATTATGTAATTTTTTACTAAAAAACTAGTAGTTGACTAGATTTTTTGTCAATATCAATATTAAAAATATTTACAAAGAAATGTTATTTAAAGAAATAAATATTATTTAAAAACTAAACAGCCTATGTTACACATATGTTACTGTAATTGTAGTATCTTATTAGATTTTTAATATCTATATTTTCATCCCATTAATCGTATTAGATTTTTAATATGTTAATCGAATTAGATTTTACACATGTTTATAACTAGTTTTATGTCATTCCAATTGATTAAATAATGATCTTATTATTTTAATGGCATATACTTTGGTAAAGTATTTATGTTACACTTGTGTTACATTATCGCACAATTTGCTACATTTTTTTAACTAATTGGTTGTATAATAAAATAACAAAATTTTGACTAAAATCTTGTCACCGTTAAACATATTGTACGTTAACATGATTGGTATTAATTTTGTTTTTAAAATTCCGTCATCCTCTATTATGATCGGTATTAATCTTTCAGATATGTCACAAACAAATCCTTTTACAAAATAAATATAATGTCACATAAAGAAAATATGTGATGGAAAAGTATTAATCCATATAATTAAAACGTTAACATACCACTTTGTATGGGGTGTCTTTTAGGACGTAATCATAATTATCTCTTAACCTAACCAATGGGACGAAATCATCAAAATTATCAATAAGGCAAATACCAGGATGTCTCAACACAAAGATAAGGGGGTTGTAGTGATTGCATTCCATTATAGGAAAGAAAACCATATCCATAGGTTTCAAATCAATCAATTCCATATTATCACGAAGACTCCCCTAGATGTTTGATCTGAATTTGTTGTAATAATATTATGCGCTTGCCTAAGACTTCTCAACTCTCTTCTTGTTATATTCACCTCATTTAAGATTCTAAACAAGATTTCCCTAATAACGGTATAAGGTTCTAACAAGTTTTGAATAATAAAAACCAAAACCGAACGCTAAAAATAAAAAAAAGTACATAATCGTTATGAACGATTTTGATTATGGTTTGAGCTTTTGGGTTTTGTTTTTTAGGTTTGGGCTTTTTGAGCTCGTTAAAAATAAAACCAAATCAAACCTTGTCGTTTTATAGTTTGAGATGTGTTAATCACACTATAATCCTAAAATGTATTTTTTTTATTAAATAACACCTTAATCATCAATCCTACACACATGTATATAAACACACACGGTCCAGTCCAACTTTTTAGACGTAAAATAAACCGTTCACTATGGTTTAAACTTTTGAAACCGACCGGCCAAATGTTTGAAGAAAAACCAACCACAAAACCAAACCAATGACCGATTTGAGTGGCTTCACGATTAAAACCGAACCATGAAAACTCCGTGATACCACATACTGGATCCACATTTTATTATATATATATATTAAAAGTGATGAAAAAGAAATAGTAGATTTAATATTATTATATAATAAATGGGCCCATTGTTTATATATATATATTATTTAGGTGTCTGATCCATATAGTGTCGTTTTAAAAATTTTGAGTTTGACCATCAAAAGTTTTTTTTAACTTTGAAAATATTAATAGAGATAAGCGTATTAAATTTGAGAGATTTGGATTTTATTTTAATTCAAACGATTGGTTGCTGGTGAGATGAATTTTGTGAGTAATTTTTTCTAATATTTTTATAACATCTTTGTGACGATTTTGTATGATTTTATGAAAAATTTGCATAGAATTTGTGGTGAGATATAATTTAAGATTCTGCAAATGATATACATTACCTATTGAAAGAAGTGTACTGTAATAACTTACCGTAAGACATGAGGGAATAAACCTAGTTTTTATCTAAATTATATGTAGCTTGTTTAGTAGTTACATTACAAGTTACAACTTTACATGTGTGTAAGAAATAAACTTTTTTTTAATATAATAGAAAAACGCGTTGCACGTGTTAACTAAAAAACCAACACACATGAAGATGGCGCGTGAATCCACGTACTTGTCACAGCAAAACCGTGTGTCTTTTGGCGCGCGTGCGGTTAAAAAGAAAAAAAAAAGCAAAGAGATGACTGGTGTGGTGTGAGTGTTTGGTTTTTGGGGGGGTTTCGTTGGGGAAAAATGGTTGGTTGGTTTTCATTCTCTCTCCTCTACTGTTCTTTTGTGGAGACCAGAGAACCGAAATCTCTCTTTCTCTCTCACACACACACACCCACGCACTCACACACACATTTTATCGCCGGCGACGAAGACATATGTTATTGCCGGAGACGCAATTTGGCCGGCGGTGAACAACGTCGTCGTTTTAGTGAGATTGTAGTCGTGTGAATTTCGTAGCTGAATTCCGTACTCACGATCGACTGTAAGCAAATATAAATCTCCGATGTTTCTGTGTCTAGATCCGTTTATTTGTTTGCTTATTTGTTATGATGAATATGGACGTGTAATGAATGAAATTGTTGTGTTTTTGAGCTGGTTTGGATTTGGTGGTGTGATTGCGGTTTAAATCCTGATGATCAAATGCCGGTGTGATGTTGAATTTGTGTTTATGTTTGTTTTTGTTGAGGTTTTTGTTATGATTATTGGTTTAATAGATTGTTGATATTCTGGATTGTGTTTGTAGGTTCTGATAATGCAGTGGTTTCAAATTAATATTAAAATAACGTTTTTCTTCTGTTTTTACTTTTTCCAATTTCTTTTGATGTAAAAAGTATATTTTATATGATGATATATTAATATATTAATATGACATGACTTCAATCATTTGGTAGTTTTCACTGGTTTGAAGTATTTAGAGCTGCCAGCCATCTCCTTTTACTCAACTACTCAAGTGATGACATTGGTATTTCATTTTTAATCATCTTATAGTAATGTATAGTCAAAAGTTCTTATGGGAAACACTAAATTATTAAGAATTAATACGAATACGTGTGTTCATCGATGAATATAATATACTTTCTGGTTTTTGATAAATTGTATACTAATGTATTTATAGGTGAATCAAATGCATGTTTTCTTTTTTGCTATAAGTTTTCTCATTTGAACCTCCCTTGTATGCGTATGTATATCATCATCGTACTCAACTCAGTATATCCTATTATTAACAAAGATAAAGTACGGTCTGAGCAGGGTAAGATGTAGACATTCATACCTCTACTCTGTAGGAATAGAGAGACTACTTCCAATGAGACCTCCATAAACCGACCAACCCAATGCTTTTAACGTTAATTTTACAAAAATTAAGTATAATAACGTTAAAACTAATGTAGTTTTACTTTTGCTTCTCGAGGGCTGACACATATATACATTATATGTGTTCACCTCAAACAAACAAGGCCTTGTATGTGTTTGTATATGTGAATGTTTATATAGTGTTAGGATGCACACACAATAATATTGTATTGGTTTTATGAATACTGGATTCATTTGTGAATGTGAATACATGCATGATAACTTTAATTATTACTGTTGAATAAAATGTACTTAAATATTATTCTCATTTGTACCCATTCCTGAATGTATGTTGTGTGTTAGGTGTATTAATATTTATTCTATTTGCATGTGTTTATAATATACGCAACTTGCTTTCTTTAATATAGAGAAACCATAGGAATTGATTCAAGTTCATATTAAGATTATGTGTTTGCAATTGACATGAACAATCACCCAATAAAAAGGAAGAGTTAAGGAATGGGATAAGTTGTTTCACAAGTGAAGTTTTAAATGAAGACAAAAAACAATGTATAACTATTTCAGATTGGTTAACACAATTTATAATATTTCAGATGTATTTTGAAAATTGAACTTTCGTGCAACGAATGTGATGGAAGCAGGACCCTATCCTGTGCGTGAAGGGGAGCCCGACTGTTCTTATTACATAAGAACCGGCCTTTGTAGGTTTGGGGCTACATGTCGTTTCAATCATCCTCCTAACAGGAAACTGGTAATGGGTCAGCCCAATTCGATCAATAATCATTACTAATTATGTTCATTTCTTTTTTTTTTTGTATATCATAATTTTGTAATAATTAATTAAGGTTCCTTCATATTAATTCAAATAATATCCAGAAATACTGTTGCCATATTTTCTGTTCATGGTTCTAGGCTATTGCAACTGCCAAAATGAGAGGAGAATACCCAGAAAGACCAGGACAACCTGAATGCCAGGCAAGTATCTATGGTCTAAATACATCTATTATTATACCTTAATTAATGTTTCATTTTGTATTATTTATAATTTTCTTATGACAGTACTACTTGAAAACGGGTACCTGCAAATTTGGAGCAACATGCAAGTTTCATCATCCCCGGGACAAGGCTGGGATTGCTGGAAGAGTTTCACTAAATGTGTTGGGTTATCCACTTCGAACGGTTTGCATTTGAATATTTTATCTCTAAATTATTACCATAAAAAACTTATTTACTTTTTAATTTTGCACAAAAAATCTCTCAATCCTATGTTGGCATATGGAAGTTCCTAAACTTGTTTAAAGTGTGCGTACTTTTTCAAAATATATATATAAATAGATGTATAATAATGATGATCGAAAAAAAAAAACAATGGTTTGGATTGATATTGCCAAGGTTATCACGATTATCACAACGTAGGAGGGTTGTTATTTGATCCTTATCCTATATATATGTATATATATATATGTGTGTGTGTGATGACTTGTTTACCTGCTTAAACATGTTAAGGTTTGTGGAAGTAGCATTCCAAACGTGCAAAATTGCTAAACTGGATAATTGTTTTAATCATTTAAGATGGTATAAGTTTGTATATGAAATGATTAGAAATTAATGAGATCGCGTCCAATATCAATAAAACAGTCTTCAACACACCCATGTCAACAAAAAAAATAAAATAAACATATACATAGCCTCCATGTATGTAATGGGTGCGCTAGCAGCCACTGCGGACTCGGAAAAATTTCTTACATTGGTCGAAAATATTTCATTTTTTAGACCAGTTTGAATCCGGTTGGGTTCCCCAAAAACTGATAAAACTAAATTAAATTACAAATACATAATAAAAATACATAAAAGTTCTGTAATGCTAATAAATTTCAACTTTTAAAATTACACCTAAATGACTAAATCCCATGAAAATCAAAATATCTAACAAATAAGTGACAAGTAAAGGGTTAGATCCGAATGACAACCTTTGGAGTTAAGGTGTTGCTCCTCTTTAAGTCAAAGATTCAAACCTGCTTGAAGGCAAGTTAGTATAGAAAGTTATTGTAATAAAAACACAAAAGAAATCTAATAAATAAGCAATCATAATTTACAACATTTGACCACAATATAATAATATGAAAACAAGTTAATAAACTAACATCAATAAAGACAATTCTCATAAACCAAGATTTAGATAAAAGCTGTAGAAGAAAATTGGGCTTCATCACAGGTAATGCATATTAAGTTATTTTGGGTCTTAGTTTGTAGGTTTGGTTTTAAAATAGTCTTCATTAGAGTCGTCAAAATTTCATAGGGTCAATGACAAAATATCTTAGGGTCAATTGAGATCAGATCGTGTATATATAGGATTAAAAAAAAGTTCATGGAGGTAGGTTGACCCCATAACTCTAATATAGGTTCGCTATGCTAGCAGCTGATGTTTATCATTGATTTCAAGAATAAATGCATTTTAAACAAGTTAAGGGACTTCAATATTATGCCAAAATTTTGTTGAGCGTGCAAAATGAGCAAGTATGCTGTTTTTTATGGTATTAAACCTACATTGTTATAAGTACTTCACTGATTCTTTTTCTTTTTAAGATATTGAAGCTGATTAATATTGACATGTGATCTCTTTATTTTGTGATCTAGAATGAGGCTGAATGTGCATATTATCTAAGAACAGGACAATGCAAATTTGGAAGCACTTGTAAATTCCACCACCCTCAACCGTCGAATATGATGGTTTCATATCGCAGTTCTCCTGCTTATCCTACAGTCCAATCACCAACGAGTCCAGGTCAGCAGTCATACGCGGGGGGATTAACAAACTGGTCTTTGTCTAGAACTCCTTTTCTTAGTCCACGCTGGCAAGCTCCTTCAAATTATGTATCAATGATTCTACCACAAGGTGTGGTTTCAGTTCCAGGATGGAGTGCATACGGTGTAAGCTGTTTTTTCAGATGTGTTTTATTATACCCAGGTTGCGTGGTTCAGAATTGATCTTTAATTTGCAAAGATGCTGGTTAAATCTTAAAGTGGTGCCTGATTAAACCCCATCCAAAAAAAATTATTGTTTATAATGATAATATTAGCTTTTGACTTCTTAGATGGGAAAATGGGTTGGTTGGCTAACGGGTCAATACAGGCCATTTTAGGAATATGGCCAAATGGATCCTGTTTGGGTTGGATTGACCCGCTAATATTTTATTTTCTTTTTAAATTCAGGATAACAGATATCGTTCTAAAGCACTAAATGGTGAGGTTATGGGTGAAAATAATCTATTACTTGTTACTAAAAGTTATAAATTGTAGCTTTAGAAGTATTAAACTACTTTCAGTGGTGAGGTTAAAGCAGTAAATACTTAATTATGGGTCAAAAGCAGTAAATACTTAACAACCTCTCCTAAAATCATTTTATTCTAAAGAATTAAGTTATTCATAGGCAATTCGTTAAGAAAAACGTCAAATATGGTACTCAAATGCTTTAAAGTCTTACTTCCTGAAGCTTTTATTCAGGGTCAACTTGGTTCAATTTCATCTTCAGAAAGTCAACAACAAGCTGCTGGAAACAGTCAAATTTATGGCACTTCAAGCCAAAATGAAGTAGCTAATGATGCACTACAAGGCACTTATCCTTCATACAGAGCCGGATATTATGCGTTACCAAGTGAAAATGTGTTCCCTGAAAGGCCCGGTCAACCCGATTGCCAGTTTTATATGAAAACTGGTGACTGTAAATTTGGAGCAGTTTGTAGATTTCATCACCCCAAAGAAAGAATTATTCCTGTGCCTGATTGTGCTCTTAGCCAAATGGGCCTTCCTTTACGCCCGGTTAGTTCCGAGTTTTTTTTTTTCATATTTTGTAAACGAGGATAGAAACTCTTGTATTACACGACGTGAATAATAAAAATATCGAATTAAATGTTAAATGGTTCGTAATAATAAATTGGGAATTAAGAAAGAGAAACAGCAAAAATAAATTATTGTAATAAAGTCTTATGAATTAACAAAGAGGAGAGAAATTAACTTATTTATTAAACAGAATTGTGACAACTGGTGCCTTATTTACTTATTTATTATATATAGAATATAGAATATTATTAGCCCAATAGGCAACTTTGAATCAGTCATGAATAGATACATAAGTTCCTCAACAGAATAACTGATTTTTTTTTCTTTTCATATTGTAATAGGGTGAGCCTTTGTGCATTTTCTATTCTCGTTACGGTATATGCAAATTTGGTCCAAGCTGCAAGTTTGACCACCCAATGGGAGTTTTCGCATACAATATATCTGCGTCCACGTCAGCAGACGGTCAATCTATCCGCCGCTTTTTAGGCTCATCTTCCGCAAGTGGTGCGCTAAATACGACCCCAGAAAGAAGACAATTTCCCACAAGTGATGACAACATTGACACAGAGGGATGAAGATCTTCCAAGTGACTTCTACTTCTACAATCCTTTTGGAAAAAATCCAAAAAAAAACAAAAGAAAAATCTGTAACTTCATTTATATTATTGGGGATGTACATAATACATGTTAAAGTCAACCTGTTCTTAAAAATCGATTCGATAGCTTGTCTGGTCGTCTGAGAACTGTGTTGATGCTTTGTACAACTCCTCATTTTTGTCACATTTGGTTTAAAAGCCTTCCTTTCTAATTTCTCTATTTTTTTATTTGTTTTACAATTTTATATTTGAAGTATTTGTTTTTTCCTTCATTAATAATTGCTTTAAGCTTACATTGGAAGCATCTTGGGTCTCATTGGAAACAATCTCTCTAATCCTATATGATAGAGGTAAGGCTAATTACATCTTAGTCTTCTAAGACCTTACCTTAGCTTTGCTAATGGTGAGATATGCCGGGTATGATGATGATGATTACATTGGAAGTCCTGGTCATGGTCATTGCTGTAAGTCCTGCTTATGCTTTTCAGTCTTTGTTATTTTTTTGCTACTTATGCTACTATGATTACAGGTGAAACCATGGAAACATGAGTAAATCGTTTATGGGTTGGGCTGATTGGGTAACTAGTCAAAGGGATTTAGGTTAAAACTGGTCAATTTTTGTTTGGGTCATGAGGGACGGGGCCTGGTTGGCCTGTTTGACCACTTCTATCTTTTTATATAGGGAAAATTCCCAAACTATCTTTTTTACCAGATAATTTCTCTAAAATGTCCATTGGTTTTAAGCTTGTACCGGATTCGGCGCACCTACGTATCCGGGCGCCGCCCATATAACTAACAAATCAAAAATTGTTATTTGTCTTCGCGGCCATTTGTCACGAGCGCCAGGCCCACACTGACACGGCCGTCACGGGTGGCGACGCTCATAAATGTTTTTTATTTTTATTTTAACATGACTTTTTAACTTTTGTTAAAATTTTCTTGTATACGGGCGGCACCCATACATATACGGGCGGCGCACACATATGTATGAGGTGAGTGCCCGTAGAGGACAAATGACATATTGGTTATATGAGCACCGCCCGTATATGTAAGGTCATCTACGTCCATACAGACAAAGGTCATTTTATGGCATTGAAAGTCAAATAACATTTGGAGGAAAGTTTGTAGTCAAATTAACTTGAGGCCTTGGAGGTTTAAGGTTTTTTTTTTTTTTTTTCGAAGTAAAATGTCATTTTGGTACCTCTGGTTTGACAACTTTTGTCATTTTATTCAAATAGTTTGTATTTTGCCATTTTCGTCATTATTGTTTCATTTATTGTCATTTTGGTCATTCGGTTTTCATTTTATTGTCATTTTAGTCCAATTAAATTTTAAACCTTTGGACTAATGACAAAATTAACCAGACAACAAGGATGAAAATGAAAATAAAATGGAAACCATGACCAAAATGATAAAATTCAAACTATTAGAATAAAATAACAAAAGTTGCCAAACAGTGGGTACTAAAATGACATTTTACTCTTTTTTTCTTTGTAATTTTGTTAACATGGGTATGTGTTTATTGGTGCTTATATATCAGATTCATATTGAGGCAATTTTCGTATGTTGTGTTTTGAAGCAAACTATATGCATGTATATGTAAAAAAAAAAGATATTTACACACACACACACATATACATAAATATAAATACCTATACATAGTTTTTTTAACGACGAAGCTATGAGCTGGGGGATTCACACGAAGCAGCCTCTTTATCTTATGGGTAAGATGTGTCTTTATCTCTCTCCTCAGACCTCACTCAAAGTGGGATTAAACTAGGTAGGTTTGTTTGTGTTTCTTAACAAGTATTTATCTTCTAAGTGAAAATGCTTGTTATAAGATTTTGTTATGTTTTGTAGGCTCTATATCTCAAAAACTTCAAGTATTATAAATGATAAGTCTAGATTTTTTATTGATTACCTTTTTTCTTGAAACGGTTCAAATGATAACAATTAAATAATTAAGAATCAAAACAACCACTTTTTGGTTGTTGGATCATGCTTCAATGGATGATTAAGATCGTTCTATGTCATGTTGTGTCATTCGTTAATCGTGACATCCCTTGATTATGTACTTTAATCTTACCCATATATTGTTTTTGTTTATGATGTACAAAAAAATGATTTGGTCACTATGATATTAAATTATTCGATCATTAAACTGATACAAAAACTACTTATTTAAAGGTTCTCATTCAAACTAACTAGGGGCAATATTTGTTAAAGTGGGGTTAGAAATATATGCATCTTTATGAAGCTTAAGAGAACTAATTTAAGTGTCAGGGGCGGCCCTGAGAATCTGAGTGTCCAGGACGAGGCGGGGAAAAATGGCCCCTAACGGCTAACGCAATCAAGTATATAAAAAATTTTCGTACGTAAGGGACAACTAATTATACTAATCAATTTTAAACATAAATCACAGTGTCAAGTTTAGTGAAATACATATAACAATAATTAACCGATGATTCGTGAATCCTAAATCAGTAAACCCAAAACGTAAATCCTAATCCTAAATCAGAAAATCACAAAATTTGAACTAAATTAGTAAACCTAAATCAGTAAATCCTAACCAGTTAAGTAGTTAACCTAAATGATATAATCACAAATTCACAATCAACACATAAGACTAACATAAATTCACAAATCACAATCAACACATAAGACTAATACTCTAACTCTAACAGACTAACACATAAGCAATTTAACATTCATATTACCTGGTGAGTGGTGATTGGAGCCGATTGGAGCAGGGGCAGAGCCGGAAGTGGTTGGAGCCGGTCGGGAGGGTCGGAGGGACGAGGGTGTGAGCCGGCGAGGGGCTGATTGGAGCAAGAGCAGAGCCGGCAAGGGGCTGATTGGAGCAAGAGCAGAGCCGGCGATGGGCTGATTGGAGCAGGGGCAGAGCCGGCGAGGCGGATTGGAGCAGGAGCTGAGCCGGTCGTGGTCGTCGTCGCCGGTCACACACACCCACGGTCGCACCAGGCCACCAGCCACCAGTCGAGGGTTTTTTTTGGGGGGGATTTCGAATGTTAACAGGGAGCCGGGAGGCGGGAGTTGGGGGGATTTAAAATGGGCCCAATTTTTTTGGGAATTTTGCCATTTTGGTGTATTAAGCTTGGTCCAAGTTCCAAATATTATAAATAATAAAAATAAAAAATTTATGTGATGATCTTAAAAAATAATTAGGTATACAAAAAATTAAAAATGGACCCATTTTAATACAAATTGTGCCCCCTTTTGAAATGGGTTTACAAACTTTTTTTATTTAGTTTATTTTTTATAAGTATATATATATATATATATATATATATAGGATTTGAATCAAATAAAACCTCGATCTTAAAGAGAAAACCCTTAAACCTTATCTCAACCATTAGATCAACTTTTTTTTTATTTCTAATTTATTAATATGAAAAGGGTATAATAGTCTTTAGCCACTTACCCATATATATAATAATTTATCTACTTCTCTCTCATTTAAAATCACCCATATATATATATAATAATTTATTAATATCAAATTTCTCTCTCATCTATCTCTTCTATCTCCATCAATTTAAAAAAATGTTTTTTAAAATTTCAAAACAACAAAAATGTTTATTTTTTTATACAAAATAAAAAAAAAACGTATTTTTACAAGAAAATATAAAAATTACACATGCGTATAAATTAAAATGTAAAAGTTTTAATACACAAAGTATACTTTACTCGAAAATACTACACATGTGTAGAAATAAAAATATACACATGTGTATATTTTATATATTTGAGATTTATAAAATATTACACCCACACATGTGTAGTTTTTGGTGTGTTGATTTATTTGATGTTCTTTTATAAATTTACACATGTGTAATTTTTTGTTCCATATGTAAAATACACATGTGTAATATTTATTATGGTTGAAAATATGTAATATTGTGTTTGTGTAATGAAATTTGTGTTTAATACACATGTGTATATTTTTTGTTTTTCTTTAAAAAATATTTTTTTTATTTTAATAGTCATTTATATAGAAAAGAGAGAGAGAGAGAGAAGAATAAGAATAGAGAGGGGAGAGAAAAGAGAAGAAAAATAAGAGAGACGAAAGAAAATCTGGATTAATTAATGAAGAGAGAGAAAAAAGAGTAAAAAAAAGTCACTTATACCCTTTAAAGGGTAAAAGAGACATTTTCTTTTCAAAAACTCCATTAAAATATTTAATTTTAATTGTGGACCACATGTTTTTTCTTTTTAATTAATTAAAATCTAAAATAAGTTTGATCTA
Source organism: Mikania micrantha (assembly GCA_009363875.1). Lineage (NCBI taxonomy): Eukaryota > Viridiplantae > Streptophyta > Magnoliopsida > Asterales > Asteraceae > Mikania > Mikania micrantha. The sequence continues at coordinate 46,764,519 of CM018680.1, read as the reverse complement.
ACGGTCCTCGTAGGGTTTAAGGGTTTTCTCTTTAATATCGGGTTTTCAAAGGATTCAAACCCTATATATATATATATATATATATATATATATATATATAAATTTATAAAAAATGTGCCCCTCAAAAAAACGGGCCCGGGACGGAGGTCGGGTTTGCCCCTCCCCCGGGCCGCCCCTGTTAAGTGTTAAGATTAATTAGTTTTTTCGTTTATGTATGTCATTAATAGTATAATTAGATGAAGTGCATTGCAAAATTACTTTAAGTGTTTAACATGAAAGTGTCTTTTTCAAGCAACCAATTGCTTGTGATCCTTGTTACAAACACAAGTCTTTAGAGTGGGTGGATTTATCCCAATCTTTCCACACTTCCCACACTCTTTCTTTCATATCATAGGCAAACAATCGTCGTTTTTCTTTCTTTTTTTTTTGTTTCTAAAATTATTGCATTGGTGTCTAAGTTTCCTAATCTTTTTTTTTTTCTCAGAAGAATATTAATAATTTTCTCAGGCCTGTCCAATGAGCTTACAATCTAGGCTTTTGCTTAGGGCTCTCAATTTAATAAGGCCCCACTTGTAAAAATCAAAGGAGATATATTTAGCTTGGTAATGGACTATGAGAAAGTGTCAAACTCCAAGTCCATTAAGGGAGAATGGAGAAGCATATGGGAGAGGCAGATAGCTGGATGTGTGGATTGGTGCCTTAGTAGATAGAAAATTAGGGTTTCATTTTCAAATTACGTGAGAGTGGGAGAAGGGACCCAAGCGGGAGAGGAGAGTGGAGATGCAACGGTGGAAGACAAAACACCATGGTGGTGATGATGTAACAACCCCTATAATATTGTATCAGTAATAATCTGTAATTAAAGATGAAGACAAAAAAGTTGTTACCTCTTATTGGTATAAATCAGTTACAATGGGTTCAATAACAAGGACAACCCTCCACTAATAACAAACCCGTATAAGGGGCTCATAAAACCGTGAAAGACACCCTATATTAAGTGAAACACAGAGAAGAAAAAGGCTTTCTAACTTTCCATCAATACACACACACAAAAGGAATGAGAATTCATCATCCTCATGGAAGAGACAGTACTTTGACATTGTTAAGATTTTTTAAGGAAGATGAAAAAAATATCATTTAATCATGCCCTTTTTAATAGATTGTTCTGGTTAATATATCTTCAGTGGTGCCATTTGTGGGACCTAAGTCCATCTCTGTTGTCATCAACTAAATTGGAGCATGTCAACACCTGAAAATTCTACTCTGGTGCAATTCTCATTTCCTTATTTACATCCCCCTCGTCAAATAGCATCGGCAACAATCGTGCACGCCACAGGGCAAATGACATCACCGGTATCGATATTTGAGGGAGAAGAAGCCCATAGATCTTCTACATAACATGTCGTCACTCGACCGATAGGAAATTGCTCAACCCTTCCTTTCTCCACTCCACCAGTGCCTGAAGTAAGGAATCCTCAAACCCCTCGAGTTCTGGTTTTACCATTCGGAGGAATCCAAAATTGCAATTCATTAAACGGTATGTCACCTCAGACACAATTTCCTATGTATCCTTACACTAAATTATTACCTCCTTATAACTACTTCCCATACCAAGCAAATACACCCATATAAACTTTCCCTACTACTTTGCTTGTCTATTCAACTCCGGTAACGATCTTACCGGGGATGGCCCGCCGGGTAGTGCTTTCACGGGGACGGCTTCTCTAAATTCGGCAGGAATGGTTTATGGAGCACTTCCTGTGGTACCGCCTACACCTAATGGGCCGGGTTTGCCATATTATTCTTCCCCGCATACGCCAGGGGGATCAGCGATTCATGAGGCTCTCTTGGCCAGTCCAATGACACAATTACAGTTTACAAACATATCTTCGCCCCAGACGAAATACAATTATGTAGGGTACAATCCTATTTTTGGCAACACTGGAACAATAACAAGTGTTCCTCCCGTGGATTACAACAAGTCGTACAAACCACCAGAGTTGATGATGAAGCCAAAATTCATAGTGTCGCACCCCGGGATTTCCGTCCCTCGTGGGCGCGACCATGATTGGCGCAAGATCGTAGTCTCCGGTCACACTTGCGAGACCTACATGTCTGTTTATATACGTACATCCAAATACTTGGATAAAATAGTTTAGCAAATCAGAGTTGCGGAAGTTAAGTAAAAATGTTTTAAATGATTAAATATGGTAAGTTGTGGAAGCGTTTAGTAGTAAAGAGTTCACATTAAAACATAATAAATAAATTGTTTTCGAATGTCTAAGACACAAGGTAGATGCATGCAACCCCATCCTATCATCCTATTCCTGAGTGCGTCTTTCTTACATGAGAAAAACATGCGAGTAACGTCAACACAATGGTCGGTGAGAGCATATGTTTTATAACAGTAGTAAACAATACATGTTTGCAAAAAGTGTTGTAGGACTACATATTGTAATGCAATATCCATTGATAGGTAGTCAATATGTTTTATATTATATGTGGGCTTGCAACCGAAGTTGACTTGCTGCCTCCCGCCATGTCCATCACATAAGACCATGTCAAATGTTTTTTGGTCAATTATGCTCTGTTCCGACCTCTAGTCGGGATGGCCATACGATGTGCAACAGAGGGATTTGTCAGGCTCAAATAGTATCCAAAATTACCGCGCTGAGCGCTACGCGATATTAATTGTCCGAGGTGTGTTTATAAGGACTTTGTTTGTGTGCCACACACATATATAAGCGATAAATACACGTAATATGTATCCAAAAACTGTTTGTTGTATCAAAATAATTTGTATGCATGTTTTCTCCCCCAAGGTCGAAAAGAGTGAAAAGGGGCCATGAACTCATGTGTTAGTGCACTTCCTGTTTCTATTGCAAAAGCGTGTGCTAGCACCTGCTAGTGATCACCTATAATCATATAGGTCTATGAGTATGTGTTTTTTGGTTTGTTGTATCCCATACAACTCCAAGTGTTTGTGTGCTCAACCGAGTGTTTGTGTTGACTCGACGAATCGTTGGTGACACGTTTAATGTGTAATAATTTGTTTGTGTATCATATTGATCATAACACGCAAGTAGGACATTATCATACTTCCTACGATTCTACTAAAAGCAGTTGTTCAAGCATGTCACGTATGTTAATTACGTAGTTTTCTATTTTTGGAAAGCTTAACCATGAAATCCAAATTTCATTAATACTTCTAGCATGTTCCGAGGACACATTAAACACGTATATAAGGGTCATAATTTGTCATTTATGCACAAATTGTCATACTTACTATTTTCCTAAATTAAAAGTTTCTATATTTAGAAAGTGTCCATTTGTAACATCAGTGCCTGAACAGTAGATCAGAACAGTAGGGTTACTGTAGATAAGTGTACGGAAATTATCTGTACACTATTTTGTGAAAATTCTATGTGAAACAGTTTACAGACAGTGTAGGAACTCAGTGATGACAGACAACACACACAGACACAGCACTGATATGCTTAAACATGTTACACTGTGAGAGGATACAATGTATGAATCCACGGTTTAACAATCAGAATCATATCTGACAACACGAAACTATTATGTGCATGTTAGTTAGGATCTTATTATGTATAAACGTATGTGAGAATGCATAAATCAAAACAACAGCGGACGTCGTTATGTGAATATTAAACTGACAGGGTATTCGTGTGGGTGACGATTCGCACGAATATATCTGTGGGTTTAATGTTCTGAATGATGTATAATAAATAGAAAACGATATTGGAAAGTAACGTTGTCGTCGTATTCGAACGAGTGACGATTCGTACGAATACGCGCGAAAACGATACGAACCGATGAAAGAGTTAAGTTAAACGTTTTCGAAATTTTAAAAATGAATATAAGATATTTAGTTAGTTTATTAGGAATTACCACCTAAAATAATTTAGAAATATTTATTTTAAAAGATCGTAACGTTACGTTACGCGAAATTCAGAAACGAAGCGTTTACGCGAAACCGAACGAACCCGAACACGCCCAAACTATAAAATCCCTAGAAATGACCATAAATGTCATTTAATATCCACACCAACCCCACTTTCTCTCTCTCTCTCTCTCTCTCTCTCTCTTTTCACCTTTCTCTCACTAGAAACTCACCTAAATCACTCAAATCCTAACCAAATTGGGCGATTTTGGTGTCAAAAAGACCGTAGAACTTGTAGATCGTGAAGAATCGAAGAAATCAATCTAAGGATCAACAAATTTGAGGTAAAATCGAGCTAGATCGAGGTGTTTTTCTTGGTTTTGTGTTTGCCGAAACCCAACATCATTTCAGCCGATCTTAGAGCTTCAAAACCCTTAGGATTTGTAGTAAAATGGGTTAGGAACTTAAGGATGATGCTATATTGAAGTGTGGTTTAATTGGAAATAGAATTTAGACCTGGGCATGTTAATATCGACGCAAGAACAAACCTGCAACTTAGTATCGATGGATGATAAACAACTTCAAGTTCATCTGCCGATATTACCAAGGTTGACGGGATAGATTCGATGGCACCTGATCGAGATTACTAATCTCGATGCTCTCCACATGTTTAGGCAGAAGACCCCATCGATACTGTTAGTATCGATGGGCTAGGGAGCCATCGAACTTAACACTTTCGAAGGTGTAGTGTCGATCATATGAGCTGGGTTCCATCGATATTATCCTGAGTCTGCCCATCGATACTAAGCAATGGTGTGTTGATACTGTTACCTTAGTCTAATTCAAGTAATTAGAACTTGGAACCAGCCTAAACCATAAAGAAATGAGTTCATGGGATGGGTTTGATCATGGGTTAGTCAAGTGGGAAGCCATTAGGGTTTCCTATGTCTAAACCGGTTTTGTGGTTCGTCGAGACTAAGGCTTTCAAACCAAAACCTTTTCTAAAACTAACTTCACACTTAAATAAATGTCTTTAGAAATCAATGGGGTTTAAAATACCTAAAGTTGCTTAATGAAACTCATAAGTAAAGTGTTAGCATCGATAATGGTCCATAAGGATCCTTTGGGGGGGGGGGGTTAGCCAATTTGGTGACATTGAACATAAGGGTTTTCAACATCAAAGATTTCTAAATCATGTTGAACATCTAAACACATGTTTTTCCAAAGAAATGGAACTAGTACCTATGGTTTTGTTAGATAAATTATGGACTAATAGGGTAACGATACTTAGTATTCAAGGATGGGTTTACAATTGTGAAATTAAAAACCCTAATTAAACAAACCTAGGCCTAAGGATTTCTAAGTAAATAAACTAAGCATATATCATGTAAATCACAACAAACTAAGGGTTGCTAAGTGGTTATGAGTTACAAAGAACTGAGAAACAATATGGATTCCATGGAAGTTCAAGAAAACAACTAAATATGGATGTGTTGATCCTAAGTGTCAACTTCCAACACTTAATGATTTCATGCATTATATAGTCAACTTAGATTGTTCGAAATGAATAATCTAAAGTGATGTATGCACATGGATGAACAAGAACGCGAGGTAACAGAGAACTATTGAAGGACTTAGGGGTTAATCTAATAAGGTTAACCTAAACCCTACAAATTTACTTATAATTTTCATAAAGAAATAAATTATGTTTTATTAAAATGTATTGATTTGTAAATCATCGTAATTTAAATTACTAAAACCTTTTAAAATATCATAAATGACTTTCTAAACTTAATATTTTGTAACTAAATAGGACTTTTATAAATGATGATCTATTATAAGGTCATGTGTTTCACTAAGTATAAACCTTATGTAAATAAGGATTAGTGGTTATCAAATAAGGAATAAGGATTCATAGAAGGTACATAACTTAGAATAACTAGAGGAATTCTAGTAATAAAGTAGTAAATATTAGGACACATAGTTGCACACCGAGACCGAAACCCTATACACGTCAACTCTATATACTTATAGTATTCAATCATAATAAATCAAAATAAGGTATTGAAGCTACGTAATCTACAACAAATGAGAGAGCGTCTTTCTTTGCTTACTTACAAAAACTGCAGCACAGGCGAGTTCATTTGCCCCCTTTCAAACTATTTTGTTTTATTGCAGGACTAAGAAGCATGTTAAATGATTTATATAACTGTTTTATATAAATGTTGTCCTGTTTATTGAACTGTTTACTGTTTATAAATTGTTATAAATTGTTTTCTTGTTATGTTTATGCATGAAATGTAATGATTTCATCTATAAACTAATTTGAACACTTATAGTTTCTCAAACATATACTTACTCATACAAACTCATACCAACGCATACTATCCTGATACAAACTCATACTTTCGCATACAAACTCATACTTCTCATAATTTCTCATACAAACTCATTCTTATATATACAGACTCATACTTTTCTCATACTATACTCATATTCGTACTCATACTATACTCAAACTCAAACATATGCAAGTGGTCGGATGGGATCTGGTTGATAAACAGGTACATGTGCACATGGTATTAGAGAGTCTCAAGTCTGAATAATAGCATAAGTAGTTGTTAGTGAGGTTAAGGTCGTAATTTTCGGATTGTTCAAGGTTTCAACTTCAGTGTATGGAATGAAACACTTAATTATCATCAAGAACAATATACTATGTGGTTCGGCTGGCGGCTGGGCTGGCGGTAAGCTTGACCCTACGTATGCCCTATATATAAGCATACTTAGCTGGATAGGATAGGTGGTTATTGGTGAGGTTAAGGTTGCCATTCAGTCAGGTTTTGTCAAATCTCATTTTTAATTACTAACTTTGATGAACTTACCAACCATGTGGTGACTTTGTTTTCTTACATGCTTTCTCAAGTGACGTACATAATTAAGTTAAAGTTCAGGATGCATACTAGGATGCATACTAGGATGCCCAGATAGAGGACCTAGTATCTTTTGGATGCACATATTTAATTTGTTTCTTGTGAATCATTGTTGCTATCTTTTACAGTTACAAGATAGTAAACTTATGATTCTTTTGATAGGTTTACTTAGTTAAATTAACAAACATTGACAAATTTTAATTTAACTTTGTAATCCTAGTTTATATTATTGTTCTTTAGTTATTCTCAAATGTTGACGCTATGTATACAATCTGATCATTTCGATTATCTCACGATATCGCGCCCCGAGAACAGTCCGCTCGACGGGAAAGTCGATCCAACACATCGGCTCGGGGTGTGACACCATTTAAGAATCCGTTTTCACAAACCAAAGTTCCAAATGCTTTTCTACGATATTTCTAAATACATTACAACATCATCATATTATCAAATCATGCCACATCATCATGCTAAATTCTTTTCTTTTCTAAAAGTTACTATAAATAGTGACTTACCAACAAAAGTCGTGTTTTTGTAAATCCAACTAACCAAATATGTTTATATACATATTAATAGACATTTATCATCATTTAAAACTATCTAGCATGTCTAGATGATCATATAAACAACCACTTGCAAGTTTAGATTTTTCATTTATAGTATGTGTCACAAATCTTTACCAAATGTTACCAGAACTCATTTCAAGCATTTCTATACTCTAAATCAGTTACAATACATCAATAATCATCCAAGAACATCAACAAATACTTGCATGTGAGTTGTTTGGAGTTGCATGTAAGAATACAAGCATGCATGTGTGATTTAAGTACAAATAAACCATAAAAACTACCTTACAAGTGTCCTGGGTGCATTTTGTCACCTTCTTTGAGCTCCAAGTGATACAAGACACCACTAAATGCGAATAAGAGGCTAAGGGTGTGTTTTTGGAGATTTGAGGGGTGTTGGCCGGAGTTTCTAGTCGAGAGGGTGGTAGAAGGTTTGGGTTTGAGGTAAAGGAAGTAAGGTGTGGAGAGTGGGTGGTATTTATAGATTTTTAGGAGTGTGGGCTCGTCGCGTACCGCCAAGGAAGACTCCGTGATCCTCGGCGTACTGCCAAGGACAAATTAGTCAATTCCAGGTTCGAGACTCGTTGCATACCGCCGAGTTGGAAAATGATCGATTGTGGTGTACCGCCACGTGTTTCGGCTGAATTCAAAATTCCCGGTCACCTGTCGCGTACCGCGACGAGTTTTGCTGAACCCTGTCGCAAAACGCGAAGGGTTCGGTTTTCAGATCTTTGATTTCGTTTGTCCGGTTTCTCTCGTGTTCGATTCATATCGTTTGTTATAAACGTTTAATTCATGTTAATACATAATCATGTATAGACGTTATTTTTCTCTCATTATAGTTTTGTTAGTTCAACAACGTTCGTATAACAAGACTCGTGTGTCATTTGGTAATTCCTCAAATTATCGATTCATGATTTTTTGTGCTCGACTTTGTGAAAAGTGTGACACACTTGATTAATCATAATCAAATGTGTAATGTAAGATTCGATAATTCCCTAAATTTTCGTTTCGTAATTGTGTTTGTGTTCGACACACTTGATTACTATAATCAATGTGTAATGTATGAATTGCTATCTCCCTGAACTATCATTTCGCAATTGTTTGTGTTTGACTTAATAAATCCTAATTAAGTGCAATGCAAGGAATATGAATGTGATAAAATAATTTGTAGGTGTTGGAATTTACCTGAAATTGCCGAGTGTCACATCATCACCTTGTTGAAAGAATTTTCTTCCCGAAATTTGGTTGTTGTCGTTAGTGTTTGGAAACAAAATTTTCGAGTTGTCACATCACCCCCTTATTGAAAGGAGATTTCATCCCGAAATTTATTGATTGTTGTTCGTGTTTGATGTCTGTTTGAATAAATGGGGATATTTGCGTGTCACCTCATCCTCACGTTCCCACGTGAACTTAGGTCCACGCTTAGAGTTCCATCAGACTCTAACAATTGAAATCCGACTCTGTTTGAGTTGTTTAACTTCACGATCCATGGTTTCTACCGGTTCTTCCACGATTGGTAGTTGTTCATCCAATTGGACCTCATCTGGTGGAATTACAAGTGTCTCGTCAGATAATCACTTCTTCAAGTTTGAGACATGGAATACGTTATGAACTCCGTTGAGTTCATCAGGTAGGTTGAGTTGGTATGCTACTGGACCGATCCTCTTCATGATCTCAAATGGTCCAATATACCGTGGGTTTAATTTTCTTTGTTTCCTAAAACAAATCACACCTTTCCAAGGTGAAACTTTCAGAAGGACTTTATCTCATACCTGAAATTCCAAAGGCTTACGACGCTTGTCGGCATAACTCTTCTGAAGGTCACAAGCTGCTGCCATACGGTTTCTGATTTGCACAGTCTTCTCTGTTGTTTCGTGCATAAGTTCTAGGCCAGTGAGTTGACTTTCGCCCACTTTCGCCCAGCAAATAGGTGATCGGCAATTTTTTTCGTAGAGTGCCTGAAAACGCCCTGCCTTGATGCTCGTTTAATAGCTGCTGTTGTAGAAAAACTGCACCAATGGTAGGTGAGTTTCCCAACTAATACCGAAATCTATTACGTAAGCTCGTAGCATGTCTTAGAGAGTTTGAATTGTACATTCGCTCTGGCCATTGGTTTGTGGGTGGTATGCTGTACTCATATCCAACCGTGTACTAAGCGACTTTTGTAAGGATCTCTAGAAGTTCGAAGTAAATCCAGCATATCGATCAGAGATGATAGGGATTGGCACTCCATGTTGCAAGACTACTTCTTTAATATAAATTTGGGCTAGCTTTTCCTTCTTATCATTTTCCTTGGCCGCAAGGAAATGCGTTGATTTGGTTAACCGATCCACAATTACCCAGATAGTGTCGCATCTACTAGAAGTATGGGGTAATTTGGTAATAGAATCCATGGAGATTTGCTCCCACTTCCACATGGGGATCTCTAGTTGTTTTCGTAACCCAGACGGTTTCTAGTAGTCAATCTTGACTTTGGCATAGGTCAAGCATTTGCTTACATAGGTGGCAATGTCGGCCCTCATGTTTGGCCACCAGTAGAGTACCTTGAGATCATGATACATCTTATCTGATCCTGTGTGAATGGAATACTAAGACTTATGAGCCTCGTCCATCACAAGGTCTCGTAAGCTCCCATGAAGTGGAACCCATACGCGTTCCATGAAATAGTATAGGCCATCAGATTTTACTTCAAGTTGTTCTCCATTCCTCTTAAGGATTCGGCCTTAGTGCTTCGGTTTGAGCATTAAGTATTTGCTTAGGGAGGTTTGGGTGAATTGTGAGTTGTAAAGCTTGTACTCTTTCGGGTTTTGGGATGTTCTTTCGGCTTAGGGCGTCGGCCACTACGTTGTCCTTCCCTAGGTTATATTTGATAGCACACTCATAATTATTTAGGAGTTCGAGCCAGCGACGCTGTCGCATGTTCTGTTCTTTCTGCTCGAATATGTGTTTTGAAGGCTTTCATGATCCGTGTACATGGTTAACTTTGTACCAAACAAGTAATGTCTCCAAATTTTGAGTGCAAACACCATGACTCCTAGTTCCAAGTCGTGGGTGGTATAGTTCTTCTCACGTACTTTCAGTTGTCGAGAGGCATATGCAATCACTTTCTCTCCTTGCATCAGCACGCAACCAAGTCTTTGTATCGAGGCATCACAGTATACCATAAAATCGTCTGTTCCCTCTGGAAGAAATAAAATAGGTGCACTGCAAAGTTTCTGTTTAAGAAGCTGGAACGCAGCTTCCTGTTTATCACTCCAGTGATATTTCTTGTCTTTGTGAATTAGGGCTGTGAGTGGTTGGGCTATTTTGGAAAATCCCTCAATGAAACGTCGATAATAGCCTGCCAAGCCTAGGAATTGGTGCACCTCAGTTGGAGTCTTTGGTGCATCCATGTTCTTAATGGCTGGCCTCTAGCTTTGATTTATCCTCGTGTATTCCTTTTTCGTTAATCACATGGCTGAAGAATCGGACCTTTCTGATCCAAAAATCACGTTTAGAGAGTTTAGCATACAGTTTCTCCTGTCTAATAGTTCAAGAGCTAATTGAGAATGATTTTTGTGTTCTTCCTGAATTTTGGAGTAGATGAGGATATCATTGATGAAGATAATGATAAACTTATCAAGGTAAGGTTTTCACACTCGGTTCATGAGATCCATGAATATCGCAGGTGCATTCGTGAGACCGAATGGCATAACCAGAAACTCAAAATGGCCATACCGAGTATGAAAGGATGTTTTAGGAATGTCTTCTTCTTGGAATCTTAATTGATGGTACCCAAATCGCAGATCAATTTTAGAGTAGTAATTCGTTCCTTGTAGTTGATCTAACAAATCATCAATGCGAGGTAGGGGTATTGGTTCTTGACCGTCACTTTATTCAGCTCACACTAGTCGATGCACATGCGAAACATGCCATCCTTCTTCTTAACGAACATGATAGGAGCAGCCTACGGTGAGAAGCTAGGTCTAATGAAATCCTTGTCCAACAACTCCTATAGTTGGTTGGACAGTTCTTGCATCTCCGAAGGTACAAGTTGATAGGGTACTTGTGTGATATGTGCTACTCCCAGTGCAAGGTATATGCGGAATTCCACTTGTCGTGGGGGTGGAAGTCCTGATAGCTCCTCGGGAAATACGTTGGGTTAGTCGTATACGACTGCTATCTCTTCGAGTTTCTTCTCCTATTCGCTATTCTCGACGATGAGTGCCAATATGGCGGTATATCCCTTCGGTAGGAATTTGTGAGCTTCAATGAACGAGATGATGTTAAAGGGAGTGTCGCTCCTTTCGCCTTTGATGGTTAACGTTTCTCCGCTAGGGAGGGGTATACACACAACCTTATCGTGGCAAATTATCTCAGATTGGTTTTCAAATAACCAATCCAAGCCTACCACGACATCAAAACTGGTGAGCTTGATTGGCATGAGATCAATTTTGTAACATCAGTGCTGGAAACGTTGCCGGAACCGTGATCTCAACAGTAACTTGCACAGAAACTCAGGTACAAACTACGTGAACTATGTATATGCTATTGACACTTGATGCTTAACACTAAACTATATGCTATTGTTCTGAAATCTGATTTAAACCTCATGGTTTAACAGTCAGAAACACATCAGACAACACTGAACAGACATATAGATGCTTGTTTTAATGCTATTATGTATAAACGTATGCGAGGTTAAACATAACAAAAACCATACCGGTTGTTGTTACAGAATGCTAAACCGACGAATTATTCGCATAGGTGACGATCTGTACGAATAAATCTGAAAGTTTAACATTCTGAAATGACAACTGAAAAGTAGAAAACAACAATCAGAAAGTCAAACCAACGTAGTGTTCGTTCGGGTGACGATTCGAACGAATACGCGCGAAGGTGACGCGTTCTGACGAAACGAAAACGGAACGAACGATAATAATTTAAGAAAATATAATATTTTACGTTTTACAATTTGGAAACTCATCAAAAAATAAATCAAAGAAACTCTTTTATTTCAAACGAGTAAATAACGCGCGTTACGATCCGGAGACGCAACGGAGACGAAAAACGAGCAACCGAAACGAACCCGAATACCCTCGGGGTATTTAAAGCCTAAATGAGGCTTTTAATTTCATTTCTATCATTTCCCACTCTCTCTAAACCACCTTCACCGTTTCTCTCTCTCTCTCTCTACAAGCTTCCACCTTCAAATCACCATAACTCCACCAATCCTTGGTGAAATCTTGTGTTTTTGGTGTCCACACGAAGCTATCAACATCCTCTACCTAGAAGTACAACCGATCTAAGGAGTTATCCAGCCATTTTCGAGGTATGAAGCCAAGAACATCACAAAAAGTAGGGTTTTTGTCACCCTAGTTCGACCCATTAACTTTGGCCGGTTATAGGCCAATCTCTTTGGGTCTTATATTTTCAAGAGTTCATTAGGGCATACCACTCACCTTGGGAATGACCTGAAGCTGCTAGGGTTCGATGATGATGATGATGGAGGCCAACCGTAGTGCAGGTTCGGGGGACTAGCAGGTGGCCAAACCTGTTCTCCTGCGAACCCTAATCCTCAGCTGAACTCAGCTATCATCCCCGAACCCAGGAGCAACGAACCTACTCGACTGAACCCTCATCACCGAACCTAGTTGAGCTGGACGAACCCTTGCATGGAGAACCTTCCTTTGCCGAACCATCTTGTGAGCTGCGAACCTGGGCTTAGCCGAACGAACCTATATCCAGGCGAAGCTATTGCATGGCGAACCTTTTGTCTTTGGCCGAACCTTGCACTATCAACGAACCCTTGGCTTGCCAACCACTACCACCGAACACGCTGTTATCACCAAACCCAGGGAGCTACGAACCTCTCACCATCATGAACGAACCTAACTCAATGGCCGAACCCTATCTAAACGAACCATTGGGTTCGTTGGAGCCTTCACTGGACCGAACCTTAGACGGATTGGCCAATAGCTTCGCTGGAAATGCTGACCATACTCACACCCTAATGGCCCAACAGGGTACCTCGGCCCATATCATCTCATGTGACCCATGGCCATAGTTGGTCTAACTAGTCGGCCCAATACACCTATACGATCCATAAAACCCCTACGGCCCATCCTCCATATAATGTAGCCCATGCAACTAGCCGGCCCAAACCCTTGACATCCGGCCCACACACCTACATGGCCCAAACACTCCAATTGGCCTAAGCCCGTATAACTGTTTCGGCCCATATGCGTATCACACGGCCCATAAAACAAGAAATGTTAACAATTTTCTTTAACCAAGAATAAGGAATAACTATGCATGAATATAGGTTGTTTTACTACGAAGGTGATTTAGTTAATTGTTAGCTAAACAACAACTAATTCAAGTTAACAAGGATAACACGTCAAGCTTTAGAAACTATACACTTCAACTACACTTAGGACAATGGAAAGAAGGGCCGAATAAAGACCGAGACTCACAAGTGTTAGCCAACTTTAGGGCTAACACATACACGCACACAATTCACTACAACTTATACTTATAAGTTACAACCACATGAAATCAATAAAGGATCGTGAACATAACAACAAATACTACAACGAGCGCGCACATTCTAGTTTAAGCTAGGTCAACCACTTCAACAACAAGGTGAGTTCATTTGTCCCTTTTCAAACATATTTGTTTTACTCCGGGACTGAGAAGCATGTTATACATTTTCAAATAAATATTGAAATGTTTTATAAATGTTTTATACTTAATTATGATGCTAATACTAACACTTGAACTTGTTGCTCATATTCTGGAAGCTAGAAGCTAAAAATTTCAACTTATGTGCTAATGCATTAAACTACATGCTACTGTTGGATGCTAAAAGCTTATGCTATAAACTCTATGCTTAAACTATATGCTCTATGCTAAGGCTATAAACTCTATGCTTAAACTATATGTTCAATGCTAAGGCTACAAACTCTATGCTAAAACTATATGCTCAATGCTAAGGTTATAAACCCTATGCTTAATTTATATGCTCAATGCTAAGGCTATAGACTCTATGCTTAAACTATATGCTCAATGCTAATGCTATAAACTCTATGCTTAAACTATATGCTAAGGTTAATGCTACAAACTATATGCTTCAACTATCTGCTAAAGCTAATGCTATAAACTACATGCTCAAACTATATGCTAATACTATGTGCTACATGCTATAAGCTATGATTATGTGCTAAATTCTATGATTGTATCTATGCATGAGATACGTGAATGCCAAACTATGCTATTGCAAGCTGGTATCTATGCATGAGATACGTGTAAGCTAAAACTATGCGAATGCAAAGCTTTTATCTATATATGAGATACGTGAATGCCAAACTATGCTAGAGGAAGGCTTGTATATGCATATATGAGATATGTGAATGCTAAACTATGTGTTTGCACAGCTTGTGTCTATATATGAGATACGTGAACGCCAAACTATGCTAGAGCAAGGCTTGTATCTACATATATGAGATACGTGAATGCTAAACTATTCTAATGCTAAGCTAGAATCAATTCATGAGATACGTAATGGCTAAACTATGCTAGAGCAAAGCTCGTATCTAGTGGTGGGCTACGTAAATGCTAAACTATGCTCGAGCAAAGCTGGTACCCATGCATGAGATTGATGAAAGATAAACTACGATACGTGAAACTATTATCCTCGTACAACATACTTTAAAGCTAATCTATGTGAATGCTATAAACTTGTAAACTTTTAAATAGTATGCTAAAGCTATGATGAAGATGGGATTGGGTTGTAGGTAGAACGCTTAATTATCATTAATGAGAATATACTAAGCAATCCGGTATGTGGTGGGATGTTGGCTGGGGCTTGTCCCCTTCATATGCCCTATATATAAGCATACTTGAGTGGATAGTATAGGTGGTCATTAATGAGGTTAAGGTTGTTACCGAAAGAGGTTTGCTAAAGCTATTTTTCAACCATTAAACTATATGAACTCACCAACCATTGTGTTGACTTTGTTTTCTTACATGCTTTCTCAGGTGATGTACATGAATAAGCTAAGGCTCAGGATTGCATGCTAGGATGCCTAGTTAGAGGACCTAGTAGACTTTTGGGAAGTACGTATTTTTTTATTGATGCGAATCACTTTTGATATCTTGTACAGATACAAGATAGGAAACACTTGATTCTTTTGATAGGTTTACTTAGTTAAATTATCAAACATTGACATTGTAATTTAACTTTGTAATCCTAGTAAATTGTAATTTGTGCTTTAGTTATTCTCAATGTTGATGCTATGTAAACAATCTGATCATTACGATTATCACTCACGATATCGCGCCCCGAGAACCTTTCGCCCGGCGGGGAAGTCGATCCGTCCCGCTGGCTTGGGGTGTGACAGATTGGTATCAGAGCTCAAGGTTATAGAGAATAATAGGTCATTTACTTAAAACGGTTTGGCCTAGACTATAACTTAGGGACCCTCATGTAGAGAGCATAGGATCTAAGTTTGCATTGTGTCTTCTACATTCGATCACTGCACTAACCAATATCCTTTTAGTTATGAACAGAATGCTGCCCAGAAGACAACCGACTCCGCTACCGACTCCGCAAACCTCAGCCCCACACTCTTCAACAGCATCACCGGCTGATTCACCGCCACCTCCTCCTCCACTAAATCCTCCTCCGAACCCAAATGCTGTTCCAGCTATCGACCCTGCCACTGTTGCTTTCGCAACACTTCTGAGCCTCCAACTGACGAGCCAACTGAAGGATGTCATCCCAGAGATGATCAACAGGATTCAAGGCCACGGCAACAATTCTGGTCACACTACGTGGGAAGCTAGTGGGAAAACTGGCACTACTTCAGACTGCTCATACAAATCATTTGTAGGATGCAAGCCGTCAGGTTTTACTGGTGTTGAAGAAGTTGTTGGACTGATCCAATGGCTAGAGAAAATGGAGACCACCCTGGACATAAGCGGGTGTCCAGAACATCATAAAGTTCGCTACGCAGCTGGATCTTTTAGCAAGCGAGCTTTGACTTGGTGGAACTCCCAGATCAGAGCTCGAGGTAGAGATGAAGCACTAGCCATGCCTTGGGCAGATTTCAAAATCCTTTTGAGGAATGAATTATGTCCCAAGCACGAACTACAGAAGCTGGAAGTTGAGCTCTCAAACCATGTGATGAAGGGAGCTGATCATATGACTTTCACCACTCGCTATCATGAACTGGTAGCTTTCTTGCCAGAGATGGTGCCAACACTAGAAAAGCTGATCGATAGATATGTAGGAGGATTACCCTCCTGCATTCAAAGCATTGTGCTGGCTGCAAATTCCGCAACTTTGGAGTCAGCCATCTCTCTCTCAGCTAAACTCACTGATGTGATGGTGAAGTCAGGAGTGTTGAGGAACGACTCGGGTAAAGCTAAGGATGAGTCCTCAAAGAAGCCTGAACACCATCAAAAGAAGAAGCAAAAGGTCGTCAAGAACTATGTGATGGCCGCTGTAACATCTGTGCCGGAAACGTCGCCGGAACAGTGAGCTGAACAGTAAAGGCACAGTAACTCAGGTACAAACTACGCAAACTATTGATACGCTATTAACTACATAATGCTTAATAGTAAACTATTATGCTATTGTTTCTGAAATCCGATTAAACCTAACAGTTTAACAGTCAGAAACCTAACAGACAACACTGATCGGACACACAAAAGCTTGATTTGATGGTATTAAGGATAAACGTATGTGAGGTTAAACAAAACAAAACCCTAACGGTTATTGTTACGGAATGCTAAACCGACGAACTATTCGTATAGGTGACGATCTGTACGAGTGATTCTGAGAGTTTAACGTTCTGAAATAATGATTGAAACGTAGAAATACAAGAATCAGAAAGCCAAACCATCGTCGTGTTCGTTCGAATGACGATTCGAACGAATACGCGCGATGGTGACGCGTTCTGACGAAACGAAAATGAAAACGATACGAACGATAATAAATTTAAGGAAATAAAATATTTCCTATTTTACAATTTTGAAACTCATCATAAATGAGATTTAACAAAACTATTTTAAGAAATCGCGAACAAATTAACTAAACGCGTAAAAATGATATAATTCGATAAATAAATTAGTGCAACGATATTTAAAATGATTTCTAACAATAATTGTATTTTAAACATCCTAAAATAATCCATTTTATTTAAAAAGCGTAAACCTACGCGTTACGTTGCGAAAACGCAACGAAAACGCGAACCGAACAACGAAAACGAACCCAAACTCACCTGAGGTATAAATACCTTGAATGAGCTCATCTTCTTCATTTCCCCTCTCCTTTCTCTCTCTAAAAACCCTTTTTCCGGATCCTCTCTCTCACTAGAAGATTCAAACTTCAAATCTTCATAACTCACTCAATTCTTGATGAAAATGAGTGATTCTTGAGCCCAATCGAAGCTTGTGATCCCCTCTACTTGAAAGTACAAAGGACGCGACCCAGAAACTTCAGAATCGAAGGTAATCTGAGCCTTAAAGTAGCGATTTTAGGGTTTCTAAACCCTTATTCCGAACTCACCTTCTTGACCGGGTTTTAACCATCAAACCTTAGGGGAAAACACAACACAAGTCTTAGAAAGCTATAGGAACAAATGGAATACCATCTCATAGTCTTAGAATCAGATTTTTCGAGTTGTAACCACAAGGATCTGACAGGCCGAATGGCCCATGCCAGTTAGCCGAATGGCTCAGCCGAAGCACTAAGGCCGAATGGCTCTCACCTGACGAAGCAGCTTATTCGATCGGCCTAACTCATTCGGGCGACCACCTTCATTCAGCCGAAAGGCTAGTCGACCAGCCATGCGCCAGCCTTCATTCGGTCATGGTCACTCCTTTGGCCGAAGAACAGCTCATTCGCTCGGTAACCATGGTCCATTCGATCGACAGGGTACTATTCGGCCATGGTGACATATCCAATCATTCCATGCGGCCAAGACTAGTTGATCAGTCCACACCCTTTGTTCAGCCCAAGATTTGATTGGGCCTATGACCCACACAGCTTGAGCAGCCAATTCCCTAACTGATTCATATGACATGGCCCAGATCCATCTAGATGGCCCAAGGCCTGGTTCGGCCCAGCTACCTGTGGTCTATTCTTAATCTTAGTTCGGCCCAATAACCTCATCCGGCCCACAGTCTACTAAAACAACTCACAACTTCAATAGGCCACTGGGTGAATAGGCCCAATTTCATTTCTAAATGGCCCAAAGAACTAACCCACAACACCACACATTGGAACCCTCAACGCATATGGGCCACTCCTCATTCGACTAACACACATTCGGCCCACATGAATTAAAATGAAGTTGGATATAAATTCAAAAACAAAGTGTGTTAACTTTAAGTTAATTTGGATAAGGATTAATAAATTATAATCTAAAGTCCAAGTCAAGGCCTATAAACAAGTATGATGGGCAAAGTGGCTCAATACGACAAGGTTAAAATAAAGTAAAACATAAACAAGTAACAACATATACTAAACTTAATTTAACATGATTGAGTATTAGTATAACTCTAAAAATTTAACAAGGGCCGAATGACAACCGAGACTTACGAGTGTTAGCCAATTTCATGGCTAACACATACACACACACGAAACTTTACAACTTATACTTACAAGTTGAAAACAATGTGAAATCAATACAGGATCGTGAATACGAAAACGAATTACAACAAAGAGCGCGTGTGCATTCTTGTTTTAGGCTAAGTCAACTGCAACAACTACAAGGTGAGTTCATTGTCCCTTTTCAAACTATTTTGAGTTTTTACTTCGGGACTGAGAAGCATGTTAAACCTTTTAAACAAATGTTTAACTGTTTCAAATATGCTTTGATACTTATTCAAATTACTAATGCTAAATGCTAAAGCTACGGGTTAATGCTAAATGCTAATGTTACAGATTTATGCTAAATGCTAATGCTACGGGTTAATGCTAAATGCTAAAGCTACGGGTTAATGCTAAATGCTAATGTTACGGATTTATGCTAAATGCTAATGCTACGGGTTAATGCTAAATGCTAAATGCTAATGTTACGGATTTATGCTAAATGCTAATGCTACGAGTTAATGCTAAATGCTAATGTTACGAATTTATGCTTAATGTTAATGCTATGGATTAATGCTACACATTAATGCTACGGGTTTATGCTAGATGCTAATGATAATGCTAATGCTAACGCAAAATGCTAAGGATTCTATGCTAATGCTAATGCTATATACATACTAAATGCTTGAAATGCTCAGAATGGTTTGAACTTTGTATGCTTTATATGCTTGCCATGCTAAAACAACGGTTTGGCCTCTCAGTGCTTGCCTTACCGGTTGTGAAGCTAGTACTTGTGCACAAGATACGTAAACGCTATGCTATATGAATGCTACAGACTTGTATGCTAAAGCTATCGGCTATGGTAGAACATCCTGTTTTGGTTTCTCAGTGCTTGCCATAGGGTGTTCTCCATAGTCGGGACTTGAAGGAACAGACCGTCGGTCTCTCAGTGCTTGCCATAGGTTGACCTTCATAGTCCGGACTAGAGGAACAGACTGTTGGTCTCTCAGTGCTTGCCATACAGTGATTCCTCATTGTCCACTTATGGTTGTGATATGTGACTGGGATGATTCTGGATTACTCTAGTTGACTTTGTGTCATCTTAGAAATCCTTTATCATAACACCGATGGTGCTGATCACAATAAAATCCGATATGGATTGATACTGGATTCCTTAGGGTGTGCAGTTGTCCATAAAGGTAACTCTCAAAGCTAGACTTGCAAATGCTATTGTATGCGCGTTGAAACCTACAAACGAAATGCTAAAGCTATGATGGGAATGGGATTGAATGGTAGGTAAAATGCTTAATTATTATTAACAACAGTGTCATATGCGAATTAGTATGTGGTGGGATGGCGTCTGGGCGGGTTGTAGGCTCGACTCAGGGGTATGCCCTATATATAAGCATACCGATTTGGATATTACATGTGGAGTTAATGAGGTTAAGGTTTTACCGAAAGAGGTTTGCTAAAGCTATTTTTAAACTTATAAACTATATGAACTCACCAACCATTGTGTTGACCTTGTTTTCTTACATGCTTGCTCAGGTGATGAACAAGTATAAGCTAAGGCGTTGGATTGCATGCTAGGCGGCCTAGATAGAGGACCTAGTTGATTTTTTGGAAGCACGTATATTGTTAATCATACGAATCACTTTTGGTTGTCTTGTATAGATTACAAGATAGAAAACATTGATTCTTTTGTTAGGTTTACTTAGTTAAATTGCAGAACATTTATGTTGTAATTTAACTTTGTAATCCTAGTTTAATGTTTGATTTTGCTTAGTTATTCTTAAACATTGATGCTATGTAAACAATCTGATCCTCATGATTATCACTCTCGATATCGCGCCCCGAGAACCTTCCGCTCGGCGGGGAAGTCGATCCGTCCCGCCGGCTCGGGGTGTGACAGATTGGTATCAGAGCTCAAGGTTATAGAGAATAATAGGTCATTTTTTTTAAAAATGGTTTGGCCTAGACTATAACTTAGGGACCCTCATGTAGAGAACATAGGTTGTATGTTTGCATTGTGTCTTCTGCATTCGATCACTGCACTAACCAATGTTCTTTTGGTTATGATCAGAATGCCGCCCAGAAGACAACCGACCTCGCAAGTCTCTGCACCACACTCATCTACTCCTACACCACCAGATTCATCACCGCCGCCACCTCCTCATCCTCCCCCTCCACACTCTCTGCCACCAGGCTCAAGCAATGCTCAGATATTAGATCCTGCCACTATCGCTTTGGCGACACTTCTGAGCAGCCAACTGACAAGTCAACTTAAGGATGTCATCCCGGAGATGATAAACAGAATCCAAAGTCACGGCAACAACTCTGCTCACACTACGGGAGAAGCTAGTGGAAACACTAGCCACACTTCAGACTGCTCCTACAAATCCTTTGTAGGATGCAAGACACCAAGCTTCACTGGTGCTGAAGGAGCCGTTGGACTAATCCAATGGCTGGAGAAGATGGAGAACACTCTGGACATAAGCAGTTGTCCAGAACACCATAAAGTTCGCTACGCAACCGGGTCATTTAGCAAGCGAGCGTTGACATGGTAGAATGCTCAGATCAGGGCTAAGGGAAGAGATGAAGTAATGGCAATGCCCTGGGTAGAATTTAAACTCCTTCTGAGGAACGAGTTCTGTCCGAAACACGAGCTGCAACAGCTGGAGATTGAGCACTCGAACCATGTGATGAAGGGAGCCGATCATATGACTTTTACCACTCGCTATCATGAACTGGTAGCTTTGGTGCCAGAGATGGTGCCAACACTGGAAAAGCTGATCGACCGATATGTAGCGGGATTACCTTCCTGCATTCAAAGCATCGTGCTGGCTGCATATCCCGCAACTCTGGAGTCAGCCATCTCCCTTTCAGCTAAACTTACTGTAGTGATGGTAAAGTCAGGAGTTCTGAAAGAGGACTCGGGAAAAGCTAAGGAAACAACAACAAAGAAGCCTGAGTATCACCAAAAGAAAAAGCATAAGGTCTTCAAGAACTATGCGATGGCCACTCCATTGCAACAAGTTACAGCAGCACCTGCTCAGGTTGCACCCAAAAATTATGTGGGAATGCATCCTCAGTGTGCATAATGCAGATTTCATCATCCTGCTACGGCACAATGCAGGAAATGCAACAACTGTGGCCGACTAGGTCACCGAGCTCAACAGTGCCGTGCTCCAACAACTCAAGCTGCAAATAATGCTGCTATAGCACTTCCTCCACCACCAGGACCTGGCAATCACAACAACAACAACAGGGGATGCTATAACTGTGGAGAATTAGGCCATTTCTCCAGAGATTGCCCAAAGCGAGTGCAACAGGGAGCCCAAACACCACGAGGAAGGGCTTTTGTGATTGGAGCCAATGCAGCACGCCAAGACACTAACGTGGTCACTGGTACATTTCTTATACATGACTCATATGCATCTATTTTATTTGACACTGGTGCAGATCAGAGTTTTATTTCATCTGACTTCGCACGCCAACTTAGCCTTACTGAGGAAACTTTAGATTCCCCATACATTATCGAAGTATCAAATGGAAGGCAAGTTACAGTTAGCACTATACTTAGGAACTGCCCACTTACACTCATAGATCACAAATTTACCATCGACTTGTTGCCGATGGAGTTGGGCAGTTACGACATCATCGTGGGAATAGATTGGCTATCACTCAATAGAGTTGAAGTCATCTGTTCTGAAAAGCTACTTCGGATTCCAGGGACGAATGATTGTGTATTGGAAGTACGTGGGGACCAAGCAAAGCATAGTGTCAAGATCATATCATGCATAAAAGCGCGTAAGTGTCTTCAAAAGAAATGCATAGCTTTCTTGGCTCATGTGGTGGATAAGGAGAAAGACAAGAGAACGATACAAGACGTGCCAATAGTAAAGGAATACCCTGAAGTGTTTCCTGAAGATCTACCTGGTTTGCCACCTGTGCGACCGGTAGAGTTTCGTATTGATTTGATTCCTGGAGCAACACCTGTTGCTAAATCTCCTTATAGGTTAGCACCTTCAGAGATGCATGAATTATCTAACCAATTACAGGAGCTACTTGAGAAAGGTTTCATCCGACCGAGCTACTCACCTTGGGGAGCTCCGGTTTTGTTCGTGAAAAAGAAGGATGGATCCTTTCGTATGTGCATAGACTACCGGGAGTTAAACAAACTAACCATCAAGAATCGGTATCCATTATCGAGGATTGATGATTTGTTTGATCAATTGCAAGGAGCTCAGTATTTTTCGAAGATTGATTTGCGGTCTGGATACCATCAGCTCAGAGTCCAAGATGAAGACATACCGAAGACGGCGTTTCGTACCAGATATGGGCATTACGAGTTTATGGTGATGCCTTTTGGATTAACGAATGCACCCGCGGTTTTCATGGATCTCATGAACCGAGTGTGCAAGCCGTATCTAGATCAATTTGTTATTGTCTTCATCGATGACATATTGATCTATTCCAAAAGCAAAGCAGAACACGAGCAACATCTTAGAACGATCTTGGAATTGTTAAAGGAAGAGAAACTCTACGCCAAATTCTCTAAATGTGAGTTTTGGTTAAAAGAAGTTCAATTCCTAGGCCACGTTGTTAACAGTGAGGGAATACATGTTGATCCTGCCAAGATCGAGGCAATAAAGGATTGGGACGCTCCGAAGACACCTACGGAGATACGTTCTTTTCTAGGCTTAGCAGGCTATTACAGAAGTTTTATCTCAAACTTTTCTGAGATAGCCCTGCCACTCACAAAGCTAACATAGAAAAGTGAGCCGTTTATTTGGGAAAAAAAGCAAGAAGAAGCCTTTCATACTTTGAAGCAAAAGCTATGTGATGCTCCGATTTTATCACTCCCAGACGGTTGTGATGACTTTGTTGTATATTGTGATGCATCCCATCAGGGACTTGGCTGTGTACTGATGCAGCGAGACAAAGTTATCGCGTATGCTTCGAGACAATTGAAAATTCATGAGAAGAATTACACTACTCATGATCTGGAACTGGGAGCGGTGGTATTTGCCTTGAAGATCTGGAGACATTACCTATATGGCACCAAGTGTACCATCTTTACTGATCACAAGAGTCTGCAACACATATTTGATCAGAAGGAACTCAACATGCGACAGCGACATTGGGTTGAGCTTCTGAATGATTACGACTATGTAATCAAGTACCATACAGGCAAGGTAAACGTTGTAGCTGATGCCTTGAGCCGGAAGGAATGAGTCAAACCCTTGCGCGTTAGAGCAATGGGGATGACTGTGCAAACTAGCTTACACGACAACATTATGCAAGCACAACAAGAGGCGGTTGAACGAGGAAACTTGAAGAAAGACTTATTTTGTGGAGTGGAAAAACATTTGGAAACAAAACATGATGGACTCGTTTACTACAAAGATCGCGTATGGATCCCTGCAGTGGATGAATTGAGGAAGCTTATATTTGATGAAGCACACAAGACCAAGTTCTCTGTGCATCCGGGTGCTGATAAAATGTACCAAGACTTACGTGCATATTATTGGTGGCCGGGTATGAAGAAAGATATAGCTGAGTACGTTGGCCGATGCATTACGTGTGCCAAAGTGAAGGCAGAATACCAGAAACCGTCAGGTTTATTGGAACAGCCTGAAATTTCACTCTGGAAGTGGGAACAGATAGCAATGGACTTTGTTACTAAACTGCCCCGCACTTCCAGTGGACATGACACTATTTGGGTTATTGTTGATCGACTAACCAAATTTGCTCATTTCTTGCCGATGCGAGAAACTTACACGATGGATAAACTAGCGAAACTTTACATCAACGAGATAGTGGTGCGCCATGGTGTGCCATTGTCTATCATTTCAGATCGTGATTGCAGATTCACATCAAGGTTCTGGCAATCATTCAGAAGTCTCTGGGCACGCAATTAAACTTGAGTATAGCTTACCATCCACAAATGGATGGTCAAAGCGAACGTACTATACAAACCTTGGAGGACATGTTAAGAACTTGTGTTCTAGACTTCGGTGGGAATTGGGACTCTCATTTGCCACTGATTGAATTCTCCTACAACAACAGTTACCATAGTTGCATCGGATGCGCACCGTTCGAGGCTCTCTATGGTCGCAAATGTCGATCGCCGATCTGTTGGTCAGAAGTAGGAGATAATCGAATAACAGGGCTAGAACTTATTCAAGAAACTACAGATAAGATTGCTCAGATACAACAAAGATTACAGGCAACACGAAGCAGACAAAAAAGCTATGCCGATAAACGGAGCAAGCCGTTGGAATTCCAAGTGGGAGACCGTGTCATGTTAAAGGTTTCCCCATGGAAGGGCGTCGTCCGTTTTGCAAAGAAAGGCAAACTAACACCACGATACGTGGGACCGTTCGAGATCATTGAACGTATTGGTCCTGTGGCGTATAGATTAAGCTTACCGGATGAAATTAGTGGTGTACATGACGTGTTTCACGTCTCAAACTTGAAGAAATGCCTTGCTGATGAAACTCTTATCATACCGGTTGAAGAAATTCAATTGGATGAACACTTACGTTTTGTTGAAGAACCTCTAGAGATTATGGATCGCAAAGTTATGAAACTGAGGCAAAGCCGTATTCCTATTGTTAAGGTTCGTTGGAACTCAAAGCGCGGACCCGAATTTAAATGGGAACGCAAAGATAGCATGAAGCTCAAGTATCCCCAACTGTTTACAGAGGAAGACGTACCTGATAACAATGCCTAAATTTCGGGACGAAATTTCTCTAACAAGGGGAGACTGTAACATCTGTGCCGGAAACGTCGCCGGAACAGTGAGCTGAACAGTAAAGGCACAGTAACTCAGGTACAAACTACGCAAACTATTGATATGCTATTAACTACATAATGCTTAACAGTAAACTATTATGCTATTGTTTCTGAAATCTGATTAAACCTAACAGTTTAACAGTCAGAAACCTAACAGACAACACTGATCGGACACACAAAAGCCTGATTTGATGGTATTAAGGATAAACGTATGTGAGGTTAAACAAAACAAAACCCTAACGGTTATTGTTACGGAATGCTAAACCGACGAACTATTCGTATAGGTGACGATCTGTACGAGTGATTCTGAGAGTTTAACGTTCTGAAATAATGACTGAAACGTAGAAATACAAGAATCAGAAAGCCAAACCATCGTCGTGTTCGTTCGAATGACGATTCGAACGAATACGCGCGATGGTGACGCGTTCTGACGAAACGAAAACGAAAACGATACGAACGATAATAAATTTAAGGAAATAAAATATTTCCTATTTTACAATTTTGAAACTCATCATAAATGAGATTTAGCAAAACTATTTTAAGAAATCGCGAACAAATTAACTAAACGCGTAAAAATGATATAATTCGATAAATAAATTAATGCAACGATATTTAAAATGATTTCTAACAATAATTGTATTTTAAACATCCTAAAATAATCCATTTTATTTAAAAAGCGTAAACCTACGCGTTACGTTGCGAAAACGCAACGAAAACGCGAATCGAACAACGAAAACGAACCCAAACTCACCCGAGGTATAAATACCTTGAATGAGCTCATCTTCTTCATTTCCCCTCTCCTTTCTCTCTCTAAAAACCCTTTTTCCGAATCCTCTCTCTCACTAGAAGATTCAAACTTCAAATCTTCATAACTCACTCAATTCTTGATGAAAATGAGTGATTGTTGAACCCAATCGAAGCTTGTGATCCCCTCTACTTGAAAGTACAAAGGATGCGACCCAGAAACTTCAGAATCGAAGGTAATCTGAGCCTTAAAGTAGCGATTTTAAGGTTTCTAAACCCTTATTCCGAACTCACCTTCTTGACCGGGTTTTAACCATCAAACCTTAGGGGAAAACACAACACAAGTCTTAGAAAGCTATAGGAACAAAGGGAATACCATCTCATAGTCTTAGAATCAGATTTTTCGAGCTGTAACCACAAGGATCTGACAGGCCGAATGGCCCATGCCAGTTAGCCGAATGGCTCAGCCGAAGCACTAAGGCCGAATGGCTCTCACCAGACGAAGCAGCTTATTCGATCGGCCTAACTCATTCGGACGGCCACCTTCATTCGGCCGAAAGGCTAGTCGACCAGCCATGCGCCGGCCTTCATTCGGTCATGGTCACTCCTTTGGCAGAAGAACAGCTCATTAGCTCGGTAACCATGGTCCATTCGATCGACAGGGTACTATTCGGCCATGGTGACATGTCCAATCATTCCATGCGGCCAAGACTAGTTGATCAGTCCACACCCTTTGTTCAGCCCAAAATTTGATTGGGCCTATGACCCACACAGCTTGAGCAGCCCATTCCCCAACTGATTCATATGACATGGCCCAGATCCATCTAGATGGCCCAAGTCCTGGTTCGTCCCAACTACCTGTGGTCTATTCTTAATCTTAGTTCGGCCCAATAACCTCATCCGGCCCACAGTCTACTAAAACAACTCACAACTTCAATAGGCCACTGGATGAATAGGCCCAATTTCATTTCTAAATGGCCCAAAGAACTAACCCACACCACCACACATTGGAACCCTCAACGCATATGGGCCACTCCTCATTCGACTAACACACATTCGGCCCACATGAATTAAAATGAAGTTGGATATAAATTCAAAAACAAAGTGTGTTAACTTTAAGTTAATTTGGATAAGGATTAATAAATTATAATCTAAAGTCCAAGTCAAGGCCTATAAACAAGTATGATGGGCAAAGTGACTCAATACGACAAGGTTAAAATAAAGTAAAACATAAACAAGTAACAACATATACTAAACTTAATTTAACATGATTGAGTATTAGTATAACTCTAAAAATTTAACAAGGGCCGAATGACAACCGAGACTTACGAGTGTTAGCCAATTTCATGGCTAACACATACACACACACGAAACTTTACAACTTATACTTACAAGTTGAAAACAATGTGAAATCAATACAGGATCGTGAATACAACAACGAATTATAACAAAGAGCGCGTTTGCATTCTTATTTTAGGCTAAGTCAACTGCAACAACTACAAGGTGAGTTCATTGTCCCTTTTCAAACTATTTTGAGTTTTTACTTCGGGACTGAGAAGCATGTTAAACCTTTTAAACAAATGTTTAACTGTTGCAAATATGCTTTGATACTTATTCAAAATACTAATGCTAAATGCTAAAGCTACGGGCTAATGCTAAATGCTAATGTTACAGATTTATGCTAAATGCTAATGCTACGGGTTAATGCTAAATGCTAAAGCTACGGGTTAATGCTAAATGCTAATGTTACTGATTTATGCTAAATGCTAATGCTACGGGTTAATGCTAAATGCTAATGTTACGGATTTATGCTAAATGCTAATGCTACGAGTTAATGCTAAATGCTAATGTTACGAATTTATGCTTAATGTTAATGCTATGGATTAATGCTACACATTAATGCTACGGGTTTATGCTAGATGCTAATGATAATGCTAATGCTAACGCAAAATGCTAAGGATTCTATGCTAATGCTATATACATACTAAATGCTTGAAATGCTCAGAATGCTTTGAACTTTGTATGCTTTATATGCTTGCCATGCTAAAACAACGGTTTGGCCTCTCAGTGCTTGCCTTACCGGTTGTGAAGCCAGTACTTGTGCACAAGATACGTAAACGCTATGCTATATGAATGCTACAGACTTGTATGCTAAAGCTATCGGCTATGGTAGAACATACTGTTTTGGTCTCTCAGTGCTTGCCATAGGGTGTTCTCCATAGTCGGGACTTGAAGGAACAGACAGTCGGTCTCTCAGTGCTTGCCATAGGTTGACCTTCATAGTCCGGACTAGAGGAACAGACTGTTGGTCTCTCAGTGCTTGCCATACAGTGATTCCTCATTGTCCACTTATGGTTGTGATATGTGACTGGGATGATTCTGGATTACTCTAGTTGACTTTGTGTCATCTTAGAAATCCTTTATCATAACACCGATGGTGTTGATCACAATAAAATCCGATATGGATTGATACTGGATTCCTTAGGGTGTGCAGTTGTCCATAAAGGTAACTCTCAAAGCTAGACTTGCAAATGCTATTGTATGCGTGTTGAAACCTACAAACGAAATGCTAAAGCTATGATGGGAATGGGATTGAATGGTAGGTAAAATGCTTAATTATTATTAACAACAGTGTCATATGCGAATTAGTATGTGGTGGGATGGCGTCTGGGCGGGTTGTAGGCTCGACTCAGGGGTATGGCCTATATATAAGCATACCGATTTGGATATTACATGTGGAGTTAATGAGGTTAAGGTTTTACCGAAAGAGGTTTGCTAAAGCTATTTTTAAACTTATAAACTATATGAACTCACCAACCATTGTGTTGACCTTGTTTTCTTACATGCTTGCTCAGGTGATGAACAGGTATAAGCTAAGGCGTTGGATTGCATGCTAGGCGGCCTAGATAGATGACCTAGTTGATTTTTTGGAAGCACGTATTTTGTTAATCATACGAATCACTTTTGGTTGTCTTGTACAGATTACAAGATAGAAAACATTGATTCTTTTGTTAGGTTTACTTAGTTAAATTGCAGAACATTTATGTTGTAATTTAACTTTGTAATCCTAGTTTAATGTTTGATTGTGCTGAGTTATTCTTAAACATTGATGCTATGTAAACAATCTGATCCTCATGATTATCACTCTCGATATCGCGCCCCGAGAACCTTCCGCCCGGCAGGGAAGTCGATCCGTCCCGCTGGCTCGGGGTGTGACAGCCGCACCTCTGAAACAAGCTCCTACTGTACCTGCTAATGCTGAACCCAAGAACTATGTTGGAGTACATCCTCAGTGTACTCACTGCAAGTATCACCATTATGCTACGGTGCAGTGTAGGAAGTGCACCAACTGTGGTCGTTTTGGCCACTGGGTTCAGCAGTGCCGCACTCCGGTCACACAAGCTACAAACAATGATGCTAGAGCACTACCTCCACCACCAAACCCAGGCAATCACAACAACAACAACCGAGGATGCTATAACTGTGGAGAAGCGGGTCATTTCTCCAGAGACTGCCCAAAAAGAGGGCAACAGGGAGCCCAAGCACCTCATGGACGGGCTTTTGTTATTGGAGCCAATGCAACACGTCAAGACCCTAATGTGGTCACGGGTACATTTCTTTTACATGACTCTTATGCATCTATTCTGTTTGACACTGGTGCAGACCAGAGTTTTATTTCATCTGATTTTGTACATCAACTTAATCTTACTAAGGAAACTTAAGACTCCCCTTATATTTTCGAAGTAGCTAATGGGCAACAAATCACAGTTAGCACTATACTTAGGAACTGCCCACTTACACTCACTGATCACACATTTACCATCGACATGCTACTGATGGAGTTGGGCAGTTTCGACATCATTGTTGGGATGGATTGGCTATCTCTCAACAGAGTGGAAGTCATCTGTTCTGAAAAGCTACTTCGGATTCCATTGGCGAATGATCGTGTATTGGGAGTTTGTGGGGATCAGGAAAAACGTAGTGTCAAGATCATATCCTGCGTAAAAGCGCGTAAGTGTCTACAGAAGAAATGTAGAGCTTTCTTGGCTCACGTGGTGGAGAAGGAGAAAGACAAGAAAATGATACAAGATGTGCCGATAGTAAAGGAACATCCTGAAGTGTTTCCTGAAGACCTACTTGGTTTGCCACCTGTGCGACCGGTAGAGTTTCGCATTGATTTGATTCTTGGAGCAACACCTGTTGCTAAATCTCCCAACAGGTTAGCACCTTCAGAGATGCAGGAATTGTCTAATCAACTACAGGAGCTACTCGACAAAGGTTTCATCCGACCGAGCTACTCACCTTGGGGAGCTCTGGTTTTGTTCGTGAAGAAGAAGGATGGATGCTTTCGTATGTGCATAGATTACAGGGAGCTAAACAAACTAACAATCAAGAATCGGTATCCATTACCGAGGATTGATGATTTGTTTGACCAACTGCAAGGAGCTCAGTACTTTTCGAAGATTGACTTGCGGTCTGGATACCATCAGCTCAGAGTTCAAGACGAGGACATACCAAAGACAACGTTTTGTACCAGATACGGGCATTACGAGTTTATGGTGATGCCTTTTGGATTGACGAATGCACCTGCGGTTTTCATGGATCTCATGAACCGAGTGTGCAAGCCGTACTTAGATCAATTTGTCATTGTTTTCATTGATGACATACTGATCTATTCCAAAAGCAAAGCAGAGCATGAGCAACATCTTAGAATGATCTTGGAATTGTTGAAGGAAGAGAAACTCTATGCCAAATTCTCTAAGTGTGAATTTTGGTTAAAAGAGGTTCAATTCCTGGGTCACGTAGTCAACAGCGAGGGAATACATGTAGATCCTGCCAAGATTGAAGCAATAAAGAACTGGGATACTCCGAAGACACCGACAAAGATACGTTCCTTTCTAGGCTTAGCAGGCTATTATAGAAGGTTTATCTCTAACTTTTCTAAGATAGCCCTGCCACTCACCAAGTTGACACAGAAAAGCGAGCCGTTTGTTTGGGAGTAGAAGCAAGAAGATGGCTTTCAGACTTTGAAGCAAAAGCTATGTGATGCTCCAATCTTATCTCTCCCAGACGGTTGTGATGACTTTGTAGTGTACTGTGATGCATCCCATCAGGGACTCGGCTGTGTACTGATGCAACGAGACAAAGTTATCGCGTATGCTTCGAGAAAACTGAAGATTCATGAGAAGAATTACACTACTCATGATTTGGAACTGGGAGCAGTGATATTCGCCTTAAAGATTTGGAGGCATTATTTATATGGCACCAAGTGTACCATATTCACTGATCACAAGAGTCTGCAACTTATATTTGATCAGAAGGAACTCAACATGCGACAGCGACGTTGGGTTGAACTTTTGAATGATTACGACTGTGTAATCAAGTACCATCCAGGCAAGGCAAACGTTGTAGCTGATTCCTTGAGTCGGAAGGAACGGGTCAAACCTTACACGTCAGAGCAATGGGGATGACTGTGCAGACAAGCTTACATGACCACATTATACAAGCACAACAAGAGGCCGTTGAACGAGGAAACTTGAAGAAAGAACTAGATTGTGGAGCAGAAAAGCAATTCGAAACAAAGCCTGATGGAATCATCTACTACAAGGATCGTATATGGATTCCTGCAGTGGATGAATTGAGAAATCTTATCTTTGATGAAGCACACAAGACCAAGTACTCTGTGCATCCCGGTGCTGATAAAATGTACCAAGACTTACGGGCGTTTTATTGGTGGCCGGGTATGAAGAAAGACATAGCTGAGTACGTTGGTCGATGCCTTACTTGTGCCAAAGTGAAGGCGGAACACCAGAAACCGTCAGGTTTACTGGAACAGCCTAAAATTCCACTTTGGAAGTGGGAGCAGATAGCTATGGACTTTGTTACCAAGCTACCCCACACTTCCAGTGGTCATGACACTATTTGGGTTATCATTGATCGATTAACCAAATCTGCTCATTTCTTGCCAATGCGAGAAACTTACACGATGGATAAACTAGCAAAACTCTACATCAACGAGATAGTGGTACGCCATGGCGTGACATTGTCTATCATCTCAGATCGTGATAGCAGATTCACATCAAGGTTCTGGCAATCATTGCAGAAATCTCTAGGGACACACTTAAACCTGAGTACATCTTACCATCCACAAACGGATGGTCAGAGCGAACGTACTATACAAACCCTGGAGGACATGTTGAGAACCTGTGTTCTAGACTTCGAGGGGAATTGGGATTCTCATTTGCCACTGATTGAATTCTCCTACAACAACAGTTATCACACCAACATCGGTTGTGCACCATTCGAGGCTCATTATGGCCGGAAATGTCGGTCACCTATTTGTTGGTCTGAAGTGGGAGATAATCGAATAACCGGGCCAGAACTTATTTAAGAAACAACAGACAAAATCGCTCAGATACAACAAAGGCTACAAGCAACTCGAAGCAGACAGAAGAGCTATGCCGACAAAAGGCGAAAGCCATTGGAATTCTATGTGGGAGATCGCGTCATGTTAATGGATCCCCATGGAAAGACGTAGTCCGTTTTGCAAAGAAAGGCAAACTAGCACCACGATACGTGGGACCGTTCGAGATCATCGAGCGTATTGGTCCTGTGGCGTATAGACTAAGGTTACCGGATGAACTTAGTGGTGTGCACGACGTGTTTCACGTCTCAAACTTGAAGAAATGCCTTGCCGACGAATCACTCGTTATACCAATTGAAGAAATTCAATTGGATGAACACTTACACTTTGTCGAAGAACCTTTGGAGATTATGGATCGCAAGGTTAAGAAACTAAGGCGAAGTCGTATTCCAATTGTCAAGGTTCGTTGGAACTCAAAGCGCGGACCCGAATTTACCTGGGAACGCGAAGATCACATGAAGTCTAAGTATCCCCAACTGTTTACAAAGGAAGTCTTATTGGATAATGATTCTTAAATTTCGGGACGAAATTTCTCTAACAAGGGGAGACTGTAACATCAGTGCCGGAAACGTCGCCGGAACTCTCAACAGTAACTTGCACAGAAACTCAGGTACAAACTACGTGAACTATGTATATGCTATTGACACTTGATGCTTAACACTAAACTATTATGCTATTGTTCTGAAATCTGATTTGAACCTCATGGTTTAACAGTCAGAAACACATCAGACAACACCGAACAGACATATAGATGCTTGTTTTAATGCTATTATGTATAAACGTGTGCGAGGTTAAACAGAACAAAAACCATACCTGTTGTTGTTACAGAATGCTAAACCGACGAATTATTCGCATAGGTGACGATCTGTACGAATAAGTCTGAAAGTTTAACGTTCTGAAATGACAACTGAAAAGTAGAAAACAACAATCAGAAAGTGAAACCAACGTAGTGTTCGTTCGGGTGACGATTCGAACGAATACGCGCAAAGGTGACGCGATCTGACGAAACGAAAACGGAAAACGAAACGAACAATAATAATTTACGAAAATATAATATTTTACGTTTTACAATTTTGAAACTCATCAAAAAATAAATCAAAGAAACTTTTTTATTTCAAACGCGTTGATAACGCGCGTTACGATCCGGAGACGCAACGGAGACGAAAAACGAGGAACCGAAACGAACCCGAATACCCTCGGGGTATTTAAAGCCTAAATGAAGCTTTTAATTTCATTTCTATCATTTCCCTCTCTCTGTAAACCACCTTCACAGTCTCTCTCTCTACAAGCTTCCACCTTCAAATCACCATAACTCCACCAATCCTTGGTGAAATCTTATGTTTTTGGTGTCCACACGAAGCTCTCAACATCCTCTACCTAGAAGTACAACTGATCTAAGGAGTTATCCAGCCATTTTCGAGGTATGAAGCCAAGAACATCACAAAAAGTAGGGTTTTTGTCACCCTAGTTCGACCCATTAACTTTGGCCGGTTATAGGCCAATTTCTTTGGGTCTTATACTTTCGAGAGTTCATTAGGCCATACCACTCACCTTGGGAACGACCTGAAGCTGCTAGGGTTCGATGATGATGATGATGGAGGACAACCGTAGTGCAGGTTCGTGGGACTAGCAGGTGGCCGAACCTGTTCTCCGGGGAACCCTAATCCTCAGCCGAACTCAGCTATCATCCCCGAACCCAGGAGCAACGAACGTACTCGACCGAACCCTCATCACCGAAC
Organism: Mikania micrantha; assembly: GCA_009363875.1. Lineage (NCBI taxonomy): Eukaryota > Viridiplantae > Streptophyta > Magnoliopsida > Asterales > Asteraceae > Mikania > Mikania micrantha. The sequence goes on along the minus strand of CM018680.1, from coordinate 46,729,830 downwards.
CTAGTTGAGCTGGACGAACCCTTGCATGGAGAACCTTCCTTTGCCGAACCATCTTGTGAGCTGCGAACCTGGGCTTAGCCGAACGAACCTATATCCAGGCGAAGCTATTGCATGGCGAACCTTTTGTCTTTGGTCGAACCTTGCACCATCAACGAACCCTTGGCTTGCCAACCACTACCACCGAACCCGCTGTTATCACCAAACCCAGGGAGCTAGGAACCTCTCACCATCATGAACGAACCTAACTCAATGGCCAAACCCTATCTAAAGGAACCATTGGGTTCGTTGGAGCCTTCACTGGACCGAATCTTAGATGGATTGGCCAATAGGTTCGCTGGAAATGCTGACCATACTCACACCCTAATGGCCCAACAGGGTACCTCGGCCCATATCATCTCATGTGGCCCATGGCCATAGTTGGTCTAACTAGTCGGCCCAATACACCTATACGATCCATAAAACCCCTACGGCCCATCCTCCATATAATGTAGCCCATGCAACTAGCCGGCCCAAACCCTTGACATCCGGCCCACACACCTACACGGCCCAAACACTCCAATTGGCCTAAGCCCGTATAACTGTTTCTGCCCATATGCGTATTACACGGCCCATAAAACAAGAAATGTTAACAATTTTCTTTAACCAAGAATAAGGAATAACTATGCATGAATATGGGTTGTTTTACTACAAAGGTGATTTAGTTAATTGTTAGCTAAACAACAACTATTTCAAGTTAACAAGGATAACACGTCAAGCTTTAGAAACTATACACTTCAACTACACTTAGGACAATGGAAAGAAGGGTCGAATAAAGACCGAGACTCACAAGTGTTAGCCAACTTTAGGGCTAACACATACACGCACACAATTCACTACAACTTATACTTATAAGTTACAACCACATGAAATCAATACAGGATCGTGAACATAACAACAAATACTACAACGAGCGCGCGCATTCTAGTTTAAGCTAGGTCAACCACTTCAACAACATGGTGAGTTCATTTGTCCCTTTTCAAACATATTTGTTTTACCCCAGGACTGAGAAGCATGTTATACATTTTCAAATAAATATTGAAATGTTTTATAAATGCTTTATGCTTAATTATGATACTAATACTAACACTTGAACTTGTTGCTCATATTCTGGAAGCTAGAAGCTAAAAATTTCAACTTATGTGCTAATTCATTAAACTACATGCTACTGTTGGATGCTAAAAGCTTATGCTATAAACTATATGCTCAATGCTAAGGCTATAAACTCTATGCTTAAACTATATGTTCAATGCTAAGGCTACAAACTCTATGCTAAAACTATATGCTCAATGCTAAGGCTATAAACCCTATGCTTAAACTATATGCTCAATGCTAAGGCTATAAACTCTATGCTTAAACTATATGCTCAATGCTAATGCTATAAACTCTATGCTTAAACTATATGCTAAGGTTAATGCTACAAACTATATGCTTCAACAATCTGCTAAAGCTAATGCTATAAACTACATGCTCAAACTATATGCTAATACTATGTGCTACATGCTATAAGCTATGATTATGTGCTAAATGCTATGCTTGTATCTATGCATGAGATACGTGAATGCCAAACTATGCTATTGCAAGCTGGTATCTATGCATGAGATACGTGTAAGCTAAAACTATGCGAATGCAAAGCTTTTATCTATATATGAGATACGTGAATGCCAAACTATGCTAGAGCAAGGTTTGTATTTGCATATATGAGATATGTGAATGCTAAACTATGTGTGTGCACAACTTGTGTCTATATATGAGATACGTGAATGCCAAACTATGCTAGAGCAAGGATTGTATCTACATATATGAGATACGTGAATGCTAAACTATTCTAATGCTAAGCTAGAATCAATTCATGAGATACGTAATGGCTAAACTATGCTAGAGCAAAGCTTGTACCCATGGATGAGATTGGTGAAAGCTAAAATACGATACGTGAAACTATTATCCTCGTACAACAAACTTTAAAGCTAATCTATGTGAATGCTATAAACTTGTAAACTTTTAAACAGTATGCTAAAGCTATGATGGAGACGGGATTGGGTTGTAGCTTGAACGCTTAATTATCATTAATGACAATATACTAAGCAGTCCGGTATGTGGTGGGATGTTGGCTGGGGCTTGTCCCCTACATATGCCCTATATATAAGCATACTTGAGTGGATAGTATAGGTGGTCATTAATGAGGTTAAGGTTGTTACCGAAAGAGGTTTGCTAAAGCTATTTTTCAACCATTAAACTATATGAACTCACCAACCATTGTGTTGACTTTGTTTTCTTACATGCTTTCTCAGGTGATGTACAGGAATAAGCTAAGGATCAGAATTGCATTCTAGGATGCCCAGTTAGAGGACCTAGAAGACTTTTGGGAAGCACATATTTTGTTATTGATGCGAATCACTTTTGATATCTTGTACAGATACAAGATAGGAAACACTTGATTCTTTTGATAGGTTTACTTAGTTAAATTATCAAATGTTGACATTGTAATTTAACTTTGTAATCCTTGTAAATTGTAATTTGTGCTTTAGTTATTCTCAACGTTGATGCTATGTAAACAATTTGATCATTGCGATTATCACTCACGATATCGCGTCCCGAGAACCTTCTGCCCGGCGGGGAAGTCGATCCGTCCCGCCGGCTTGGGGTGTGACAAATTTTATACTTGTGATTTGCTAGCTCTAAGGTGCATCCTTTCAGGATGTGTTTAGTTACAAGTAACTTACCATCAGCTAGCTCTACCGTGTATTCAACCTTTAATGGTGTTAGGGTTGTGGCAAGTATCTCACTAAATTTATTAGATAGAAACTCTTTTCTACTCTAGTATCAAACAATACAGAATTATAACAATCGTTTAGGAGATACGTACATGTGGTGTGGTTGGGATCCGTTCTGGCTTTCTATGCCATGATCACGAAGGCTCGTCCCCTCAGACCGTTGTTGTTCCCATTGTTGTTGTTGTTCTGCTCTAGTTTTTGCACTTTGAAACGAGGGCAGTACTCGCGGTTCATCATCTGCTTGAAAAACTCCCAAGGTAGAGCGCTGGCTGCTTCTAGCCCTAGGTTTTGGACATTGGCATTCCACCAACTGAGGGCCGCTCCCTCAAGAGTCCCGACTGCATATTTCACCCGGTCTTCTCCCCTACAATTTCTCATAGCGAAGGCTGACTTTACCTTCTCCATCCAGCGCAAAAGACCAACGACAACCTCAGTAATATTGAATGAATGGGGTTTGTAGTCCAAGAATGATTTAAACGTGCAGATGGTTGGATTAGGAATCGCTCCTGAAATAAGTCAAGAAAAGGAAATTGCTCAGGATTAGATAGACTAGTTATGATTAGCATGAGTGGTTATTATAATAGGTGGATTCGAGAGAAAGAAGTTCACCTCCTTGATTCGTCTGGTTTTGGTTTCGGGCACCTCGTAAGCAGCAATCTCTTCTACTACTCGATCGTTGATGAGTGCGTTAAGTTCAGTTGCACTCATGCTGATATTACCGTGTACTCCTGCATTTCGATGTCCCGTGCGTCTTCTATCCATGATCTTCATAGCGAGAATGATTGCTAGCATGTTACTAAGGTCTATTTTAAAACTATCGGTTAGTATAGAAAGGAAACATGCATTCGTATGCATAGACACAATGTTCAATAATAGATAATAATTCTTGATATATAATAAGTTGTACTGGTTACAATTCATTTAATACCAAAATATCAAAAGCCCAAAATTTCTGGTTACAGGGACACAACCTGTCCCATCTATGTCTATACTAAAATTAGTCAAAGGCATCGTCAATGGTGGACTCAAAATCAACATCCTTTGCTGGTTCCTCCTCCTCCTTAGCGTCAGGCTCCTCTAGGTCTGGAACTCTGACCATATCCTCCAGTTCCTCGAACCTTGCCTCAGCAATGGTGGCTCAGTTCTCTGTAGCCTGGAGTCCTTCGGCCATATGGGCCATATCCATCCCCTTCCTCTTAACTATCCTATAGAGCTCTATGTGAGTGGTAATTGTATCCCTCAACTCCTGTGAGAGATACTCAATCCTGTCATTTTCCCTAGTCACTTCCCAAGTCAGTCTGGCGATAACGTCTTACTCAAGTCGTTGCTTCTTAGCCTCAAGGGTATCCAGTATGGGTGATGCATGGTTGGGAGACTCCTCCTCACGATCCTTGTCAGGGTCCTCCTCTGGATCCTCCTCGGAATCCTCCTCTGGATCATCATCAGAATACCCCACAGGATCATCCATCTCACTCTCCTCAGATGTTAGGGGGTGCTAGTTAGGTGACTCAACAGCCACCGGCAGGGTTGGTGCTGGTAGTGAAGGAGCTATTAGCTCCTCCTCATCATATGCGAGCATGGGTGGTGATGGTGGCGATGCCATATCTAAATTGCGCGAAATAAGTATGTGTATGATCATGTATTTAAGTGATAACAATATTAAGCATTGTGTGGTGTGTGTAGACTAATGGTTATAGACTAAGTTCACTAAGGCAAACCTAATTCGCACTAACTGAGGGCTCTGATACCAATCTATCGCACCGTGGGATTTTCGTCCCTTGTGGGCGTGACCATGATTGGCGCAGGATCGCAGTCTCCAGTCACACCTGCGAGACCTACATGTCTGTTTATATATGTACATCCAAATACTTGGTTAAAATAGTTTAGTAAATCAAAGTTGTGGAGGCTAAGTAAAAATGTTTTCAATGATTGCATAATGTAAGTTGCGAAAGCTTTAAGCAACAAAGCATTACATATTAAAACATAATAAATAAATTGTTTTCAAATGTCTAAGACACAAGGTAGATGCATGGGACCCCGTCCTAGCATCCTATTCCTGAGTGTGTGCCTTAGTTACCTGTGAAAAACATGCGAGCAACATCAACATAATGGTTGGTGAGAGCACATGTTTTATAATAGGAGTAAACATTAAATGTTTGCAAATAGTATTGTACGACTACATATCATTACAATGCAATATCCATTGATAGCTAGTTAATATGTTTGATAATATATGTGAGTTCGCAATCGAAGCTGACTTGCTGCCTCCCTCCATATCCATCACACAAGACAATGGAAAATGTTGTTTGGTCAATTTTGCTCTGTTCCGACCTCCAGTCGGGGTGGCCATACGACGGACAACAGAGGGGATTGTTTGGCCCAAATAGTACTATCCAAAATTAACAAGCTGAGCACCACACGCTATTAGCGGTCCGTGTAACAACCCATTTTGGGAAATATAAAACGAATATAGTTGGTGACATATCTTGAGGTTTTATGTGTTGGGTGTTTTATAAAATCTAATTACCTTATACATTATTGGGTGTATGTTATAATAATATTTGTTAAATATAACCATATGGTGGGTGTTAACTAATTTAACTTAGTTAGTTATTACTAGTTAGATTTAACTAGTAATAGAGGGACTAAAGGTGTAATTAGCTCATAGGTGTAAACGAAGGGGTTATAGGTTTGACTTTGGTCAAAATGACACATTCTATGTGTGTGTTTTGGCTATGAACGTGAACCAAGCGGAAAGGAGAAGGATTAATCCATTTTCTGGATAACATGACCAAGTTCTTCCTTAATATTGGTCTAATCTCTCACGCAATCAAAGATTGGAGTTCTTCTTGCGTCATAAAACATCTAGGTAAATGATTTTGTATGTTTTGATGTAAATTTTCGTGGGTAGCATATGGGGTATGAGTAGGGTATGGTGAAATATGAAATTTGGGTGTTTGGAGGGTGTTAAATGTTGTTATTCATAGCGTTAAGCATCTAGGAACAACATTTTGATCATTATCTTACATTTTGATGTAGTATGAAATATGGGGTTTGTATGGTTCATGGGGAATATTAAATAGGTGGCTAAATCTAGTGTTAAAAGTTATAGATGTGATGATTTCACAAAGTTGTTTTTAGTTTGTTGTGTACATGATGAATTTGTTCATTGTGGAAATCAAAATGGAGATTGATAGAAGTGTTATGGATCAATAATAATAAGTAGTTAAATGTGTGCACATAAGGTGTTGTTGAAATGTCAACAACTAGATTTTTACCCAACAAGGTGTTTAAAGGGATGGGTGAGGTTAATTAGTTGTCATGATCATAAAAAAGGTGAAAATTTTGTGATTAGTGAGTCATTTGACTATAGCCTAAGAATAATTGGTGAAAATGTGTCAAATGGTGTATTTTGACTATAATAATCAATAATTGTGTTAAACCTATTACTTGTGATAACCGGAAGCGATAGTGGAGGTGTTAATGGAACTAAACGAACCAGAAAAGAGATTGTGGTAGTGGACAACTTATCAGGGCAAGGTAAGTCACCCACTTACTATACTCGATGATTGTTAAATGGTGTTATGCACACATATGTATATATGTATGTAGATGTATGTGGAATATAGATTGAATTGGTGTTTGTACATTTGTTGTTTGACAATAACATGCAATAGGTGTTATATTTGCTTAGTTATTGTAACGTAGAATGTTTACATATGATGTGGCGTAATAATAATCATTCATAAGAGGTGTGAACTTATTATTGAAATTTTACCGAAATTGGTCAAACAAATCACAAGAGTGTGAATATGGAAATGGGGTGAATTAGTTTTTTTCAATAATATGCAGTATGTGTTCCATTTGCTTAGCTATTGTAAAATTTGTGTATGTACAAGTGGTGTAGAGTAAGAATGATTCACAAGAGGTGTGAACTTCATATTTGAAATATGACTGAAATTGGTCAATTGATCCATAAAAGGTGTGCAGGTGGAATCAATTGGAGTTTAATTACTTGGTGTTGACAATAACATGAAATAGGCATTTAAATTTCTTAGTTATTGTGATTCATTATGTTTATAAGTGGTATGGATAAATAAGAATACCAGTGGTGTGAACTTCTTATTTGAAGTTTGACTAAAAATAGTCAAACAATTCACAAGGTGTGTGAATGCAAAACTGTTTGAATCACAAATGGTGTGATCTTTCCATGGTGAATATATGGAGTTTAGGTAAATCACAGGTGGTGTGATTACCTACCTTGATAATCATTGGTGAAAAAGGAAGTCTCAAGGAAATGGTGAATAATTTGACTTTTACATGGTGAATAATACGTTCTAACACTTTATGGGTGTTTTAAAGTGCTATGAATATGATTCTCATGTGTGGAATATGTTGGTAATAGTGTACAAATGGGAATTCTTGGTGGAAAAGGGAATACCTATAAGTTTGGGTGAAAATGGAAGTGTTAACGGGTTTGGGAGAAAATGTCCCGTTTAACCAATAGTGTGGTGTTTAATTTGAATGTTATCATTAAATTATGTTTGAAACTTTGTTGTTTATGTTTCAAAGGTGTTATGGGATTTATTTGGGAGTAAACGAAGGCTTAGAACGATCCGGGGTGGTTACAAGGGTGCGAAACGTGAAATATTGCATTTTCTGCTTGTAGGTGGGCATAGGCTACGCCCTGGGCATAACCTACGCCGGGGAAGTTCTCTTAGGAAGGCCGTAGCCTACGGCTTGCTAGGGTGTCCAAAATTGCCCGTTTTGGTTGTTTAATCGTGTTTTGGGATCCAATAACCTTCCGTTATATACCAAAAAGGATACCTAGGCTTCCTTACTTGCAAGTTCAGCTTTTCCATTTATAGTATGTGTCACAAATCTTTACCAAATGCAACCAAAGCTCATTTCAAGCATTTCTATACTCTTAATCAGTTACAATACATCAATAATCATCCAAGAACATCAGCAAATTTATGCATGTGAGTTTTTTGGAGTTGCACGTGTCACACCCCGACCGGTGGCGGAATATGCCGGGGCATGATATGTGAATGATTGTTCATAAGCTCGTGATATGTGAATGATTGCGAGGATGTAGAAGGTTCAGAATAGAAGTTTAATATGAGGTTTGTATTGAGAGCCCACCTTAAGGTCTTGTAGTAGTTCATAATGTAAGTTCATTAAGGTTTCAATTGTGTATTTCATAGTGAGAGAGTTCACTAAGGTTAAAGGTTCAATAATAAAGTTCAAATGAAAGTTCTCTAACAGTTCAATATTAGTGGTTCGTTGTCAAGGTTTAAAAAAGTTCAATATTAAAGGTTCATATTGATGATTCATTATAGTTTCAAAGCAGAGTTCATGATGAGGTTCACTAAGAAAAGGTTCACTTAGTGAAGGTTCAAAATAGAAGTTCATTAAGGAAAAGTACAAAATGGAGGTTCACTAAGTAAGAGTTTATAATGGAAGTTCTCTAAGAAAAGGTTCATATAGGGGTTCATATAAGTAAGTAGCTTTGTTATAGTCTAGGTCACTATTTCTAATCACCTAATTCCCTATGATCATTGCTTTGATACCAATCTGTCACACCCCGACCGGTGGTGGAATATGCCGAGGCATGATATGTGAATAATTGTTCATAAGCTCATGATTACTAATCCAAAGTTTTATACTTTAAAAAATAAATTACAATGTCATTACATTACGAGTTGAAAGTCAAATACAGCTTTACGAATTTAATACTTAAGTCTTTAATAAACTATCTAGGTCCATCTTCCTATACTTTACTTAGAGATTTCACTTTAACCTGTCACACATGTAAAGTAGCTGTCAACTAAATGAATAGTCAGTGAGTAGTCACATGGTTATAATAGTATAAGTTTCAAAGTATGCAAACCTTAAATGACAATGAGTATGAATTTTATATTGTGAATGAAACAAGCATGTGTAAAGAGTGTACTGTCCCTTTTTAACACTGACAACGTCACGCGAATAGAGCACGACTCTCTTAGGAACTAAGTACTAGAATACGTGCTAAAATGATAAGAATAAATAAGTATACAAATACAAGAACAATCACATAATAATAATCCAACTAAAAAGCATTATATAATTTCATAAGTTTCAAGAATAGTATAAAAGTCTAAGCATTTGAATAAGGACATGTGTGATAGCCCCAAAATAATGTAAAACTAAAAGGGGATACGAAAGCTCACTTGCGTTTACTAAGCAATCCAAAATACAACCAAGTGTAGTTGTGAAATAACAATAACTTATTATCCTGTTTTGAATATAAGAATGTGTATATGAGTTTCTAATTTCCAAGCATCCTACTATGCTAAGGCACAAGTATAATCTCCTAAGGATCGGGTCTTGAGCATTTTGATAGTATGTTCGTTTGAACTTATTTTTTATATATGTATAAACAAATATAGTTTTAAAGTCATTAAATCTAGATATCCATAGTTTAACAATATGCTATAAAATGATTTTAAAAAAACTTTAATACCAAGTATTTTATAAGTTCTTATACAAACTTTAAAATAAAATAATCAAACTTTATTAATCTAAAAATAACATAGATTTCTTAAAGGATTTCCTTAGAATATGTATAAGATTATGCCAAAACTTATTTAAACAACACTTGTAAGTATTACTTACAAGTGTATTCATGATATATATACACACTAAAATGCATTCATGATTTATTTAATAAAATGATTTAAATAAAAGGATTTTAAGAAAAAAGGCTTTTAGTTTTATATTATTATATTTTGTTTATTGTTTTTTTTAGATTAATGATAATTTGTATTTAACCTAAGCAAAATAATTAATATTAATAAAAATATTATCCTGAATATTTTTAGAAGATTAGAAACTGTATAAAATAGTTTTTAGAGTCTTATACATTTTTTTTATAATTTATTATGATTTTTATATGTTAAAAAGAATATTTAAAACATTTATAAGGGGTTAACAAGCTTAAAATAAAGAATTATTAAAATCTTATATTGTGGAAGTTTATAAAAATTCCAGATTGTTTATAAAATCAGCAAATGCCCATAAACATTTTTATAAAAAGTTTTCTGGATAAAGATGTAAAAAATATACTTTTTAAAGATAAAAAACCGTTCATAGTGCTAGGCCAAGAATCCGAACATGGGTCACAACTCCCCAACCCAAGTGTCTTAACCACTGGGCTGGGTGAAGAACTCACTGACAAAACCCGAAACAAAATTAACTCCCCAACCCAAGTGTCTCAAATTCGATCGAACGAGCCTATGTGAGTCTATAACATCATAGGGCTTTCAATCTATGTACAAAACCGAGTAGAATACATTTGGTAATTACCTGCAATTGTATCAGTTCAAGGGAGTTCTTGTTCGGTTTATGTTTGAACGTTTTTGGGTTAGGATGCGATGATTCGATGTTTCTGAGATCAAATCGAGACTTCGGGAAGATTCAGAGTGTCATCGCGAGTATGTGTGTAGGTTTAATTTGGTTGTCGTTGATAGATTGTACAGATTCGAGTTCAAGTTAGAATGCGGGTGTTCTTGCGATTGGATTCGAAGCTCTGATGTGTGTGTCTGATTTGAGTTTGGGTTACGAGAGCTACATATTCAAGTTTTAAGTTTTGTTAAGGGTTCGGTTATGCAAATTAATGATGTTTCATGCTTGTTTTTACCGAATTAATGCGTTAATAACGCTTGTCGGATGCAGTTGGGAGTTCTTTAATGCGTGTCTAGAACTCCCAGCTTTGTGGGTCTTGAACATGGGGTTGGAGAAGAACATGGCTGAAACTTTATACACTTGGCAGAACAGGTCCCTCTGTTCTTTTCCTTGTGTCGTTTTCGGTTGGAACTTATTCACACTCACATAATTAGTTTTGGGTTTGGCAGGACTGGTCCTTGGGTTTTATAAGTTCATTATTTCATGTTTAAAACTTTAATAAAAGTTTATAAAACTTGATTATTAACTTTGATAAATCGTTAAAACTGTATAAAAGATAATTATTCTTTAGAAGTATATTATCTTCTTATATTTATATAACTTTAAATATTTATTTTTTTTACAAGACCCGTTAAATTCAAAGTCTTATTAATCTAAGACGCACACACAGATCTACTTATTATAATAAAGGAGTATTTTTTGGAGATATGTGTCGTTTTCTGGTGCAATCTGAAAAAAAAAATTCCCGCCTCTCTCTCCTAATATATATTCATTATTTTTTAGTAATTAAATTATATAATTAAATATTAAAAAATATATATCTTCTTATTCTAATATTTTACTATTTTATTATAATTTATAAATTATAAAAATATTTCAATTATACTTTATCTTAAAATATAATTTTATAATTACTAAAAATTTATTATTTTTTTATATTAATAAATTATATTTTTTTAATTATTCCACCCGTGTAATACACGGGGTTTTAGGCTAGTATATATATTCACACACACACACACATATACTTATATAAGTTTTATCGTATATTTAGGTGTATTTACTTACATATATTTATATATATAATATATTATTTTATTTTTATAATTTAAGCATTTTACTTTACAAAGTTTATTTCAACCTTAAAGCTTTATAATTCAAGTTTAGATCGTACATATATATACATATATATATATATATATATTTAAGTATGTGTGTATCTACATTTATATATAGTTATTCTTTTTATTTTGTTAATTTTAAATTTTGAGCTTTATAAGTTTAAATAAATTGCCACAATAATTGTACGAGCCTTATTATTGTTTGAGTAAAAGTGTTTACTCATACTTGTATACAAATATGTATAATTTATTTTACTGAATATGGTAAAATGATATATTTCCCATAAAATAACTTCGTTGTTCAAAGATTACCAGATTTTTTGTTGGTTTTGTAATCGAGATTTCGCAAATGTTACAGTTTCCCATACTTTATAAAATTTCGTCCCGAAATTTATTAGGAAGGAAACGGTTACTCAAAGGTATGATTAGTTTCAGTTTTTATTTAATCAGTTTTGATTAACAACCATGTTTATTGAACTTTTGGTATGTTTGAGTTGTTTGTGAGGTTTGTAAATTACTATCTTCGCTCCTTCAAGAACGTTGGGCGGTCGTACGTAACGAGATGTTGGTTTGGTTAAATGGTTGGTGACTTTCGTTGTACTACTAGGAGTGGGAGGAAAATGGAAATGAACTCCATAATTATATTTCCTTGCTTCAAAACGGAAATTGAGAGAAAGTCACACAACCTTTGATTTTTTTATTTTCTTATTAATTATTATTTTTTAATACTTTGGTAAAGCACTTTGCCATGAAGAGGCTAGCGTCCTTTTTCTTGTTAGTTTCCTATGTGGATAGTAGGGGTTCTTTCATTGAAATAAAAATGATGGTAAGACTTGTGTGTCTCATTATGATTAACGTATGAAGTTTGTCGAGCCATTAGATATTGAGAATGACGAATGATGCTGGAATAATTTAGGTGATCTGAGTTCTTGAATAAATTTATTGACTAACAAAACTCTTATTACGAGTCTAAATATTGTTTGAATGTTAAAATAGACTATGGTTTGACACGTTCTTGATATCGGTTTTGAATAAATTAAAATATTAATAAGTTAAAATGTTTATTAATTTGTTTAAGTTTCATTTGAAAAAGGTGATTTGTAATAGTCCTAAACTTAGTTAGTGATTAGTTAACCCAAAAGGAGTATAACCTTACACTCATGGTGATGTCAAGGGATTCTTTGTGTGATCATTGTTTTATTAAAATCTAAAGTGTTTATTATGATTGACGTTTGAAAATGAGATGTTGGGAAAGATTGTAGACAACACTTTCTCCCCTAGACAACACTTTCTAATGTGGTATTTGTTGTTAAATATTGGTTTTATATTACCTCACTTACATTTTAAGTTTTAATTTATATGTTTATGTTTTCATGATTGTCACTAGTGTATTCTACCTTCGTGTTAGCAATGCATTTATAGAGGTTGTATGTAAGATGAACCCAGTCACCAGCATACCATCTTACCAATAATCGATAGTTCTAGCCACACCCTATTATGCTAAAGGTATTGTTAAAATTCGTATTTGTTTCAGAGTCTTGAGGTCACGTATTAGCATAGAGTTAAGTAGTAATAGATTTTGATTGTGAAACTTTCGAAGTTTGTGACACATTAAAGGATACAATATATAGACTTAGGATTTTGAATCGTAGACGAATTTAAATCATGGATTGTGATTACGTACTACAATGATGTTAGAATTGTTGTTTGTTGTATTATTGTAGGTTGTTGTATTGGTGTCATAAACTAACGTAACCAGGTTATGAACTGCTTGTTGAATCATCACATTTGAAGAACTTATAATTATAAGTTAATGTTTGACTTAGGATATTAAGTTTAGAGAACTTCTAATTTAAAATGTATTGATAACATTTCGTATTTAGGGTTTGCACACCATTGATTCTCTTGACTCATAGTGTTTTGGATTTATGACAATTTAGTTTTCTTGATGTAAATATAATTACTAAGACTTTTGATTGACTTGGTGTAAAAATACACTCCAAGTCTTAGTATGTAAGCAACTAATAGCTTTGACTAAAGAATAGTTTACACGTAAATGGTTATCGAATAGAAGAATCAAGTCCTTGGTCAAGTTTTTGGTCCTACTCCCAATGTATTTTGGTGCTTATATGTAGGGTATACTGTAGCCAACCCACCATACCAAGAGTACTTTGAAAGAATACAAATCACCTACCAATACTAGCCTAAACTTTAAGTACTCATGTGTGAATAGGATTTTGAATAATCAATTTTATGGATGTTTATAGGTAATTGTTGAATATTAAAATATGATTTGAATGAGTTTAAGATTTGGATTCCAAATTTTTTAAGATTGTGCCCATTGTACTATACAATAGCATTTAATAGGATTCACATGTACTGCAAATTCTCGTTGCGTGTGCACCTGCAACGATAATTTACCTTGCATGATCACCCTATTCTTGAACTTGGCACACAAATGAGTTGATTTAGACCTTCATAGAATGTAAACTGGTCTTATCAAAATTATTAGGTTTTAAAAAATATTTAACCTCAATTGATCAGATTGAGGAAATATATCCTGTAGAACCATAAACTTTGACTTGATTGACCTTTTACAAGATCAAATAAGAGTTCTTTGCATTTTGCATATCGTTTTAGAGTGAAAAGCTTTAGCCTATTAGGTTATTACAAGTCTTTCACTTAGTATTCTACTCGAGTAATTTCAAGATCGTACAAGTATCATGATAAAAATTCAAGTTAATTGTTTTCAACTTTGAATGTTAAAATATTTTGAAGATGGTTGTGACATTAGAAAGCTTAAATTACGATGATAAATATCATGAATCATAAGCTTAATGTCATAAGATTTTGTTTAGAACGAATGAATATGTGGAATAAGAACTTTTGGTTAAGATGGTAACAACTCTCACCTTAAATGTCTTAGGGCTTTTGGGTTTTAGTCTAACTACACGAATATGTGAAGTGAGACATTATAGAACTTTAGATTTAAATGATAAATAATTAGTATAATGTCTTAGAAATTTGAAAGTATAGTTTTAAGTGTAAGGATGTTTGAAAATGAAAGTCTTACACAAAATAAATATCATTATTATTCAAAGGGATAATTCTTCGAATTTTGGCAAACTATGTATAAAGTATGTGATATGATGAATCCTTAGATATAGTAATGAATCAGCATTACTAATCTTAGGTATAACATCTTAAAATTATGTTAAGATATGTGTAAAGTGCATGACATTTTTATTATCTTAAATATAATAATTAATAATCATTATCAATCATACAATAATGCCATCAACCCTTCTTGACTTGTGTAGAATGTATAAGTATTTATCATGATAATACCTTAGGTTTAGTGATGAATGAACATTACTAACCATAGATATATAAGTTATAAGATTTCTTTGATTTGTATAAAATGTATAGCTAAGTGAAATTATGACTTCTTAGATATTATATGTGACACCCCGTAAATTCCAGGTCAGCATCTTATTTATTTAAGTGTTTATTTAAATGATTATTGCACACGTGGCACTAGAATTAGTTTAATTTAGTGTGACACGTGACATGACGGTACGAACACTAACACACAAGGTAATTCGAGGAATTATCGAGAAACCGCACACACGTGTCAAAACACACGAACGTTGGTGAACGTTTAGCACATCGTGTAACAAAACACTCGAAACCTCACGAAGCACTCAAACATTGAACTTGGAAGTTCAAACGAGGCCAAACGATAGTTCGTAAGCATGAAAACGACAACGAACGGATCAAACCCATGAAGTTGGGCCTATTGGGCTCTTCAGGGGCCCATCACGGTACACGATGGCCCATAAGAGGCCCTATAGCGGTACGCGACGAGTTTCGGGAGAATTTGAATCCCGAAATCCATCGCGGTACGCTGAACGAATCTGGGAGCCTCTCAGCGGTACGCGACGCCGCCCAGCTGACAATATCTTTATAAAACCAAGACCATAATGCCTAGTCTATCATTTCTCATCATTTTACTCGACTACACACGCCACCATTCGACCATATTCGTCCCAGAAGCTCTGCTACAGCCTTTCTTCACCATTGGAAGCCATTGAAGACTATTGTGAAGCTTGGTGGCCTTGAAGGAAGACCTCTAGAACATCATTCACCACCACCACCTTCTTGTCCTAGTCAAAACCCACAAACCGGGAATTTCAGGAGCTGTTTAAGTACCATCTCAGGATTTAAAAGCATTAGAAGGTAGTTTTCATGAGTTTTACACACTTTCCTCACATCTACACTCACATGCAATGGGTGAAACCCACATGCAAGCACCTATAGTGCACATGCACGAGATTAGAATCTGGGTTTATTGATTTAGATGTGTTTTTTGATGATCAATGATGTTTAGATTAAGTTTCATAACAATCCATGATGATGTGTGTCATAAAAATGCATGGTTTGGTCATAACTTGTTGAAATAGCCACATGCATGTACAATCTAGAGTATTTTAGATGATCTTGAATGATGATATATGATTATAGATGTTAGTGGTGACGATCTACATGTTTGAATGTTGTTGAAATGATTAAAATATGGTTATTTGATAAACTTTCTAATAATAGTAACTTTTTAGTTACAAAATGGTGAAATGGTTGATGTTGTGAACATGCATGTTGATGGAATTGTATTTAGGACGATATTAGATGGTTTTGATGCTTGGAAATGGATTTGAACTCGATTTTGGTCATATTTGACCAAGTTACTATTTTTAGTAACTTTGGTGGACTAACTCTTGGTAAATGATGATTGTGATTAGTTTAACTTGATTAAATGATGATAAATGGCATACTATGATGATTTGTTATATAAAGATGGATTAGAAGTGTTTAGAATAGTCATGTGTATGCAAATTGACAAAGTTACTAATTATAGTAACTTTAACTTTCGAAATATTGATCTATGAACATTTTGTATGATTTGACCATGCGAAGTGGTTTATTATGTCTTGACATGATGATGGTATGCTAAGATAGATGGTTTCCAATATCTCACATGCTAAATATGGAAACTTTCCATTTTAGGAAACTTTTGTACGCAAACATGACTTACGTGACTTACGTGACTTATTCGATTCATATAATAATGTGCTATGTGTTAACATGATCACGTAGGACTTAACGAGCATGCTAGAACTCTAAAATCGATATGCTTTGTGAAACTTGCCATAAATGGAAACTTACTATAATTAGTAAGTTGTCCATAGACGCGACTTGCGCATTTTGCACACGACGAGCACTAACACAAATATTACACGATTCACAACCGTCACACGGTTCACCAATGGGTCGTTGACTTGACACGGTCAACTTCGGTCAAACACGGTCAAACACGGTCAATGTGGACCAACATGAGCAAACACGGTCATTGTGGACCGACACGAACAAACATGAACAACCGAGGGTTGTTGAACACAAACACGAGCACTAACACAAGCATGAACACGATCACTTACACAAACTCACGTATGGTATACGATATAGGTAGCTGGTGACCGACGCGCTTACTACACGAGGAGCTTACGCATTTATTCCGAACATCACTAAGGTGAGTTTACGGCCCCTCTTTAACTCTTTTCAAACTTTTCAAATAGGGGGAGAATACTAGTTGAATCGAGTCAAACATTACTGCTATACAAACATTTTACTGTGTATGCTGGTTTATTAGACAAACATTAACTGTTGAACTCGTAACAAGCCCTCACAAAGTCTTATCGTTAATGTACGAACAACGTGGTAGGTTTGAATGGATCTGTTTGGGTGTGACAAACCCCACGGGGCACAATTTTGACTGGAGGTCATAACCCGTGAAACTCTGACCTAACTTGCTATGTAATACGAGACATAGCGGAGGCAAGGACAACAAGTCTAGTTCGGTAGTGACGCACTGACACTTGGAGCCTAGGGCTCGGTACTAACATTATGATAAACAACATGACACATGTTTTCTATTACTATGTATATATCAAAACATGTGAACTCACCAACCATTGTGTTGACACTTTTTCTTAAACTTGTATTCTCAGGGGACTGAGCATAGGACCCGCATGCATTTATTTATGTCTTTCGTTCAAACAATTTTAATTATGTTATGTATTAAACATCGTAGTGTTTAACAATTATATGTTCGCTGCATTTATGAAACTTATTATTTTCCGCTGCTTAACGATAATATTCCGCTGCTTATTTATATAAAATCTTTTTGTTATGACAAACTTGTATTTTTGAAAATGCATATAGAGTTGTTCTATATGACCTTAAGCTGTGATTTTGGACACGTCACACCCACGTGGACTGACACCACGAGTGGGAATTTGGGGGTGTGACATTATAAGGAATCTCCCTTACAAAATCATAGATGAAATGTCATATAATTAATCATAGTACAAGTATTATAGAATTTTTCTAAATTATGACACTATTACACCTTTGATGAAATAAGGAATCACCCTTATTAATCATAGGTGTAAGATCTCTAGGATTTGAGGAATGGTATCCAAAGTTGAATACCTGTGACATATTAGAACTTTGTAGCTTGCGAGATGTTTGGCATGACATTCTTTGGCCTATAAGTGAAGATACTTTCATCGAGAATCCCCAGGAAAGTTAAACAACTTTCCTAGACAGGACTCTCAACTAACGTTATTTCACCCTTCCAGTTAGTACATGTCCATCTTACAAACATAGTTCAAACAGGAATAAGATAACAAAGATATACCTATACTTTATATGTGTTTAAAAGAGATAGAAGGATCGCGAATCCCTAAAGTCTACGTAGAGTCCACGAACTTGCAAGGATGTAGAAGGTTCAGAATAGAAGTTTAATATGAGGTTTGTATTGAGAGCCCACCTTAAGGTCTTGTAGTAGTTCATAATATAAGTTCATTAAGGTTTCAATAGTGTATTTCATAGTGAAAGTTCACTAAGGTTAAAGGTTCAATAATAAGGTTCATATGAAAGTTCTCTAAGAGTTCAATATTAGTGGTTTGTTGTCAAGGTTCAAAAAAGTTCAATATTAAAGGTTCATATTGATGATTCATTAAAGCTTCATAGTAGAGTTCATGATGAGGTTCACTAAGAAAAGGTTCACTTAGTGAAGGTTCAAAATTGAAGTTCATTAAGGAAAAGCACAAAATGGAGGTTCACTAAGTAAGAGTTTATAATGGAAGTTCTCTAAGCAAAGGTTCATATAGGGGTTCATATAAGTAAGTAGCTTTGTTATAGTCTAGGTCACTATTTCTAATCACCTAATTCCCTATAACCATGACTTTGAAACCAACCTTTCACACTCCGACCGGTGGTGGAATATGCCGGGGCATGATATGTGAATGATTGTTCATAAGCTCATGATTACTAATCCAAAGTTTTATACATTAAATAATAAATTACAATGTCATTACATTACGAGTTGAAAGTCAAATACAACTTTAAGAATTTAAAACTTAAGTCTTTGATCAACTATCTAGCTCGATCTTCCTACACTTTACTTAGGGTCTTCACTTTAACCTGTCACACATGTAAAGTAACTGTCAACTAAATGAATAATCGGTGAGTAGTCACATGATTATAATAGTATAAGTTTCAAAGTATGCAAACCTTAAATAACAATGAGTATGAATATTATATTGTGAATGAAACAAGCATGTGTAAAGGGTGTACCGTCCCTTTTTAACACTGAGAACGTCACGCGAAGAGAGAGCGACTCTCTTAGGAACTAAGTACTAGAATACGTGCTAAAATGCATAAGAATAAATAAGTATGCAAATACAAGAACAATCACATAATAACAATCCAACTAAAAAGCATTATATTGTTTCATAAGTTTCAAGAATAGTATAAAAGTCTAAGCATTTGAATAATGACATGTGTGACACCCCCAAAATAATGTAAAACTAAAAGGGGATATGAAAACTCACTTGTGTTTGCTAAGCAATCCAAAATACAACCAAGTGTAGTTGTGAAATAACAATAACTTGTTACACTGTTTTGAATATAAGAATGTGTATATGAGTTTCTAATTTCCAAGCATCCTACGATGCTAAGGTATAAGTATAATCTCCTAAGGATCGGGTCTTGAGCATTTTGATAGTATGTTCATTTGAACTTATTTTGTGTATATGTATAAACAATTATAGTTTTAAAGTCATTAAATCTAGATATCCATAGTTTAACAACATGCTACAAAATGATTTTAAAAAAAAACTTTAATAACAAGTATTTTGTAAGTTCTTATACAAACTTTAAAATATAATAATCAAACTTTATTAATCTAAAAATAGCATAGATTTCTTAAAGGATTTCCTTAGAATATGTATAATATCATGCCAAAACTTATTTAAATAACACTTGTAAGTATATATATATATATATATATATATATATATACACACACACTAAAATGTATTCATGATTTATTTAAATAAAAGGATTTTAAGAAAAAAGGCTTTTAGTTTTATATTATTATATTTTGTTTATTGTTTTTTTAGATTAATGATAATTAGTATTTTAACTAAGCAAAATAATTAATATTATTATCCTGAATATTTTTAGAAGATGAGAAACTGTATAAAATAGTTTTTAGAGTTTTATACATTTTTTATAATTTATAATGATTTTTATATGTTAAAAAGAATACTTAAAACATTTATAAGGGGTTAACAAGCTTAAAATAAATAATTTTTTAAAATCTTATATTCTGGAAGTTTATAAAAATTCCAGATTGTTTATAAAATCAGCAAATGTTCATAAACATTTTTATAAAAAGTTTTCTGGATAAAGATGTAAAAAATATAGGTTTTAAAGATAAAAAAACGTTTATAGTGCTAGGGCAAGGATCCGAACATGGGTCACAACTGCCAAACCCAAGTGTCTTAACCACTGGGCTCGGTGAGGAACTCACTGATAAAACCCGAAACAAAATGAACTTAACCCTTAATACATGTTGTTCCTTCCCCACCGTAAAGCCCTAGTTCGAACCCCTCTCAAATTCGATGGAACGAGCCTTTGTGAGTCTATAATATCATAGGGCTTTCTATTTATGTACAAAAATAAGTAGAATACTTTTGGTAATTACATGCAATTGTATCAGTTCAAGGGAGTTCATGTTTGGTTTATGTTTGAACGTTCTGGGGTTAGGATCCAATGATTCGATGTTTCTGAGATCAAATCGAGACTTCGGAAAGATTCAGAGTGTCATCGCGAGTATGTGTGTAGGTTTAATTTGGTTGTCGTTTATGGATTGTCCAGATTCGAATTCAAGTTAGAATGCGGGTGTTCTTGCGATTAGATTCGAAGCTCTGATGGTTCTAAGATGGAATTGAAGCTACGGTGAGTTTCAGAGGGGTGTCGATGAGCTCTGTGTGTGTCATTACAATGTCTTTGTAAGCGCCGGGGGTAGAGCAATGGTCCATATCCGCTGGGTGCCACATGTTTGCTCTAACATTGGTGGTAGTAGCACGGTTGTGGTTTGACAGCTTACTGGCGGGAAGTATTGCGATTTTCGAAGATTTAGCATCAAAATTTAACTTTCAATTTAGTCAGCGACAAAGGCATACGCGCGACAAGACAGAAGTTCTTACCCTCCTGCGAGTCCTGAATGAGATGGTAGAACACTTTATACGGAAGTTGCATGGTGTTAATAGGATGCCGGAAGACATGATCTCGCTAATGATAATCGCGAAAGCCTATGTGCAATAGGAAAATTCTGTAACGACTAGCATGGATTGGGAAAACCGGAAGAATGAAAAGAAAGGGGGGAGATACCATAGTGCGGAAACATACCAACCGTGGCGAAGGTTCAATGAAATAGGTATTCGCTCTAATTATTCCCATCGGGAGACTTCACGATATATGCATAACTAAGAGGGAGGAGGATAAGGAAGAAAAGTTGGCGGGATACCCATCCCTCATTAAAACCCTGTAAAAGATATTGAAGTCTGAAGGGTTGGAGTTGGAACAGCCCATACCGTTGAGGGGAAATCCTTCAAGAGATAAAACCAGATATTGTGATTACCATAAGGTACACTACCATGATACCGATAATTGTTGGTGGCACACTAGATATAAGCTACACAAAATGAACCCGAAGATCTCTGACACAAGTTGAAGCGGCGCGCCAAGTCTTTGGAGTTATGGAAGTGCATGCTGCTCACAGTACCACTGAGTGAAGGAGACTATAGTACTAATTCTCTTAATATAATAGCAAGAATTGGGAATTATCGTATGCACGGAATCTTCGTAGACACGGGAAGTTCTTCAGACATCCTGTATGTGCATCCTTTTTGAAAAATGACATGGGAAGACCAACAATGCTTAGACATATTTTATTTTCCTATCATGGTTTTTTTGGGTGAAATGGTGAAGCCAATGGGAAAAATTAGTTTGCCCATGACAATATGAGATGGTGTAAAACAACGGACGATCAGCTTAACATTCTTGGTCATTAACGAAAACACAACATAATGTAATTATGGGGAGAACGACCCTAGGCCTCTTGGCAGCAATGGTATCAATGGCACAGGAAATGTTAATTTTTCCCACACCAAGTGGAAAGCATGCATATGAGCGGTTGAATAGTGTGCGCTCACTATAAGCTAGAAACGAATCGTTCCAAGGAAATCAAGTTTACAGCGGAAGAGAACGGAGCATCAATCCCGAATTCCTAGACCAGGAAATTACATTGGGAAAAGAATTTTCGAAGAACGTATTCGCTCATTTGAAAGGGCTCCTACAGGAGTATATAGATGATTTTTCTTTCCAACATTCAGATATGACGGGAATTCTTCGGAGGATAGTAGAACATCAGTTGAAGACCCTTTCAAAAAACCCGTGGTACCTGATAGACTGGAAGAAATGATAAAGGAAGTTAAGAAACATGTAGTGGAGTAAACATTGCGCGAGACTACACATCAGACATGGGTAGCCAATGTAGTTATGGTTCACAAATCAGATGGAACATGGATGATGTGTATTGATTATAAAGATTTAAACAAGGCATGTCCAAAAGATCACTATGCTCTATCAGATATCGATTTAAAGGTGGACTCGTTGGCTGATTTTTCTATCAAGTGCTTCTTAGACACATATAAAGGGTAACACCAGGTACAAATGGCAGAAGAAGATGAAAACAAGACGACGTTTGATATAGACATTGGTATTTTTTGTTATACCAAGATGCATTTCGGATTAAAGAATGGGGCGTGACGTTTTAAAGGATGATGGGCATGGAGTTTAAGGATCGGATTGGGATGAATTTGAAAGTTTATGTAGATGACCTGGTTGTTAAAAGAAAAGGGGAAAAGACAATGTTAGTGGATGTGGCGGAAACATTGATGCAATTATGCAAATTCAACATCAAGTTGAGTACCTCAAAATGTGCGTTTAAATGACAAAAGGGAAATTTTAGGAGTCATCATCATGAAGGAATGGTTGCAGGTGAATCTGGAAAAGGTGGAAGCCATCACTGAAGGATGAACAAACATTAAATGGCAGGTTGGTGGCAAGTAACAAATCCTGGCAAAACACGCGAAGAAATCTCTCACTTTCATCAACACACTCAAGAGAAAGTCTGTCAGAATGCATTCCAATAGACGAAGGAGGCTGACCTTTCCTTTCAAGTCCTAAAAAAGTATGTAGAAATCTTACCAACCTTGACAGCTCCGCGTGCTGGGGAAACACTTAAGTTTTACGTGTCAGCTTCAGAGTGCGTGATATGTTCGGTCCTTTTAGTTGACAGTGGGGGCGTCCAAACACCAATATACTATGTTAGCCATGTGCTTACACCACCAGAGGAAAATTATTCGATCTTGAAAAAGTTGTTCTGGCGCTAGTACACTCTTTAAGAAGGTTAAGATGATATTTTCAGGCGCACAAGGTGGAAGTAATCACATCCTTCCCATTACAACAAATTTGAGACAACTCGAATTATTAGGAAGGTTGGCTAAGTGGGCCATCGAAATTGGTGTTTTCGATTTGGAATACATGCCTTAAACAACAATTAAAGCTCAAGTCATAGCAGATTTTATGGATGAAGTTTTAGAAGGTTTTTAAAGAAATCATAGAAGCAGAAAAGGAAAGAGAGGTAAAGAAAGTCTAATAAATTTACATAGATGGAGCCGCTTGTGTGGAAGGAGCAGGGATAGAAATCATAGTGGCGGACCCTTAGTGAAATTAAAAGGCAAAGGCCCTGAGGTTAAAATTCAAAGCATCAAACAAGGAGGCTGAATATGAAGCTCTGATAGTTGGTTTGAAGCTAGTGCTGCAAGTAAATGCTAGAAGAATGGTCACCATGTGGATTCTCTTTTGGTGGCCAACTAAATAAACGGGACGTATGAAGTCAAAGAAAGGATGAGGCAGTATTTAGCAGTTCATCATAAAGTTTCAGATTGCATAATCATGCACATGCCTCGAAGTCAGGACAAAAAGGCGGATGACTGAAGTAAGCTAGCATCTAGTTTCGAAGACCCAGTAATGGAAATCTAAGTGGATGAACTCCACCAGCCAACGACTAAAGTGGAAATGGTTATTGTCATACAAAGGGGAGAACCAACATGGATGGACCCTCTTATAAATTACTTGGTCAAAGGGGAGATCGTGGATGAAAAAACGTTGGTGCATAAGCTCAGATGTAAAGCGTTACAATACGAAATGCAAGGAGAAACCTGGTATAGAAGGGCCTTCCCTTAAAATGCATGGATATCGATGAAGCCAATTACTCAGGGTTGGAGGGCACGTCGGGATTTGTGGTATCCATGCGTGCCCTAAAGCCGTAGTAGCCAAACTAGCCAATGCGGGGTATTATTGGTCGGGAATGCATGTTAGTATGGTGGAAAAGACAAAAAAGTGCCAAGCTTGTCAAAAACACGCACCCTTCTTAACACTCCCAAAACACGTGCTTATCCCGGTCACCGCACCTTGGCCATTCCAAAAACGAGGCATCGATTTGGTAGGTCCATTTCCGCCCGGCGCAAAAAACACGAAATTCGTAGTAGTAGCCGTAGATTACTTTACGAAATGGGTCGAAGCAAAGCCACTTGTGACTATCATAGATATACAAGTCAAAAGGTTTGTTTGGGAGCAAATCATTTGCCATTTTGGAATGTTGCTTTATCTGATTAGTTATAATGATACCAGTTCAACAATAAGCATTTTTAGGAATAGTGTGAGGAATTAAAAATAACACAGATTTTCAGCTTAGTAGCACATCCTCAAAGCAATGGATAGGTTGAACAAATTAACTTAAGCTTGGTAGAGGCATTAAAGGCTAGATTAGATGAAATGGGGCCTCATGGGTAGATGAGCTGCCAAGTGTTTTATGGGCCCACCGCACAATGAAAAAGACCAGAAACAGGGAAAACCTTTTGTCTCATTTACGTGTCCGAAGCAATGATACCACCGGAGATAGGGTCACCCTCTCGAGGAGTAGCGGCAGTGGGTTCAGTTAATAATAGGGAAAAAACTGAAATAACTTGAATATCTTGGAGGAAAGGAAAGAAAAAGTAGCAATTAGGGAAGAAAGATATAAAAGGCAGATGAAGAAACGTTACAACAAAAAGGTGCACCCTGTCACGTTCAAAAAAGGGGACAACACTTGGAAATGAAATAAAGCTAGCATGGTAGAAGAAAAAGGGAAGCTAGGACCAAATTAGGAGGGACCCTACATAATACATGAAGTCTTGGGAAAGGGTGCCTACAGTCTATCTTCGATCGATGGGAGAAAAATACCCCGGACATGGAACGAGGCTCAACTAAAGAATATTACATGTAAGAGTACTTTGTATGAAAGCTAATGGAATTTTTGAATGATGATAAGTATTCTCATTATTAATGGTACTGAGCAATATGCACAAAAACAACCATTCCGCCGCATGAGAGACCTTTTATGCGCGTGGTACCCTCAAAAGGTCTTAAATCACCCCGCTGCGAGAAAAGCCTCTAACGTTCGGAACACCCTCAAAAGGTTCTAATAATCTCATCGTGGGAAAAATCCCTAATGCACAAAAGACCATCAAAAGGTCTTCATTACCTCGTCGCAGGAAAATCCTTTATGCTCAAAAGACCCTCAAAAGTTCTTGATCATCTCATTGTGGGAAAAATCCCTTACACACAAAAGACCTTCAAAAGGTCTTAATTACCCTGCCACGGATGAAATCTCTAACGCACGAAGGACCCTTAAAAGGTCTTATTCATCCCTTCGTGGGAGAAATATCTAACACACGGAGGACCCTCAAAAGGTTTTAATCGTCCCACCGCATAAGAATCTCTAACGCGCGGAGGACCCTCAATAGGTCTTAATCATTCCGCTGCGTAAGAATCTCTAACGTGCAGAAGACCCTCGAAAGGTCTTTTTCATCCCACTGCAAAAGAAACCTTTTACGCGCGACAGGCTCTCAAAAGGTCTTAGCCGTCCTACCGTAGAAGAAATCTCTTACATACGAAGGACTCTCAAAAGGTTATAATTGCTATATCATAGGGTAAAAAACTCTTGCAAATGTAACACCTCAAAAGGTATCCACTACAATCAGAGTTCCCTCATAAATAAAGGACCCTCGAAAGGTCACAAAAAAAAGCTTCTACGGAAATATTCTTCAATGTACAAATAAAAAAGTTCGTTAATAAGAAATCTTTTCATGATTCCACAGAACCACCAGCCCTAAACCCTAAACCCTAAGCCTCTTTCTATCACACCGCGGGCCGGATCGGAGACCCGTCGGGCGGAATAGTCCCGAGGCGTGATTGTAATCGGAGCGATTAGATTGTTACATTGCACATGATAGTATGAGAAACTAATAAACATTAAATTAAATAAAATTAAATTACAATTGTTTCATAATTTAATTATATTACAACTTGACGTGGACATATGGAACTTGGACCAGATGTCCCATATGGATTTGCTTGCACAAGTGCAAGTCTTGAATCTTGTAGCCGACATGGCATGGAAGATTCCTTGCAGGAGTTGTAGGTTCCTCTAGGGGATCCTATATTTCTCTCTCTAAAAGTCATCCAGCTTTCACCTGTTCTTCACCTGAGAACATGTAAAATCTGTCAACACTAGGTTGGTAAGTCACATTAGTTTTGAAAACATTTGATTTTGTAAAAGGTTTAGTGAAAATCTTTCCATTCACATCGGTTTGAAATATGATGTGTGAATGGTGTTAAAGACACGAATGATCAACACAAGTGCGTCGGCCTGACCATCATTACTGAAACTATCCCAAATCAGAGAAGGTAGTTTATGTATAGGGCATACGTAGGGTCAGGCTTACCGCTAGCCCAGCCGCCAGCCCACCACCCCTTCGATTATCCACCAGGGTGTCTTTAACGAAAATCGGACCTTGTCGCTTGTATATCTCCACTCTACTCGACATGACAGATGTAAAAGAGATGCTTTGAGAAGGAAGTGTATGCTCTGTCTCCTGATATAGGAGGCAGGTTTAGTTTGTCCGAAATCACACAGTTTACACTTTCTTCTTGTTGTTCAACATTGTTTAGTGTGTACTCGTTTGAAAATCATTCAAAACCAGGTCTTGAACATCTGTTTGGTATGAAAACTCATGTTTTTGTTGCGTGGTCTGTCCGTAATGTCACCCATGTGATCATTCACCAACCCTAACTGATATGATTGTGTGATTAGTTCCCCTGGAACTAATCTGAGTTGTTGTTTCCTTTGTACATGCGTGTAACGTACCAGCCTCAGCGATGGAGGTTTGTTAGACCTATGGTAAATGACTCTGATGTGAGTTGTTCGAGAATTCCTCAGCAAATTCGCGATGTGATGTTGTGTGGATACAAGTCCCGATGAATTAACCTAGACAGATACCATGAAAATATGTTGCTTGTTTGATGGGGGATTCCCATGAAAATGATGGTATTCGATTGTGCACACACAACTGTTCACCTCTTGGTTGGGCACAAAGCCTCAAACTGTCTTGATCAACGAACATTTCCTTGATAATTTGTGTTTTAACTCTCAAAGCCCGTTTGTTTTTGTTGAGTTGGCAAAGTTGAATGGAGCAATGAATGCCTAGTAAAAATGATTGAAAAATGCACTTATTCGTATAACATTCGAATAAGAGGTTGAGGGTTGATCATTGACTTAAAAAAAATTGAAAATAACTCTTATTCGTAGATCACTCGAATAAGAAGGTTCATGTTCTCGGCCCCAAATGATTTGGAAGGAAAAAATTGAAAATAAGGAGTCCGTGAACTCACCTGAAGTTGTGGGTCGTCGATGCACTCACTCGGCAAGTTCTCTCGGTCTGAATCCTATGCTGCAAGTTAATTAGTTAAGTGTTAGGTGATTATGTGCTTTGTTTCTTGATGTGATTTTGGAAAATGTGTTTTCATTGGTTTTAATTTGATTTGATATAAAGTCGGGTCTAAGGTTCTGTTCTATCGATACAAATGGTGTAAGATAGGACTTTCAACACTTAGCCGTTTTTGGCTGTTCTTGGTGCGAACTGGTGGTTCGTGCGAATGGCCCTCATTCACACGAATGGAATGATGCGAATGTATACTCTCCTTCTTGTGTTCCATTCGTGCGAATGGGTTCTCGTCCGTGTGGTCATCCCACACGAATGAGTCCATGCCATTTGTGTGATTGCTCATTCGTTTGGCAGCTCGTTTGTGTGACTCTACTTCACGAACGAGGCTTCTCGTTCGCACGAATGAGCCCTTCGTACGGCTCATTCGCCTGCAAGTTCACCAAGAACGCCATTTTTTCAATCGGTGGTTGTTTTTGGTGTTTGTATGGTCGAAATTGATGATAAAACGTTTTGGAGTGTTTTGGTGCAAAGGATCGGCGCTAATACTTACTTTGGAGTTCGTATTTGACCGAAATTGGATGAAAAGGGTTGAAATCTTGAAATGGAGGTGTTGGGGTTGAAATGCACACGATTTAGACCCTGAAATGGTCCGATTTCGTGTGATAATGGTCAAAAAATCGAGTGGCCGAGTGTGGGGTTCGGTAGAGAGAGTTGGGTGAAAATGGGTTTGAAAAACGTAAGTGTAGCTTTTATAGCTGTGCTGTCACACAAATCAGTCATTCGTGCGTATGGCTCCCATTCGTGCGAACAAACTATGGCCATAAAGCTTCACGAATTAGAGTGGTTCGTACGAATGCGAGCCCATTCGTACCAATGGTTGTGTGTTTTAAAATATTGATTGTTTATTGAATTGTTTTGGTGAGATTTTTATTAAAATTTTTATTATTTCATATTAACGTTAAAGACCCATGCTGACATTCATATGAATCGTCACTCTTTCAAACGTCGATTTGTATTTAACTTCTGACACTGTTTTGTACTGTAATGATATCATTTAGGGTATCCAAATCTAACAACATATCCACATGGATCGTCACCCATGTCGACATCTCGTTGGATCGATACTCCAAATGTTATCCATTCATCGTTGTTCATTGTTTTCCTTCACAAGGTGTTTTTCTTTTCTTTCGATTCGTGTTTATGAGATTAAATGGATCTCCTAACTGTTTTAGGAGTAATCCGTGTATTTTGTTTGTTGTCTATTATCTCTATTGTCACTCTCGCGCTGTGGTCTTCGGCTATGTGGTCGTGTACACCGTTGGATTCAGACTCATGATAGCTCGGGTACCGGTTGTCACACTTTCTAAACAAAAACTCTTAATAAGATAGAACATAAAAACATGACATCTCCTGGTCTACCACTCCTTAAAGCTAGATTAATGGTATTCATGAAAATGTACAACTTAAAAGGGTTCTGATATAGCCACCAATCTCCCTCTAGGATAAACAACCTATGGACTCCTGAAACTTCCAGAAATGTGGGCATCCCACCTTCATCACAATGTCATCGGAACAGGGAGGATGTGACGTGTAATAATAAACCTTCTTACCTCTTTCTAACTAGAGGATAAACAAGCGGAAGAAGGATTTGAACTCATCCCATAGCGCCCTTTTATTGCCATGGGCATGGAATCCTAGACGTGTAATAATAATCTCTCGCCACTAGGGTCCTCTAGTGTATGAGCAGATGGGCAAAAACAATGGCATATAAAAATAAACCCTTGAAAATCTCACAAAGGAGAGGAATGAAAGAGTAAAGAGGGAGAATTTTCAAGCAGATTGTAACACCCCAACCAACGGCGGAAAAATAGAGGCAACACGAAGTGTAGATTGTTCATAGCACAGGGTATAAAGTTGTAAATAATTCAAAACATTTTATTAAATTCTAAACTTAATTCAAAACCACCAAACATTCATTACATAATCCAAAAGGTTCAAAATCCTACTATATTACATCAATTCAAGTTCAAAACATTAAACATAAAGAAAACTAATGAACTAGATCCAATACTCAAATAAAATACTAAGTTGCATTCCCACCTGAAACATGTTAAAATCAAGTGTCAACTACAAAGAGTTGGTGAGTTTCATAGGTTTGAACACTCACACCAAAAATGTTTATAAAAATGTTGAAGTAATGTCTTATGCGTTGTGACACCTCGCAAATTCCAGGTCAGCACCCGACTTAATTAAATAATAACTTAATTTATTATTACATACGTGACACTAGAATTGGTTAAATTTAGTGTGACACGTGGTACACTAGTGCAAACACAAACACATCGCGCAAAAATTTGAGGAATTAGCGGAAAAACACACACGTGTCTTGAACTCACGAACTTTAGTGAAATATGGAACAAATTAAACAAACAAACAAACAATAATGGACAAAATGTGAGCGCACAACAACCCAAACCAAAAAAAATTCGAAAAACAATAAAAGATAACGAAAAACAGAAGAAATATGAATCAAATAAATAAAAAAAGCCCATTGGGCCAGCCCACGACCCCTCGCGATAAGCGAAGGATGAGCGGGAGAATTTGAGCTCTCTACGCCACGACCGATCAACTTCCACCTTGTTGATACACGACGTGTGTCGGAGGGATACCCGGTTATTTTGTCCCTGGCGGTACGCCAGGACCCCCTGGGGGCATGCTTGGCGGTACGCAAACCCCCAGAACATAAAAACTTTATAAAAGGCAAAACATTCCATTTGTTTACCCCCTTACCATTCCCCTCGACTGAAACATCATTCACCCAACGAAAATCACTATGCTATTACTACATCCATCCTATAGAAGTTGATTGAGAGCTGCCTAGAACTCCATTAAAGACTTGGAAGCTAGAGGAAGCTTTGGGGAGGCATACAACCATCATCACATCCTCACACCAGTTGTGGAGACACCACCAGCTTTCTTTTGCTTCATCGAAGACTCATATCGGCTGAATCCAGGCTTATAGAGGGCTTCAAAGGTAGTTTTAATGGTTAATTTGTCATTTAAACACACATGTACACCTAAAAACCCACATGCACTCATAAATGCACACATACAACACTAATGATTACGAATTTGGATGCTCGTAAATCTGCATTTGGGTGTTTAGATAATTATTTTAAGCTATTGGATTGACCAAGTGATGTGTTGATGCCATCAAATTGGGTATTTGCAAGAGTTACTAAATATAGTAACTTTTATGGCATAAAATGTTCATTGTTGATGTTATAGTCATATTACATATGTTTAAATGATGGCTCATGCAAAGAAATGATGTTATGGATAAGTTTGCTAAGTTGACTTGATCAAATTAGTGAAGGTGTTCATATCTTTCCATGTTTGGAAAACTTTTGTCATGAAATCTTGCCATTCATGTTGATTTTGGTCATGTCTAAGTTTTTTTTGATGATATTACGGGTCTTTTGAACATATTTAAGGATTCGATCTTGGTTAAATTGAGCTTGTGACAAACTTGCAACTAATGGAAACTTTAATTGGGGATTTTTATTAAAATACATTAGAGGACCATGTTAGATGGTGACATGTGTTTTAAAATGCCTTGTTATGATAATATGAAAGTTGTTGCATGATTTTTGTTGTTAAAACATGATAAATGTAGTAACTTGCCATATTTAGTAATTTTAATTACTCGAAATGAATTATGTGCTTAATTTATGACCTGTGACAACGTACTATGTGATGACATAATCATATAGGGAAAACAAGCATGCTAGAATGTTAAAATGGGAATTTATGTAAACTTACTAAAAATAGAAACTTGCCAAATATATAAACTTACTAAAAATAGAAACATGTTAAAAATGGAAACTGACTAAAAATAGTAAGTTGTCCATTGAACGTGAATTATGTGATTACATGCAATAAGTGGACAATGACAAACATTAAACGAACGATAATAAACTAACGAGTCACCAACGGGTATTTGAGTCAACATGATCAAACACAAAAACTTGGAGTTGTTTGGACATGAACATGGTCTAGGCTGACCAACACGTACACGAACATGAATGCAAACATGAACTCATGATACCTATGTGATATAGATGACACTTAAGGACAAACCATTCATAGTAACAACAACAACTACAACTCAGGTGATTTTACGGCCCTTTTTCTATCTTAACTGTTTTACTTAAATTGGGGGTGAATACATTGCAAATTAGTTTAGATATATGACTGGTACATTGTACAAACAAATTTTTGAGTGTGCTTATATAGTAACAAAGTCCTCATAAAACCTTATCGTTAGTTAAACACGAACGAGACATTATTAGATAGTACTATTGGGTCTGACAAACCCCACTAGTCGATACTCTGACTTTCAGTCAAGAAGGGCGTAATGTCGACCTATGCCATAGTTCTTACGAAAGACTTGGCGGAGGCATCTAACAGTCTAGTTTCGGAAATGGTGCAACATATACACTCGGGACCTATGGTCTACAACTTAACATGCCCATCATATACCTCGTGAACTATTTTACTGCTTACTATTTAAACTTGTGAACTCACCAACTTAATGTTGACACGTTTTAGCATTTATTCTCAGGTAATTGAATGCACGACGCTAGGATGCATGAAAAATCATATGAAGAAGGTCCAGCATGCATTTAAAGATTATTTTGAAAAAAAGTATGATATTATGTTATGTAAAACAATGTAGTGTCTACTATTAATTTCCGCTATGCAAACTTATAATTTCTGCTGCTTAACATTTACACTATTTTGGTTATTTCTTGTATAACTGTGTATTTTTCAAAAGCATATATAGTCGTTCTATATGACCAACGTATCTTATCGTTTCACGTCGCGCCCAGCGTCCTGACGCCGCAAGAGATAATTTGGGGGTGTGACAAACTCAAAGCACAATAAACATAGTTAAAATGAACTAGCAAGAAAGTAGATCAACTAATGTTTACAAATCATGTTCTGACCACGTTCTAGCATTCCTAACAATGCTGAAATAGTAAACTATCATCGTGGGCCTTCCCCGCATGGTCCATCAAACATCGGTGGGATGGTCGGTCCAATAGATCTATCATAGTCACACAATGAAGGTGATCAATGCATGTTCTTAGCTAAAGTTCACTTACTATAAGATCATTAAAAAAGTTTAGATGAAAATGATAATAGATAAGTTGCATGTTTCACCTGAAATGTAAAACCAGTAAAATAAGGGCTATGAAGACTCATCCTCATGTATGAGATAGCCTTTGTAATGTCTATCAAGTTATAGTTTAAAAGTATTCCAACAAGTTCAAAGTTCACCTAAATAGTTCATTTGGCATAATGCTATATGACTATGGCTTCTATGGATTTTCTAAAAGTTTAAATAGATCAACGGATCTCATTTGTTTTTAATTGTTAAAACCTTAAATTCATTATGAGTTGTATGAAAATAGTGATGATGTTTATAAAGTTAAATTACTCATGCTAACATAAAATATTAATAAAAAATGCGAAGCTAAATTAGTTAATGTTTAACCAAAATCATCATTTGATAGAATTTATTAATTTAATATACAAAATAAATAAGTTTAAAAACTTTAGAGAAACTTATTTGAACATTATAAAATATCAAATATATTTCATAAAATGTGTAAGAGTGTTTTTATATAAATCTAAGATTTTAGTTTATCAATTATTCCTAAAAAGTATCTTTATATGTAACATATTTTTATTTAAAAGAAAATGCAATTATAGTTTATAAAACTTTAAATAAAGTGTTTATAATTTATTTGGATGTTATGAATTACAAACATATATGTTTATAAATGTATAAGAATTTTTTTTTGTAAAATTCAAAATTTTTGTTTATCAAAACGTTTGTATAACATAAGTTATTAAAATAATTTCATATATCATGATTAAACATTTTATGAAAATATTTATTTTAAAATACGTATAAAAATTGTATATAAAATTACTATATTAATTTTAAGTATTTAATCTACTTAAATATAATTATTTTATATTAGTAGAATGATATATATATATATATACATATATGTGAGTGTATGTATATATACTTGTATAACTCTATAATTATTATGTGAGCATGTGTAAAACTAATAAATGACATCATATAATTGCTTACTACAAATCACAGGAATTTTACAGTCTCTCCTACTTTTAGGAATTTCGTCCCGAAATTAAGAAAAATTGTAGAGAACATACGTGGAAACTTTGATTACATTTGGTCTTAGCGTTCCCAAGTGAAATCATTACCGTGCTTTGACTCCCAACGGACTTTAACGATAGGAATTTGGACTCGTTTGAGTTATTTGATGTGCCAATGCATGATCTCTACCGGTTTGTTAATAATATGCAGTGAAGCATCAATGCGAACATCATCGAGTGGAACTTGTAGATTCTCAGTGGCCAGGCACTTCTTCAAGTTCGACGCGTGAAAGGTTGGATAAACGTTGCTATGTTCAGAAGATATCAAGCTTGTAGGCCACTTTCCCAATTCTTTCACATAGCGAGGTGCAAGTTTACCTTTTTCCCAAATCGAACCACTCCCTTCCAAGGTGAAACTTTAAGGAGTACCATGTCACTGACTTGAAATTCCAAAGGTTTACGACGTTTATCAGCATAGCTCTTTCGTCTGCTTCGAACAGCTAATAAGTTGTCGCGAATCAGATGAATCTTGTCGGTCATTTCTTGAATCAATTCAGGACCAGTGATTTGAACTTCACCAATTTCAGTCCAAGAAATTGGCGATGGACACTTACGATAGTATAGTGGTTCGAAAGGCACCATGCCGATACTCACGTGATAACTATTGTTATACGAGAACTCGACTAGTGGTAGAAGATTATTCCAATGCCACCAACATCAATGGAACATTTTCTAAGCATATCTTCAAGATTTTTTAATCGGGATCTCGGTCTACCAATCATGTTTGAGGATGATAAACGGTGATAAGGTCCAAATGAGTACCAAACGATTCATGACGCGATTCACAAAAACAAGCCGTGAAGAGAGCATTGCGATCAAAGCTGATTCTAAGAGGTACACCATGACGACTTACGAATTCATCAACATAGATGCGAGCTAACTTTCGCACTGGATAGTTCTCATGACTCGGTAAGAAATGAGCAGACTAGTCAAATGCTCAATGATCACTCGTATACTATCATGACCACTAGAAGTTCTGGGGAGTTTAGTGATGTAATCCATAAAGAGGTTTTCCCCATTTCCGTATGGGAATTTTAGTTTGAACAAGCAATCCGAAGGTTGTTGGTGCTCGGCTTTGACCTTAGACCAAGTCAAACACTTTGCTACATACTCGGCAATGTCTTTCTTCAAACCGGGCCACAAATAGAGGACGCAAAGGCCTCTGTACATTTTATATGCACCAGGATGAATGGAATAAAAAGACTTGTGTGCCTCGTTCATGATGCTAAGTCTTAAATAGTTTCGATTAGGAATCTAAATACGGTTCAAGAAGTAATGCAAACCATGAAACTAGGTTCCTAGTTGGAGTTCTGTACCCAAAGACATTTCATCACGAGAATTGCCTTGGTTGAAGGAAATTTAATGAGCTACAAATATGTTTTTATCAG
This sequence comes from Mikania micrantha, assembly GCA_009363875.1. NCBI lineage: Eukaryota > Viridiplantae > Streptophyta > Magnoliopsida > Asterales > Asteraceae > Mikania > Mikania micrantha. Next base: position 46,694,506 of record CM018680.1, on the reverse strand, counting down.
TTTTGGTTTAGATTCGAATGCTATGAAATTGAATATGGCTCTTTCGACTGAGTGTATCGGCTACAACAATGGAATCTCGCAATCGAAATCGTTAAGCAGTTTCACCCCACGTCTTTGCCGATGCTGATTTCTCTTTCTCTTAAGGATGTGTTGAAAGATTTTATGAACGTTGAAGACCATATGTAAGCCCCAAAATTTCCACACGCATAACACGTGTTTTAAAACAACATCAAAGTTTAGGTCCCAGATTTTTTTAACTAAAACATCAAGTTTAAACACCCAAAATAACCCAACCCTTCACCGAAAGTTATTTACAAATGTTTTGTCAAGAAAACATCCTAAACATCTTTACAATATTTCCAAAACGTTGGGTTTTCAACCAAAAACGCGTTCAACCCGAGTTCTTGAGAGCATTCCGATCACATAAGCCTTCACCCTTTTCGTTCACCTGAAAAACACCACATTTAATTCACCGTTAGTTCGTTAGAACTAAGTAAGATCACCGATCTATTTCCCCACGTGTATCCCATAACACCATATGGATACAATAATAATTTTCCAAATATAATTTGGGAACATTAATCGACCGGAATACAAAACGATTTACTAACGGGTCATTTTCACCCAAAAACCCTTAAATCTTTAATTCTTACTCAAATCAATTAGATTTACCCATGAAATACCCATCAAAGTTGAAATATGCCAATTTATGACATTTTTAGAGATACAAACGCAACATGGGCGTGTTCCAGGGGAACATGGTTGATGTGTTGGTTTAACACATCCGTTTTTGTGCATATTCGAGTCTGTTTTTGTTAGTTTTGTAAATATTTCGAGTCAATTTATGTTCCTTTTTACATTTTAGTGTTTTTGTGCAGGAATGTGTCCCGGAGGAGCGGAAATGAAGGCAAACAGGCATCGGAATCAAGTGCGGGTGAAAAAACAAAGAAATGAAGGAAACTAACCCTAGGAGCATAGCCTAGCGTGGCTTCTTGGCCCCAGGCTATGCTCCTGGCATCATCAGACGCAATTCTCCTTGTTATCCGCGCGCATAGCCTAGCCTCGTGCTTACCTCGCTAGGCTATGCGGCCCAGATGGATTTCTAGCCTAAAACCCTAATTTCAAGCCCCCTACTACATTGTGTTTTAGGTTAGTTTATGGGTTGTTGATCACATTCCATAGGATTAGACTTCATTAAGTATTATTATTTGCATGTATGACCTAACCTAGAAATCCGGGAGGTGATAGGTTAGATGGTTGGTCTCTTACACTTGGGATTTTTGAGTTAAACGACCCGGGAGGGCGTTGTCTTAGATCTACTTAGTGTTAGTGTCAATCCATGTCAAAGTTGTCAACTTTATAGTTCTCTAGTGTCTTAGGATACAAACGGGTGGAGAAAGCCTGGAGGTGATTCACCCGTTTGAGTGCAATTGCATATCGGGAAAATCCGGAAGGTGACCCGATAGACTAGTGCATACATTACAGCCTTAGGATTCCCATTGGAGTTGCCTGGTATCTGATCTGGGTCTCATTAGGTATTCCTTAGTCTGTTCCTTAAGATCCTAGTCTTCATCTTTCATAGATCAGTCCAGGTCAGCATCTGTCATACTTTTGAATCCCAGCCTAGATACATCAGTTTTCCTCACTGCAGTTAGAGTTCAGTTATTGTATCAGTTTCAGCTTGCTGTTTTAGTATAGTTGTTAGTTTAGTGTTTCAGTCAGTTCAGTCTGATTAGGTTATCGGTATACACCAAAACTCCCCTCTTTTACCTTAGTTAGTTCACAGTCTAGGTTTAGTTTGTTATACTAGTGTCCATTGGTTCGATATCCGGACTTCCACCAGCTATTCTGCCACCGACAGGTACACTTGCCTTAGGAGCGGTCTAGTTTAGGTTTTCCGATTATTACTAGGTGTTCAGGTTAAGTATAGGTTTAGGATTAGATTTTGAGTCTTTAGCTTAGGTTAAATAGATTAAAATTAGTCTTATTTTTAGTATACTGACCGCTCGCATCAAGTTTTTGGCGCCGTTGCCGGGGACACTAGGCAATAGCGAAACTAGCTTTGATTGTGTCTGTGTTTCTTTTGTGGTGAGTCTTGTGAGTCTAGGTTATATTTTTAGGTTTCAGGTCTTTATTCGGAATTCAGTGCATCATGTATGCATATAGATCTAGAGAGGATCTGAATGGATGGTTGAGAGATGCCAAGGGAAAAAGATATAGAGAAATCCAAATATCATTAAGTGCATAAATGCATCCCGTGTGATAAATCAGGGACAATACGACTGGGATGGTAACTACTTGGGATTTCAATTTCAGCATGATGATGAAGAAGAGGAGGAGAAAAGTGAAATTGATTTGGAAGATGAAGCGACTGAAGAACAATCTTGGGAAGATGAGTTTGGTGATGAGCTGCTGGATATACCCTCTGTTGTAGAGGAGGAAGTACATTTTGACCCACTTGGTGATCTACAGATGTTAGAGGCATTATTAAATGGAGAACTAAGTGTGGGTATCCAGGTGGAAGCTCAAGAGTTTGTTGAGGAGACCATAGAGATGGAGGTTGAGCTACCTATGATCGAAGGAGAAGTGTTAGTGGAAGAGGCAGAGCGCCAGAGCCGGCCCGTAGGGAAGATAGAGGATGGAACTCCACTGAAATTTACAGAACCTCGGGAGAAGGCAACAAAAAGGAAGGTAGTGGATCCAAACCGACTGAAGAAAAGGAAAACCAAGCCAGCAAGGTTTGTGCACAACCATTCTCCTCATTACATGCCACACATCAGGTTTGGTCCAGGGAAGTTTAAATATTGGTGGCCCGACTCGTTCAATTGTTTTAAAATGTTCAATTCCATTAGTTTAATTTTTAATCATGAGCGAAAGGAATTGAACTGGCTGGACAGAGGATGGATTAAGGAGAAGCCTCCTGACTAAGGTTATGTTAGGGATTCGGGCTTCGGCCCAATTTGTATATATTGTACATAGGTTAATTAAGTATTTTAGTTTAGTATATCGAGTCTTATGTGATTGGTGATTCATTTATGCTCATACGATTATGTCAGATTCAAGTGTGGGTAATTGTTATCTATGTTTGATATCCATTTCAGACAGATGATTACCATCCCATGTTTAAAATCTGATCACTTTATGCATCACCGATCATTTAACTCGATTTTCTTTGATTTTTGTTCTTATTTCGAAAAATTTTAGTTTAAAGAATTAGAATTTAATTTAGTTTAGGGTTTAATTTAGTTTTAAATTTTATTTAGTTTTAATTGTTTATTTGTTTATTTTATTAGAATTTAGTTTAGTTTAATTTTGCTAAGTTCAATTTTATCTTATTAGATTTTTAATTTTTAGTTCTTAAAATTTTAAGTGATTTGGATTTTAGTTAAATTCCATTAGTTGCTTTTATTTCTTTAGTTATAGTTAATTAGGAATTAATTTAGTTTAAAATGTAATTAGTTTAAATTTTTAGAGTTTTCTTTTATCTAGGAACATTTTTTAAAATAAAAAAAATAATAATATGTATATATAAATATATATATATATAATAATAATTATTATTATTATTATTATTATTATTTGTTGTTTGTTGTTTGTATTATTAATTGTATATATTGTTTGTTTGTTAATCGTATTTAAATGTTTGTTGTTTACATTAGTTGTATTATTGTATGATTGTTTCAAATTGTATATTATTGTTTATGTTGTAACATTGTATCTGATGGTGTTTGTATTATTGTAATATATTTGTTGTTGTATTAACAATTGTATATTTGAGTTTGAGATTGTATATATAAAGGCGCGCGGCTTCACTCACGACATGATTGCAAATTATCAGGGAGTCCGCCTCTTTACTTTGTTGTATTCTAGTTTTTATTATCTTTCGCCAGTTCTAAATCCACATTGAGGACAATGTGTTGTTCTAAGTGTGGGTATGACAGGCTGGCACCTTTTAATTTTAATTTTTGTAAATTAAGTCATTGTATATTTGAAGTCAAATTTTAAATAAAATTTTTGAAATTTTTGTAAATAAATAAAAACTTGTAATTAAATAAATCAAATTGTAAATATTTTAAGTTAAAAAAAATTAAAAAAATTTAAAAATTTACAGAAAATTATTTTTTCTTTCAATTGAGTCAGTTGTAAATATTATTCAAGTCAGTATTTGAGTCTTTTTATTTTCAGTTAATCTAGTTGGTTTGTTTGAGATCTTAATTTGCAGTCTGGTTTTAACCGCTCGTACTCTTACATTCGGGTGGCGACTACTTAGACTACTTCATTTGCAAACGACCGGCTGTTGATTATCTTATTTTTGGATCAGACTCACGCGTTCTGATGTTGTGTGATCAGCTAAGTCTTTTCCACTTTTTACCTTAGATTTCTCTTCCTGTAAATATTCGTTTGTTTATTTATTTATTTTGCATCTTCTAATTAAGTTTAGAGTTTTAGGTTGTATATAGCTAGAGTTTTAAAAATGTCCTTGTTTTGGCTTGCATTTTATAAATGGAAGATGATCGGACTATTATTAGGGCTTAGGTTTTTAGAGGCTAACTTGTGTATTGATTTGAGATTTGTTGGTAGGCCTAGCCGATAGAGAGTTCCTTAGGATTGATAGAATAAACTTAAATTCAGGATTCTTGTGGGTTTAAGACTTGGAAAATTCGGAAAATCTGAAACTAAGTAGTAGTGAATAAAGGAACCTCTGTAAACTAACAACCTAGATTTCTTAAAATTTAAACCTGGCACATATGTTCTCTTTTTATGAAAATTAATCCGAGACTTATGGCGCCCGCTAAATAAAAGAAATTCCACAATCCACTAAGTGAGTTGAGCCTGTGCAAATAAAAGAAAGAGAGAATAAGAGCTAAAAAGCAGTTGTCATACCCCGGCTCATAACCGAGTGAAACAGTTCTGTAATACGCTCAAGTGAGGTAAAAGAAAAAAAAAGAAAAAAAAAAGAAAAATGAGAGAATAAAAAGGCAAAATGCTCACACCTTCATCCACCTCCATCATTAGGTTAAAATTTTAACTTTGTCTAGGTAGTTTGCATACAGAGGTGGGGTTTAAGTCTTTTGATTTAACCCTGTGCCTTGAAAGCTGTTGTTTAGGATTAAGATAACTCGTTTTGTCTAAGGGATGGGATCCATAAGATGAATGATTAAACTTGAACCAAAATAAATCATGATTAGGGAACTTGAAATTGGTGTTTGGGTTTAGATTGGACCATTATACCAACAATCGCGGTTAATACACAAGGATTTAAGATTGTTAAATCTTTGCATATTAAAAACCTAGCCCTGATCTATAATTCCATTGTGTTAGCTTTTTCGAGGACGAAAAAGGTTTAAGTGTGGGTATTTTTGATGTGTTGGTTTAACACATCCGTTTTTGTGCATATTCGAGTCTGTTTTTGTTAGTTTTGTAAATATTTCGAGTCGATTTATGTTCCTTTTTACATTTTAGTGTTTTTGTGCAGGAATGTGTCCCGGAGGAGCGGAAATGAAGGCAAACAGGCATCGGAATCAAGTGCGGGTGAAAAAACAAAGAAATCAAGGAAACTAACCCTAGGAGCATAGCCTAGCGTGGCTTCTTGGCCCCAGGCTATGCACCTGGCATCATCAGACGCAATTCTCCTTGTTATCCGCGCGCATAGCCTAGCCTCGTGCTTACCTCGCTATGCTATGCACCCCAGATGGATTTCTAGCCTAAAACCCTAATTTCAAGCCCTCTATAAATGGATCGCATTCCAGCCATTTTAGGGGTCCTTTTCTGCGTCTTTGGAACCCTAATCAAGCTAGGAAGCTGCTGGAGCTTAACCATGGAGTCAAGGGCTTGATTGGGGCTTGTGGAAGTGAAGAAGGACCTTGCTTTTGAGTATTTTCTTTACCTTTACATGTTCTTAGTTTAAAGCAGTAATCTTTCATGTATTTAGACATATTTCAGACCTGTTTAGTTACTGTTGAGATGATTTGTGGCTAGATCTATGGTTGTATCTAGGTTTGGGATGATAAAGTTTTGATCTTTGATGATTTTGGACATGATTTATGCTTATGGATGATATATGCTTTGTAATCAATGGCTAGATCTTAGTTACTGTTAGCATACTGACCGCTCGCATCAATGGCCATGTCAGAAAGTTTTCAGAATTCTGATGTGCAGATATGACATGGGCGTGTTCCAGGAGAACATGACCATGTTAAAACTGCTTCCATTTTGTTCTCTCCCCTTATCCTTTTTCACCAAGGATTTCAAATTGAACAACCACAACAATATATTAAACACCTTAATTCACCAAATTTACAACCATCAAGGTTATGATGTCAAACGATTTATTAACGGGTCGTTTGTACCCAAAACACCATTTGAAATCTTATTCCACAAGATTTCTCAAGTTAAGTAAACCACATCTACTTGTGTTTTACTAACTTGATTACACCCAAAAAAGGACATTCACGCACCTTGTGAATAATCCAATGTCATGATCACACCACTTGTGATTCAAAACACCGATTTGAGTCAAACTCCATTAAAGCTTCACACACCTTATGAACTCTTTCATACATTCGTCACACATACAATTAGACACCAATTCTAATCATAATTGTCAAATAAAAACCAAATCAACAATAAATTAAGCAACATAACACCTATTGCCTATTATTTCCAAACAACAATATCACAACCACCATTTCACCCAAAAGTCAAATCTTTCACTATAACATTCATGCATACATAACACCATTACACACAACAAGTAAAAGATTTGGATGACTTACCTTGCACCAATGAGTTATCCACCACAATCTCTTTTCCGGGCCTTTTGGTTCCACTAATGTTTCCTATATCACAACTTATAGGTTTAACAAAATGTTGACTACAACTAGTCAAAATACACCCATTCAACCCATTTTCACCATTTCTCCTTAATTCTCATTCATATGACCCATATTCATACCAATTCATCATTTTTTATTTCATACATATATATTCCATATTACCATGAACTTAAAACTAAGTTTTAAGTTAAACTCCAAAAATAGGCATTTCATCAAACACCTCATATGCATGAATTTACCTACTTATGATCATTGATCGTTAACACCCCTATCAAACTCCATTTTGGACTCATGAGATGAGTAAGTTTATCTTGCACACCCACAAACTACAACAACTTTGTGTAATCATCAAATCCCCAACTTTTATACTATATTTAATTACCTAGTTCATATACCCCATGAACCATACAAAACCCCCCCTTTCATCATATTACATTATCAAAATGTTGTTCCTAGATGATTATCACTATGAATAACAACATTTAACACCCTCCAAACACCCAAAATTCGTATTTCACCATACCCTACTCATACCCCATATGAGACCCACGAAAATTTCACCAAAAACACCCAAAATTCTTACCTTGTTGTAGTATGAGCTTAAAAGAACAACTATTCTTGATTGTTTGGATGATCCCAACCTTCCTTGATCATATATTTGGTGAAACTTCAAAAATTATGTTTTCTCCTTTTCTTGTTCTTGCCTCCCACGTAAAACACACACATAGATGAAGAATGATTTGGGGATTTTGACCAAAGTCAAGATCTTATCCCCTTTCATTTTCATCTTTGGCCAATTGGCAATTCTAGTCCCTCCCAACTACTAACTTAGCTTATTTAATTAACATTCATCATAATTACAATATTCAAATAAAAATGAAACACCCATCAATTAAAATATCACCATAATTATGCTCCGATTATATTGTATTTTAATATTCTCCCAAAATGGGTCGTTACAAATTCTCCCGACCTTACAAAGGTTTCGTCCCCGAAACCTAGTTACACCTCAAAAAGAAAAGGATAAAATTTCTGCATTTCATCCTCGGACTCCCATGTAGCATCAGAACCACGCCTATTCTTCCATTGCACCATCACTTGGTTAATCGTCTTATTTCGAAGTTGCTTGACTTTCCTATCCAAGATAACCACCGATTTCTAAATATAATTGAGTTTATCATCAATCACCACATCCTCCAATGGCACATAAGCCGATTCGTCCGCCAAGCACTTTCGCAGATAAGACACGTGAAATGTATTGTGAATCCCACTCAACTCCTCCGGTAGCTCTAAGCGATACGCAACCTCGCCAATCCGAGCTATAATATTGAATGGTCCAATAAATCGTGGACTAAGCTTCCCCCTCTTTCGGAAACGAATCACCCCCTTCCAAGGAGAAACTTTTAGCAACACAAAATCTCCCACTTGGAATTCAATCGGTCTCCTCCGTTTATCCGCATACGATTTCTGACGGTCTTGCGCCGCCTTTAAATGTGCTCGAATTTGATCGATCCGTTCATTTGTCACCTTAACTACCTTTTTACTAGCGAGTTCTCTCGGTCCCACCTCTCCCCAATACACGGGAGTTCTGCACTTTCTCCCATACAATACCACAAAAGGAGGCATTCCAAGACTGGAATGATAGCTGTTATTGTTTGAAAACTCCGCCAAAGGTAAGTAGTCATCCCAACACCCTCCAAAGTCAATGATGCACGCCCGTAACATATCCTCAAGTGTTTGAATGGTTCTTTCACTCTGACCATCCGTTTGAGGGTGATACGCCGTGCTTAATAGTAGTTTCGTACCCAATTCCTCTTGAAAATTCTTCCAAAAATGAGAAGTGAACCAGGTGTCACGATCGGACACAATAGTCACCGGAACCCCATGTCGAGACACCACCTCCTTCACATAAATTTCGGCCATCTTCTCGGAAGAATACGTCTCCTTGATCGGTATAAAATGAGCACTCTTCGATAACCGATCTACGACAACCCATATCGTATCATAACCCCTCCTAGTCTTGGGAAGCTTCGTGATTAGGTCCATCGTAATGTGTTCCCATTTCCACATCGGGATCTCCAAAGGTTGTAATTTTCCATACGGCTTTTGATGCTCCGCCTTAACTTGAGCACAAGTCAAACATTTTTCGACATACTTGACAATATCTCGTTTCATTCCTGGCCACCAATAGTTAACTCGCAAGTCACGATACATCTTCGTGCCCCCCGGGTGAATCGAATACTTTGATTTATGGGATTCCTCCAATAAAGCAGTTTTTAAAGGACAAGTGGGAGGTATCCACACCCGACCCCATCTTGTCTTTAAACCCCGACTATCCTCCTCCAATTGATGAACTAACCCCTTGATTCTATCTCGTTTCCAATTATCCTCCTTTAAAGCTTCCGTTTGAGCAGCTTTAATTTGATTCACCAAATCCGATGTCACCACGATTTTCATTGCTTTTACCCGAATGGGTAAAGGTTCCTCCTTTCTACTCAAAGCATCCGCCACTACGTTTGCTTTCCCCGGATGATAGAGAATTTCGCAGTCATAGTCTTTGAGTAACTCCATCCAACGTCTCTGCCTCATATTCAATTCCTTCTGTGTGAAGAAATACTTCAAACTCTTGTGGTCGGTATAAATAATACATTTTACCCCATAAAGATAATGACGCCATATCTTTAACGCAAAAACAACCGCCGCAAGCTCCAAGTCATGAACTGGATAGTTAACCTCATGAACCTTCAACTGATGTGAAGCATAAGCAATAACTTTCCCTCTTTGCATCAGAACACACCCAAGACCAACATAAGATGCATCGGAATAGATCACAAGATCGTCGGGTCCATCCGGTAAGGTCAACACCGTTGCTTGTGTTAGTCTTGTCTTTAACTCTTGAAACGCCTTTTCTTGATCATCACCCCACACAAACTTGGTATCTTTCCTTGTAAGCTTTGTCAAAGATGAAGCAATCTTGGAAAAGTCTTGAATAAACCTCCTGTAATAACCTGCTAAACCAAGAAAACTTCTAACCTCGGTTGGAGTCTTGGGTGGACTCCATTTCATAACTGCCTGAATTTTTGTAGGATTGACATGTATGCCATCGGCATTGACCACATGACCTAAGAATTGTACTTCACGTAACCAGAAGTCACACTTGGAGAACTTAGCATACAGTTTCTCCTTACGAAGTGTTTCAAGAACTTCACGCAAATGACACGCGTGATCAGCTTCATTCTTGGAATAGATAAGTATGTCATCGATGAACACAATGACTGACCTATCTACCATAGGACGACACACCCGATTCATTAAGTCCATGAATGCCGCCGGTGCGTTAGTTAACCCAAAGGACATCACAAGAAAGTCGTAATGTCCGTACCTCATACGAAAAGCCGTCTTTGGAATGTCTTCCTCTCTAACCTTCAACTGATGGTATCCCGATCGAAGGTCGATCTTAGAAAACCATGAAGCACCTTGTAGTTGGTCAAAGAGGTCGTCAATCCTAGGTAATGGATACCTATTCTTCACCGTGACTTTATTCAATTCACGGTAATCTATACACATCCTAAAGCTCCCATCTTTCTTCTTAACAAATAACACCGGCGCACCCCAAGGTGAGATGCTTGGACGAATAAAACCCTGGTCAAGAAGTTCTTGCAATTGATTCATCATCTCTTGCAATTCAGATGGCGCCAAACGATATGGAGCCTTAGCAATGGGTTTAACGCCGAGAACCAAATCAATTCGGAACTCAACATCCCTTTCGGGAGGTAGTCCCGGTAGTTCATCCGGAAAAACATCTGAAAAGTCACGAACTATAGGAATATCTTCTATCATCTTCACTCCTTTCTCCGAATCCACCGCATAAGCAAGAAACGATCGTCCCCCATTATTCAAATACTTCATTGCTTCTGTTAATGAACATAAGATCATGCCACCACGTTTCTCACCATGAATACACACCTCATGTCCGCTAGGAGACATCAATTGAATTATCTTATGTTTACATACTATGTTAGCCCCGTGAGCTGAAAGCCAATCCATCCCAACTACCACGTCGAATTCCCCCAATACCATAGGTATCAAAACAATATCCAATCCTCCCCGTCGATTGTTAGTTTACATTTTCGAAAAACAACGCAAACTAGGAAGCATTTAGAATCCTCTATTTCTATTTCTAAAGGCATCGACAGTTTCTCAACAACAAAAGAAGGATGGTGCATAAAATTTGTAGACACGAATGATCTATTAGCCCCCGAATCAAATAAAATGTAAGCAGGCAAGGTATTGATGAACAAAGTACCTGTCACCACGTCAGGTGTGACTTTGGCTTCCTCCGCAGTAATTTGAAAGGCCCTACCCTTTGGTTTGGGTACCTCCACCTTCTTTCCACTCCCTTGTCCCTTGAAAGATCGGTTTTCCCCTCCACCAACTCCAGCCCCTTTTAGTTCTGGACACTCACTCCGAACATGCCTCGATTTGTAGCAATTATAGCAAAAATTTAAAAGGCTCGAGCATTGATTAGCAAGATGACCTTGCTTTCCACACTTGTAGCACGATAAAGGTCGTACCAAACAATCACCCATGTGATCTTTCCCACATTTAGTACAATGCTTAACTCCCCTACTTGACTAAAACTTGGTAGGTGAGTTAGAGATCTTCCCCTTTTTAGATGACCCCGCCTCCTTTTCCACCTACCGCTTTTCACCGCGGTCTTCTTGTCGCTTTAACTCCAACTCGCGCTCCCGAGCACACTCAATAAGTTCTGCCAATGTCTCATACTTTGATGGTGTAAGAAACTCGCGATACTTGGCATTCAACATATTATGGTATCGATTGATCCACATCCGCTCTGTTTGTAATAAATCCGGGCAAAATCTTGCCTTGTCATAGAAAATGGCGGTAATCGTGTCAATGCTTTCCTCCTTATGTCACATATGGAGGAACTTCTCAGTAATTCTGTCAATTGCAGCCTGCGGACAGAACCGTTCAAGGAATAACTCCTTAAACTCCGCCCAAGTTAAGTTTTTCACGCCATCCCTACCCCTTTCCTTCCGTAGAAGCTCCCACCAATCCTTTGCCTTTCACGCAACTGATTTCCCGCAAATATCACCTCATCCTCCAGATCACAATGGCTCGTCTCGAACGTGCCCTCCATGTCCGTTATCCACTGTTGACTCAGCAATGGGTCAACCTCCCCTTTGAATTCACTAGGCTTGCAGGCCACAAACTCCTTATAAGTCACCTTCTTTGGAGTTCTTTCCCCATCTCGCCCTGCTAAGAGAGTCGCAAACTCTCGTCGAATAAAATCCCTCACGGAGGCTTGCATACCCTCCATATAGTGAGGAATAGACATTTCAAGTGCTCTTGCCAGCTCTTCCCTCACCAAAATTTGCATCTCGGTGGGGTTAGTTTCATGACCGCCACCATTGTCAACGTTATCACCTCCAGCCATTCTACGGCTGAAACGAGTTATTTAATATATTAGTTTTGCTATCAAGTTCATTTAACTAAGCACACCATGACATATGAACCTAAACACCATAATAGCAAACTCATAATGCCTTACCTAATATTCATAATTACAATATGATTTAAATCCATTAAGTTCATGTCCATGTCAAGAATATAATCTTTTGTTGGCCAGACATAACATTATATACTTCACTTGTCCAATTCCTTAACTTCATCTCGCCATATTATAACTAGGAAGTTTGGTTTAACAAACAAATTTACGCCAAACACCATTTAACATATATAATGAAGTTAAATAAAGCACAAACTTGTTACCTTAAACCCCCGGCTTCGTGATCGAATCTCGGATCGAACATTACTCCCCATATCGAAAGCACAACGATTTGAGTTCAAGTGTTCGCGACGCACTTGAATCCCTCAAACCATTAGCTCTGATGCCAACTTGTAAGCCCCAAAATTTCCACACGCATAACACGTGTTTTAAAACAACATCAAAGTTTAGGTCCCAGATTTTTTTAACTAAAACATCAAGTTTAAACACCCAAAATAACCCAACCCTTCACCGAAAGTTATTTACAAATGTTTTGTCAAGCAAACATCCTAAACATCTTTACAATATTTCCAAAATGTTGGGTTTTCAACCAAAAACGCGTTCAACCCGAGTTCTTGAGAGCATTCCGATCACATAAGCCTTCACCCTTTTCGTTCACCTGAAAAACACCACATTTAATTCACCGTTAGTTCGTTAGAACTAAGTAAGATCACCGATCTATTTCCCCACGTGTATCCCATAACACCATATGGATACAATAATAATTTTCCAAATATAATTTGGGAACATTAATCGACCCGAATACAAAACGATTTACTAACGGGTCATTTTCACCCAAAAATCCTTAAATCTTTAATTCTTACTCAAATCAATTAAATTTACCCATGGAATACCCATCAAAGTTGAAATATGCCAATTTATGACATTTTTAGAGATACAGAAGCAACATGAGCGTGTTCCAGGGAACATGGCCATGTCAGAACGTTTTCAGAATTCTGATGTGCAGATATGACATGGGCGTGTTCCAGGAGAACATGACCATGTTAAAACTGCTTCCATTTTGTTCTCTCCCCTTATCCTTTTTCACCAAGGATTTCAAATTGAACAACCACAAAAATATATTAAACACCTTAATTCACCAAATTTACAACCATCAAGGTTATGATGTCAACTGATTTACTAACGGGTCGTTTGTACCCAAAACACAATTTGAAATCTTATTCCACAAGATTTATCAAGTTAAGTAAACCACATCTACTTGTGTTGTACTAACTTGATTACACCCAACAAAGGACATTCACACACCTTGTGAATAATCCAATGTCATGATCACACCACTTGTGATTCAAAACACCGATTTGAGTCAAACTCCATTAAAGCTTCACACACCTTATGAACTCTTTCATACATTCATCACACATACAATTAGACACCGATTCTAATCATAATTTTCAAATAAACACCAAATCAACAATAAATTAAGCAACATAACACCTATTGCCTATTATTGCCAAACAACAATATCACAACCACCATTTCACCCAAAAGTCAAATCTTTCACTATAACATTCACGCATACATAACACCATTACACAAAACAAGTAAAAGATTTGGATGACTTACCTTGCACCAATGAGTTATCCATCACAATCTCTTTTCCGGGCCTTTTGGTTCCACTAACGTTTCCTATATCACAACTTATAGGTTTAACAAAATGTTGACTACAACTAGTCAAAATACACCCATTCAACCCATTTTCACCATTTCTCCTTAATTCTCTTTCATATGACCCATATTCATACCAATTCATCATTTTTTATTTCATACATACATATTCCATATTGCCATGAACTTAAAACTAAGTTTTAAATTAAACTCCAAAAATAAGCATTTCATCAAACACCTCATATGCATGAATTTACCTACCTATGATCATTGATCATTAACACCCCTATCAAACTCCATTTTTGACTCATGAGATGAGTAAGTTCATCTTGCACACCCACAAACTACAACAACTTTGTGTAATCATCAAATCCCCAACTTTTATACTATATTTAATTACCTAGTTCATATACCCCATGAACCATACAAAACCCCCCTTTCATCATATTACATTATCATGCAAGAAATGATCAAAATGTTGTTCCTAGATGATTATCACTATGAATAACAACATTTAACACCCTCCAAACACCCAAAATTCGTATTTCACCATGCCCTACTCATACCCTATATAAGACCCACGAAAATTTCACCAAAATCACCCAAAATTATTACCTTGTTGTAGTATGAGCTTAAAAGAACTCCTATTCTTGATTGTTTGGATGATCCCAACCTTCCTTGATCATATATTTGGTGAAACTTCAAAAATTATGTTTTCTCCTTTTCTTGTTCTTGCCTCCCACGTAAAACACACACATAGATGAAGAATGATTTGGGGATTTTGACCAAAGTCATTATCTTATCCCCTTTCATTTTCATCTTTGGCCAATTGGCAATTCTAGTCCCTCCCAACTACTAACTTAGCTTATTTAATTAACTTTCATCATAATTACAATATTCAAATAAAAATGAAACACCCATCAATTAAAATATCACCATAATTATGCTCCGATTATATTGTATTTTAATATTCTCCCAAAATGGGTCGTTACACCATACAATTATGCCATTTAGACAATGTTTCCAAATATTCAAGGCAAATATGGCAACATCAAGTTCAAGATCTTATGTCGTCAAAGGGGTTTTTGTTCTTAGTATGAATTTTCGATGTTTAGGGTGAATAGAAAACGCTTCAATGATATGGTCATCACCTTTACTTATACCATAAATAGCTGAGTTTGAAGTTTCAATTCACAAGTCATCATATGTGGTGATTTGAGAACCCTTAGGTAATGTATTATAATTTTTATTTGTTTTCACGTATGTAATTTATGGTATTTTATAATGATCTAGCGTTTCCGAGTCATGAACTACTTATGAGACCAAATCATTTGAAATGCTAGCATTATAAGTTGACGTTTGATTCAAGATTTGGAGTTTGAAATTTTCCACTTAAAGATAGGATATATTAGTATTCGTCTTTTGAGTTTTCATTTCTATAGTTTGGAATTATCAATAGATTAGCTGTCTTGAGATAAAGACTCCTAAAACCTTTAATTGAGTTGTTTTTTTAAAATACCACCTCATTCTTAATAAGCAAGAATCAGTTGACTAAACTAATAGCTCTAACTAATATGAACCTTCTTGATAATAACACTTGAATTCATGGTTCCTAATATTGATCAAGCTTTCTTTTCTACTTTCAATGTACTGTTGGTGCTTATATATAGGGTATACTGCAGCTAACCTACCACACCACCAATTCTTTGAAAGTATACCAACTCCCTACCAATACGACAGAACTGAAAAGTGTTTCACTTTGTTTTGATGTTTACATGTAGTTGGATATATAGGTATGGATCAAATTTTTCAACAATTGTGTTCTTTGTCTCGTATTCGTAAGATTTACTTGTGTTGCAAATTCTCGTTTCATGTGCACCCGCAACGAAAACTTTGCTTGCATGTGTTAACCTACTTTCTGATTATGGAACACAACTAAGGGGATACAAGATCCATTAGTAAAATGAGATCCCTAAGGGTCACAATTTATCCAAGTATAGTATAGTTAATATTGATAGAGTTACCGTCAAAGACGTCCTTGTTAAACAGTCTATCTAATCTAGTTTATGTACTACCAAGTAAATGATCAACATTAAAGTTAATTAACATAGAAACATTATAAGTAAGTATGGTTTATGACATCATGATTGGTCTGCGCAGCTTGGGTGTTTGGTTGGAAAGTTCGTACTTGAGTCGTTCCTTGGTTGTTGTCCGTCAGCCTTAGGCTTTGGTTTCCAAGATGATAAGGTTCACCACATTCAAAGCAGACCTTACATTTTCTATGGAAAGGATGATAGTTGTAGCTATTTTGGGGTTAACTGATTGAGCAAACTGAACTCGATGACCTTGTTGCACTGGAGGTCCAATTTGGGAAGATTCAGCAAAATGACCATACCTTCCACAGATGATGCAAACATGACGAGGTCGATTTTTAGGGTGATGCAACTTACAAGTGTTGAAAAGATGTTGAAACCCTCATAAGGTTTGCTGGCTGGTTTCATGGTAACTTGATAGTTCTCATGAATAACAGAGGATAACTTAGCAAAGTTTCGGGCCTTTCGCTTGCGATGATTGCGCTTGGAGGGGTTTGCACCACCTCCATTTCCCTTGTTATTGTGAACCTTATTGTTATTGACTGTTTGTTTGAGTTGGGTTTCCATGTTGGTTAACAGTGTAGCCATTTGTTGTGGGACCATTGCAGCGAGTTCTTGGTTGTTTGTGTTGTTACGACGAGGAGACATGCTTTGACAAGAGTTCAAAGGTGGAGGGTTTAGAAATTTAACATTGTTGCACATAACACAGGGAGTTTGAACATTTATTTGAGAGTTCAAATGAAAGATAAATCACAAAGAAATACTTGGAGTGTATTCTTAAATGAATACTTTTGACACATCACAATGTTTAAGTTCAATTAACTATCCGAAAGACATTCTTTATCCTTTCAGTTCATACTCACTCTATGGGTTCCCAGAAAAGCATAACAGGTCAATTGCTTGATTGGGATTTATACGAAATGCTTTCCTAGACAGAACACCCCAAAGTACAGGCATTCCCCTTTCCAAATTGTATGTGTTTCCTACTCACTAAGATGAACCTAAATACTATTGACGGGATTTGAAATTTAATTGGACTTAGAAGTCTAAGATCATTCCTTGTAATGACGATCCTCATTCAAGTCGTAAGAATGGGGTCGAGAAGTTTTGAACACTAAAGTCTAGTGTGTGAATACTAAGGCATCCTAAACTATGTTCAAATATTTGACGTGTCAACAAACTAGTCAAGTAGCACAAAGTAATCAAATAAACAAGTATGAAATCTATCATGTCAACTATAGAGTTCAAGCTTAAGGTTCATGGCCTTGCATGGCAACTATAGAGTTAAAACTAGGGCATCCTATGGTTATAGTCTAGGTCACCAATAAACTATTTCCCTATAACCCATGCTCTGATACCAATCTATAACATCCAGACCGATGAAGGAATCATCGGGGCGCCACGAAGTTTAGATTGTTCATAGCACATGGTATAAAGGTGTAAATAATTCAAAATATTTTATAAATTCAAATATTAATTGAAAACCACCAAACACTCATTACATATTCCAAAAAGTTCAAAATCCTACTCTATTACATCAATTCAAGTTCAAAAGATTAAGCATAAAGAAAATTAATGAACTATATCCAATACTAAAATAAAATGCTAAGTTGCATTCTTCCCTGAAACATGTTAAAATCAAGTGTCAATTACAAAGAGTTGGTGGGTTTCATAGTATTGCACACTCACATAAAAAATGTTTATAAAAATGTTTAAGTAATGTCATATGTGAACTCAAAGCACAATGATCGTAGTCAAAATGAACTAGCAAGTAAGCAGATCAACTGATGTTAACAAATGATGTTCTGACCATGTTCTAGCCTTCCTAACATTGTTGAAGTAGTAAACTATCACGGTGGGCCTTCCCTGCATGGTCGATCAAACATCGGTGGGATGGTTGGTCCAATAGATCTATCATAGTCACTAAATGAGGGTGATCAATGCATGTTCTTAGCTAAAGTTCACTAACTGTAAGATCATTAAACTAAGTTCACCTGGAAATGATAATATATAAGTTGCATGTTTCATCCAAAAAGTAAAAACAGTAAAAGAGGGGCTATGAATACTCACCTCGACGTATGAGATAGTCTTTGTAATGTGTATCAAGTTATAGTTCACTAGTATATCCAACAAGTTCAAAGTTCACCTTAATATTACATTTGGCATAGTGTTATATGACTATGGCTTCTATGGATTTTCTAAAAGTTTTAATAGATCAACAGATTATATTTCATTATAATTGATAAAAACTTAAATTCATTATGAGTTATATGAAAATAGTGATGATTTTTATAAAGTTAAATTACTCATGTTATAGCATAAAATATTAATTAAAAATGCGAAGCTAAATTATTACTTGTAATTTCCTTGTATCTTACACAAATTTATTCTTGACCGGTCCACATCAATATACCTCATTCCAAATCAAAATTAAATTTAAATTTAACAGTCAATATAAGATAAAAATAGTCTTATGAGATAATGAATTCACCGACTCATTCACTCATGTAAAATAAAGAAAGAAAGAAAAGAGCAAATTTTTTTCAACTATTATAACATGTTATAAGATACAAGGAAGTAACCCATTGTTAAACATATCAAGAAATTACAAATAAAAATTGTAAAACTAAGGAGAACTAGAACCATCTTTGTCGAATTCCTCACAATCATCTTCATCGTCAAACATAATGGGGGTTTAAGAAGGGCTTGTACGTTGGAAAGATCATCATCGGAATTCGTTATGGTAATGTCACCAACAAGAGGTAACTCTGGGTCACTCAAGGCCTCATAGGCCGCTTGTCACACCCCAAGCCGGCGGGCTGGATCGAGTGTCCCGTTGGGCGGAATGGTCCCGGGGAGCTATATCGGGGATGATCATATAGTGATGATCAGATTGTTTACATTGCACCTGACATATAATGAGAAAAATACTAAATGAAATAGAATTACAAAGTTAACTTACATCAGTTTCGTTCATAATTTAACAATATAAATCTACTATCAACATCATAATTCTTCTATCTTGTAGCTGTACAAGATATACAAAATAATCTGTATAATGATGTTCAAAAATACGCACGTCCAAAACACTAGGTCCTCTATATGGGCATCCTAGTCAAAAGCAAGAACTTCTTAGTTAGACTTGTTCGTCACCTGAGTAGTCATGCAAAAAAAATCAAGTCAACACATAGCTGGTGAGTTCATATAGTTTGTTGAA
Source organism: Mikania micrantha (assembly GCA_009363875.1). Classification (NCBI taxonomy): domain Eukaryota; kingdom Viridiplantae; phylum Streptophyta; class Magnoliopsida; order Asterales; family Asteraceae; genus Mikania; species Mikania micrantha. The sequence goes on along the minus strand of CM018680.1, from coordinate 46,675,165 downwards.
AAATGAATTTGTACAAACCTGATAAGATGACAACCTCAACCTCACTAATAACCACCTATACTATCTAATTCGGTATGCTTATATATAGGGCATACGTAGAGTCAAGCTTACCGCCTGCCCAGCCGCCAGCCCACCACATACCAAACCACATAATATATTGTTCTTAGTGATAATTAAGCGTTTTCTCCCAGACATTCCATTCACAACGTTTGAACAACCTAAAATGGTTAATTGAACACCTGTAATGACATTACTTAACCTCATCAACAACTACCTGTATTATTCAGCCAAGTATGCTTATGTATAAGGCATACGTAAAGTCAAGCTTACCGTCTGCCCAGCCGCCAGCCCACACATACCGAACCGCATAACATATTGTTGTCAATGATAATTAAGCATTTCACTCCTCATCAACAACACAACAGTCCTTAGTTCTTAGTTCTTGTAGTTTCACAAAATATGGGAATCCTCTGAGTTCCTAAGGTTTATCACAAAATTATGACCAACCATAGCATTTGTAGAAATATTAGGTTAAATGCTTAAGTAAATGAATAGATAAACAATTAATAAAAATCTAAGACCTAATGATTGGGCCTTGGTCAACTCGAGTAGACTAGTCTAGCAATCAAGGTTCTTAGTAGCGGAGGAAATCTGTAAATATCATCAAACATATTACCTATAATAAATGAGTCTAGCTAGGACATCTTTTGATGTATAAGATTTTATAGTTCGTCTAGATCGTCCATAGTTCTTCCTTGTTCGTATAGTTCGTTAGTTCTTTGGCACATGTTATCTTTGAATATTTCCCAGATGTTCCTTAGAATATGGTTAGGGGATCCTATAAATATCATCAAACATGTGTCCCATATTCAATCAGTCTTGCTAGGACATCTTTTGAAACATAGGATTGGCACATGCTATCTTTGATATTTCCCAGACATTCCCTTGAAAATAGCTCTTTGATTATAGATCATTGAAAATAGTTATTGAAATAGATCTTTAGTTCTTTGAAACACTCCATTGAAACACTCCACGGGAAAATAGTTCTTTGAATAGATCATTAGTTCTTTGAAAATAGGCCGCTGCCTTTGAAAATAGTTCTTTTTCTTTAAATTAGTTATCTACTCATGATGAATAGATAACCCATCTTGAAGACGTGTAATTGGTTTACCTAGACAAAATATAGGATAAAACTATACATGTAAACCATATATGAAGTAAAAGCATTTAAGTAAGTATAATCCAAGGAAAATGTAACATCACTGTATTTCAGGTATGTTCGTACATATTTAAATTGTACTGATAAAACCTGATATGAAAATTTGATAATTTTGATTTACTTTATGCTATTATCACTGGTATACATTGATGAGAACATATAATTATTATGCATAAACCATGGGGAAGTTAGTTTGAAATATAACTAAACTGAACCACATATTTTAATGCAACTTATAAAGTACGAAATGAATTTATTTTTGTTTGGATGGTTGAAGGTTATTGGTCTGGTCACTAAATATAGTCAAGGACTCATGGTCATGGTTTATCGAAATGGTGGTGGGACGGCGGCTGGATAGGTTGCGACCTACTCCTACGTATGCCCTATACATAAACTTATTTCGGTCTATCATGGATGTGTCAGTGATATGATTTAGTGGGATTTGGATTGGGGATGGACATAATTAACAAAATAATGAAAGAGTTATTTAAAATAATTACGCGACGGTGAGGTCACAAAAAATAATTTAAACGCGAATATTATTTCACAAATGTTAACTTAATAATGTATTTGCGTGGGTGAATTCACACGAATACAATTATTTGGAATAATATACTAAAACGATATTCCATAAACCGTAAATCGAATCGAAATACGATATGAACGATGGATTCAAAAAGGTGACGATCTTTGCGAATTCGTACGTGAGCAACGCATTTCGATGAGATAACCGAAATAATATTTTACCATATTAGATTAAGAAAAAGAATTTAAAAACGTTTATTAGGAATTACGACCTTAAACGAATTTAAATAAAATCATTTTATTAAACAATGTTAAAATAATCATTTATTTAAACGTTTCGTATTCTAAAATATAATTTATGTAAAAACCAAACAATTTAATAATTTTTAACGCGAAATAAACGAAACCGAACACGTGGGATTGTTACGGAGTATAAAAAGGGAAAGCATCTACATCTTGTTCATTTTTCAGCTCACTCTCTCTCTTTCAAACCTTGTTCCCGTCACTTTCTCTCTCTAGAATCAGAAATTCGGAGCTTTCTCTCCCTAGAACTTCTCACTAAGATTTCTTCTTCATTTCTTCACCATTTTCGCTGATCTTGGTGTCAAAACGAAGCCCTCGACATCTACAACACGAAAGTACAAAGGATCGGAGCTTGGAATCATCACAAAGAAGGTAAAATCGAGCCCAAAGATTCGGTTTTTAGGGTTTCTCTAAAATCCAGGTATATGAACCTGTAACTTAATTTATAGCCATTAAAATTCATTAGATTCACATGAAAACTAGTTTTTATGAGAGATTCAGTATTAAAATGACTTAAAAGGGTGGTTTTCTAAAAACCTGCAACTATTTGAATAGGAGGTATCGTGGGGTTGAAGATGGTGTGGCCTAGAACCCCTTGATTAGCCGAGAACTCCTTGGCTTTAGTTGGGTTGGCCGGGAACCCATTTTGGAGCCAAGAACCTTCTTTTCTAATTATCCCCAACCGAGAACCATCTTCACCTATATGATATTGACCGAGAACTCATAATGTTTCATTGTGAAATTAATTAAAACCATAAGGAGACCGAGAACCCCTGTATATTGTATCATCTTGATCGAGAACCATATGCAAAAACTGAGAGCACCTCTTTTCCCCCATTAAAACCGAGAACACATTTTTGTTTTGGTGAGAGGTTTTGTTTTCTACATCGAGAACCCTCATTTTGGTGGAATAGGTCGAGAACTCCTTTAGCCAGCCGAGAATATCACTAAACAGCTAAGAATTTCCTTCAATTTGAAATCAAGAACCCAATATTTATCTAGCCATAATGTTTAAGAAAATATTAATCAAAATGGCTTGAACTTAATTAGGTTTAGGGTACAATTTACTTAAACATCACCTGGAGACATTAAAGTATTATGCTCTTACAACATAATACTTATTTAAAAACACTCGAGTGATAATAACCATATCCTCAGTGTAAAACATACAATCTACTAATACTTAACCTATACTGGCTAAGTGTTATTATATTACATCAAGATTGAGTTAGATCAAATTAAATAACAAAGAATTATAAAAGTTAACCAACTTTAGGGTTAACATACGAAATCATAACTCATACTTATAAGTTGTAAACAATATTGAATATACCACATGTTGTTGAGTCATTGATTGATTCCAACTAGTGAGCGCGCGTTCTACAAAACACTGAATCTTAAGACATTCAGGTGAGTTCCCATAACCCCCTTTAAAATCATTTTTGCTTTTAAACTCGGGGTTGGAACATGTATACCAAAACGAATATGATTTTGGTAACACATGGTTGAACCCTGACTTATCATTGTGATATTGTTATTATTATTGAGATAATTATTTATTTGAATGGATTATCACAACTCCGTGAGTCATTGATTGTTGAGTTGACTTCGGTCCTTCGTGATGACTGAATTGCTGTATGTTGAGTTGACTTCGGTCCTCCTCGTTGATTCCACTGTTGGTTGAGTTGACTGTGATCCTCCGCAGTGCACTGTATTGACACTTATGCTTATTAGGAATGTCGTGATTAGGTTGACTTCGGTCCTTCGCGATAATTCCACCTACCGTTGGTTGAGTTGACTAAGGTCCTCCGCGGTAAAATTACTTGAGATAATTAAAATGACTGATGATTATTGATTTGATGTATTGGTTGAGTTGACTAAGGTCCTCTGCGGTACATTTACTTGAGATAATTATAATGATTGATGATTATTGATTTCATGTATTGGTTGAGTTGGATTGACTATACTTGGATGATTATTTGTGATTACTTGGATTATTTGATTGTTGTGTTTGTTGTGTGTTGACAGAGCTGGATTTTCTCACAGGTTCACATGTGTATTTTCTTAAAAATATAAACTTTTATAAACACTTGTATTTATTTTCAGAGAATGAAAAACTTATGATTACTCACCAACTACTCCCATAGTTGACACTTGATTTTCTACATGTTTCAGGAAACAAGGAGAAGTAGATAGAGCAGGGTAGCTCTACATTCTTTTGGACTCATCACATAGGATCTTGGACTTGGCTAAATTAACTAGATCAACGAAGATTAGGGTTTAGTTAATTTAGCTATATCTTTTGAGTAATCATTGAAACTGCATCATGACGAACATGATTTTTGTGTAAATACTATGCTTGAATTAATTGTTATGTGATGGTACTTTAGATATCCATGAGCTTGTGAACAATCTACACATCCCTCGTGGCATCCCGACGTTTCCGCCATCGGTCGGGGTGTTACAGATTAGTATCAGAGCCTGGGTTATAGGGAATTAGGTTACTAGAAATGGTTGACCTAGTCTATAACCGTAGGATACCTTAGTATGAGTTATTTCATACACTAGTTACTATATTCAGGATTCTGTGCTTGCATGTTTATTACATGTTAACTGAACTCCTGAGATATATATGAATTGCATATATTACTTGCTGATTACATATGTTATTGACTGTGCCCGGACGACTCGATAAGGACATACTCGTGATGTATTGTAAAGGTGGTGGGCTGGCGGCTGAAGCAGTTGCGACTGACTTCTACGTATGCCCTATACATATACCATTTACAGTATATGTAATCCTAACTGTTATAATGGACTCATTTGACCTTCGTTTGTATGACTTACGTTGTAAACGGTAGTAACATGTTTTTAAACATCCTCAGCCGTCACAACTAAGATGATACAAACAGCAACAATAATGGTGCTAACAACAGTAATGCCAACAACAGTAATGCCAACACTGGCATGCAAGAGTTAGCCAACCTCATTACTGGATTGGTGACTCAACTGAATCAAGCCAATCAGACTCTCAACCAGAACCGGGGTGGTGCAAACCCACCTGCTTGCACTTTTAAACACTTTAACTCCTGTAACCCGACAAAATTCACGGGTGCTGAGGGAGCCACTGGTATGTTGCAGTGGTTTGAGAGTATGGAGAACACCTTCATTATAGTGACTGCCCTGAGAACTTGAAGGTAGACGTGGGCAAACAGTTTTTTTTTGGAACCAGTTCTGGTTCTGGTCAATAAATTCAACAGCCAGTTTCAGTTTTTGGCTGGTTTCGGTTCGGGTTTTGGTGGGTAAAGGTGTAACCAGTTCCGATTCCGATTTTTCTTATAATCCGGAGCCGCCTATACCCACCAGTTCAGGTTGTTGGTTCCAGTGTCGGTTTTTTGCACACCTCTACTTGAAGGTGCGCTATGCCACTAGTGTGTTCCAAAAGAGAGCACTAACTTGGTGGAATGGCGAGAAGCGAAATAGGAGAGTTGATGCAGCCCTAGCACTGCCATGGACTGAAGTCAAAACTCTGATGACCACAGAGTTCTGTCCTCGCAGTGAGATGAGGAAACTTGAGGCTGAGTTCTGGGAACTCAAGCAAGACAGTGGTGAGAATTTGATCTACAATTCTCGCTTTCATGAGCTGAGTTCTTTTGTACCTCATCTGGTGACACCATTGAAGAGAGAAATTGAGAAGTACATAGGCGGTCTACCTATGCAGATTCAAGACACTGTCTTTGGTAGCAACCCTACCACGCTGGAAGCTACAATCCGCCAGTCTGCTACACTGACGGATAATCATGTGAAGGCTGGAACACTCACAAGAAAGGGGACTAAGAAGACTGACACGAAGACAGCTGCAAGGGAGACTTCAACTAAAGTAAAGATTGAACAAGCTAGCTCGTCTAAGAGCAGCAGTCGGAAGCGAAAGACCAGAAATTTTGATGTTACTTCTCCCGCTGCAAAGGCTACTCAACAATCATCAAGCAACTCTAACACCATAAATTATGTTAGGCTTACTCCTTAATGTAATATCTATAGATATCACCATGCTCCTAACTTGCCATGTCGTGTCTGCAACACCTGCGGTAAGCATGGTCATTTTTCTAATGTATGTCGGAGTGCACCGCAAGCACAAAGGATGCAACCTGCACTACTTGTACTACCTGCTCCTCATGCACAACCACTTCAAGCTGTACCCATTCATCAAGTACCTGCACAGGCGAGAGCCTGTTACGAGTGCGAAGACGTTGGTCACTTCAGAAATCAATGCCCAAGACTGACGGGTAATAGTCAAAGGGTGGCAAAAGGCAGAGCTTTTCAATTGAATGCTCCAGCAGCTCAAGCCAATCAAGACGTGGTTAATGGTATGTTCCTGATCAACAACATATATGCTTCGATATTATTTGATTCTGGTGCTGATAGAAGTTTTGTTTCATATGAGTTTGAATCTGTGCTTGGTAGTATGAAACTAGATAAACTGTTTAATGTGGAGGAGGCTGACAGAAACTTAATTGATATTGACACTATTATTATTGGATGTACGGTGAATCTTAACGATCACGTTTTCCCGATAGATCTCATACCTATGCATCTTGGTAGCTTAGATGTTATCATAGGCATGGATTGGTTGGCCACACATAGAGCGGAGATAGTATGCTTTGAGAAATTCATTCGTATTCCTTTACCGACAAGAGAAACTCTGAGAGTATTTGTGGAGACTCCAAGTAAGGGCCTTAGACTCATGTCAAGTACCAAAGCTCAGAAGTGTTTAAGAAAGAAGTGTATAGCTTTTCTCGTGCATATAGTGAAAGATAAAGAGAAAGACAAGAGCATTCAAGACTTTCCAATTGTATGTGATTTTCCAGAAGTATTTCCAGAAGATTTTCCGGGGATTCCACCAGAACGTTAAGTAGAATTTCGGATTGAATTAGTACCTGGTGCGAACCCAATCGCCAAAGCTCCATACAGGCTTGCGCCTTCAAAGTTACAAGAATTGGCGAGTCAATTGCAAGAACTGTCTAATGAAGAATTTATTCGCCCGAGCCATTCGCCATGGGGTGCACCAGTCTTATTCGTCAAGAAGAAGGACGGGTCATTCTGAATGTGTATCGATTACCGCGAATTGAATAAGCTGACTATTAAGAATCGATATTCATTGCTGCGCATCGATGATCCTTTCGATCAACTTCAAGGTTCGGCATGGTTTTCGAAGATCGACCTTCGGACTGGGTATCATCAGCTCCGTGTTCATGAAGATGATATTCCCAAGACAGCTTTCAGAACAAGATATGGCCGTTACGAATTCCTGGTCATGCCATTCGGCCTTACCAATGCACCAGCGGTTTTCATGGATCTCATGAACCGGGTTTACAGGCCCTACTTGGATAAGTTTGTAATTGTGTTTATAGACGATATTTTGATATACTCTAAGAGCAAAGAAGAACACGAGCAACACCTTAAGTTGATTTTGGAGATCTTAAGGAAAGGCAACTGTATGCCAAATTTTCCAAGTGTGAATTTTGGCTTAAGGAAATTCAATTCTTGGGACACATAGTCAATGAGAAGGGTGTTCACGTGGATCCTGCAAAGATTGAAGCTGTGAAGAATTGGAGTACGCCGAAGACACTAACGGAGATTCGTTCATTTATTGGACTTGCCGGTTACTATCGGCGGTTTATCTCGAATTTCTCCAGGATTGCTGTTCCCCTCACTTCCTTGACAAAAAGAATAGGCCTTTTGAGTGGGAACCAAAGCAAGAAGAGGCATTTCAGACACTGAAGCAGAAACTTTGTGATGCTCCTGTCTTGACATTGCCTAATGGAAATGATGATTTTGTGGTTTATTGTGATCCATCCAACCAAGGTCTCGGTTGTTCTTATGCAATGGGGAAAGGTTGTGGCATATGCGTCTAGACAATTGAAGATTCACGAGAAGAACTACACTAATCACGACTTGGAAGTTAGTGCAGTCTTGTTTGCGTTGAAGATATGGAGACATTATCTTTATGGCACAAAGTGTGGTAGTCTTTCCGGACCACAAGAGTTTGCAGCATATTCTGAACCAAAAAGAACTTAATATGAGACAACGGAGATTGTTGAACTGTTAAATGATTATGACTGTGAAATTCGCTACCATCCTGGTAAAGGGAATGTAGTAGCAGATGCGCTTAGTCGCAAGAGTCGTGTTCAGATCCATAGTGTCCGCGTGCACACTAATCTCCATAATGATGTTCTGGTAGCCCAACAAAACTCATTGGCTCAAGGCATCCTTCATGATGAGATGTCTTGTGGGGCTGAATTGCAATTAGAAACTAAAGATGAGGGGTTGATGTATTATTTGAATCGGTTGTGGATACCGAACAGAGATGATCTAAGGATGATGATTTTGGATGAAGCACATAAGTCTCTTTACTTAATCCATCCAGGTGCTGACAAGATGTACCAAGACCTTAGAGTTTTGTACTGGTGGCCTGGAATGAAGAAGGATATCGCTGAGTATGTGGCCAAATGTCTTAACTGTGCAAAAGTCAAAGCTGAACATCAGCGACCCTCGGGATTGTTAGTACAACCAGAAATACCCATGTGGAAGTGGGAGAATATATCTATGAATTTATTACCAAACTCCCACGAACCGCAAGTGGTAACGATAGTATATGGGTGATAATTTATAGGTTAACTAAATCGCCACATTTCTTACCGATACGCGAGACATACCCTGTGCGGAAATTAGCTCGTATCTACGTTGATGAGATTGTTAGCCGGCATGGGATTCCTTTAAGCATAATATCGGATCGTGATGCACGCTTCACGGCACGATTTTGGGAATCATTTCATGAAGCTTTTGGAACAAGATTAGATCTTAGCACCGCTTATCATCCTCAAACGGATGGACAGACGGAGCGAACGATTCAGACCCTTGAAGATATGTTGAGAGCTTATGTCATCGATTTCGGTGACAACTGGGATAGCCATTTACCATTAATCGAATTCTCGTATACCAACATTTATCACGCGAGCATTGGTATGGCGCCGTTCGAAGCTCTTTATGGTAGAAAATGGCGGTCACCTATCTGTTGGACCGAGATCGGTGAATCGCAGATCACTGGTCCTGAGATTATTCAAGAAACGACAGACAAGATTCACCAGATTCGTGACAATCTGTTAGCTGCTCGCAGTCGACAAAAGAGTTACGTGGATAAACGACGTAAACCTTTAGAGTTTGAACTTGATGATATGGTATTACTTAAAGTATCACCATGGAAGGGTGTTGTACGATTCGGGAAGAAGGGTAAGCTGGCTTCTCGTTATGTTGGTCCTTTGAAGATTCTTGAACGGATCGGGAAGGTTACCTACAAGCTGGAACTTCCTCCTGAACTTAGTAATGTACACCCGACTTTTCACGTGTCCAATTTGAGAAAATGCTTAGCTGATCAAGATCTTCAGGTACCACTCGATGATATCCGTATCGATGATACCATGCACTTCGTTGAAAAATCAGTCGAGATAATGGACTGTGAAGTTAAGAAACTCAAGCGCAGTAGAATTCCAATTGTCAAAGTAAGATGGGAGCCGAAGCGTGGTCCAGAATTCACCTGGGAACGAGAAGATCAGATGAAGCTTAAGTATCCACACTTATTCACTGCGGTCGCTCCAAGTTGAATTTCGGGACGAAATTCCCTCAACTAGGGGAGACTGTAACATCACTGTATTTCAGGTATGTCCGTACATATTTAAATTGTACTGATAAAACCTGATATGAAAATTTGATAATTTTGATTTACTTTATGCTATTATCACTGGTACACATTGATGAGAACATATAATTATTATGCATAAACCATGGGGAAGTTAGTTTGAAATATAACTAAACTGAACCACAGAGTTTAATGCAACTTATTAAGTATGAAATGAATTTATTTTTGTTTGGATGGTTGAAGGTTGTTGGTCTGGTCACTAAATATAGTCAAGGACACATGGTCATGGTTTATCGAAATGGTGGTGAGACGGCGGCTGGATAGGTTGCGACCTACTCCTACCTATGCCCTATACATAAACTTATTTCGGTCTATCATGGATGTGTCAGTGATATGGTTTAGTGGGATTTGGATTAGGAAATTGATAGGGGATGGACATAATTAATAAAATAATGAAAGAGTTATTTAAAATAATTACGCGACGGTGAGGTCACGAAAAGTAATTTAAACGCGAATATTATTTCAGAAATGTTACTTAATAATGTATTTGCGTGGGTGACGAATCACACGAATACAATTAATAGGAATAATATAATGAAAGGATATTCCATAAATCGTAAATCGAACCGAAATATGATACGAACGTAGGATTCAAAAAGGTGACGATCTTTGCGAATTCGTACGTGAGCAACGCATTTCGATGAGATAACCGAAATAATATTTTACGATATTAGATTAAGAAAAAGAATTTAAAAACGTTTATTAGGAATTACGACCTTAAACGAATTTAAATAAAATCATTTTCTTAAACAATGTTAAACGAAATCATGTATTTAAACGTTTCGTATTCTAAAATATAATTTATGTAAAAACCGAACAATTTAATAATTTTTAACGTGAAATAAACAAAATCAAACACGTGGGATTGTTACAGAGTATAAAACGGGAAAGCATCTACATCTTGTTCATTTTTCAGCACACACTCTTTCTCTCTCAAAGCTTGTTCCCGTCACTTTCTCTCTCTAGAATCAGAAATTCGGTGCTTTCTCTCACTAGAACTTCTCACTAAGATTTCTTCTTCATTTCTTCACCATTTTCGCTGATCTTGGTGTCAAAATGAAGCCCTCGACATCTACAACACGAAAGTACAAAGGATCGGAGCTTGGACTCATCACAAACAAGGTAAAATCGAGCCCAAAGATTCGGTTTTTAGGGTTTCTTTAAAAACCGGGTATATGAACCTGTAACTTAATTTATAGCCATTAAACTTCATTAGATTCACATGAAAACTAGTTTTTATGAGAGATAGTATTAAAATGACTTAAAATGGTGGTTTTTTAAAAACCTGCAACTATTTGAATGGGAGGTATCGTGGGGTTGAAGATGGTGTGGCCGAGAACCCCTTGATTAGCCGAGAACTCCTTGGCTTTAGTTGTGTTGGCCGAGAACCTTCTTTTCCAGTAATCCCTAACCGAGAACCATCTTCTCCTTTAAGATATTGACCGAGAACTCATAATGTTTCATTGTGAAATTAATTAAAACCATAAGGAGACCGAGAACCCTTGTATATTGTATCATCTTGACCGAGAACTATATGCAAAAACTGAGAGCACCTCTTTTCCCCCATTAAAACCAAGAATACATTTTTGTTTTGGTGAGAGGTTTTGTTCTCTACATCGAGAACCCTCATTTTGGTGGAATAGGTCGAGAACTCCTTTAGCCAGCCAAGAATCTCAATAAACAACCAAGAATTTCCATCATTTTGAAACAAAGAACCCAATATGTTTCTAGCCATAATGTTTAAGCGAATATTAATCAAAATGGCTTGAACTTAATTTGGTTTAAGGTACAATTTACTTAAACATCACCTGGATACACTAAAGTATTATGCTCTTACAACGTAATACTTATTTAAAAACACTCGAGTGATAATAACCATATCCTCTGTGTAAAACATACAATCTACTAATACTTAATCTATATTGGCTAACTGTTAGTATATTACATCACGATTGAGTTAGATCAAATTAAATAACAAAGAGTTATAAAAGTTAACCAACTTTAGGGTTGACATACGAAATCATAACTCAAACTTATAAGTTGTAAATAATATTGAATATAACACAGGTTGTTGAGTCATTGATTGATTCCACTAGTGAGCGTGCGTTCTACAAAGCACTGAATCTTAAGACATTCAGGTGAGTTCTCATAACCCCCTTTTAAATCATTTTTGCTTTTAAACTCGGGGGTAGAACATGTATAACAAAACGAATATGATTTTGATAACACATGGTTGAACCCTGGATTATCATTGTGATATTCTTATTATTATTGAGATAATTATTTATTTGTGTGGATTATCACAACTCTGTGAGTCATTGATTGTTGAGTTGACTTCGGTCCTCCTCGGTGATTCCACTGTTGGTTGAGTTGACTACGGTCCACCGCAGTGCACTGTATTGACACTTATGCATATTAGGAATGTCGTGATTGAGTTGACTTCGGTCCTCCGCGATAATTCCACCTACCGTTGGTTGAGTTTACTAAGGTCCTCCGCGGTACAATTACTTGAGATAATTATAATGATTGATGATTATTGATATGATGTATTGGTTGAGTTGACTAAGGTCCTCCACGGTATATTTACTTGAGATAATTATAATGATTGATGATTATTGATTTCATGTATTGGTTGAGTTGGATTGAATATACTTGGATGATTATTTGTGATTACTTGGATTATTTGATTGTTGTGTTAGTTGTGTGTTGACAGAGCTGGATTATCTCACAGGTTCACATGTGTATTTTCTTAAAAACTATAACTTTTATAAACACTTGTAATTATTTGCAGAGAATGAAAAACTTATGATTACTCACCAACTACTCCCGTAGTTGACTGATTTTCTACATGTTTCAGGAAACGTTTTGGACTCATCACATAGGATCTTGGACTTAGCTAAATTAACTGGATCAACAAAGATTAGGGTTTAGTTAATTTAGCTATATATTTTGAGTAATCATTGAAACTACATCATGACGAACATGATTTTTGTGTAAATACTATGCTTGAATTAATTGTTATGTGATGATACTTTAGATGCCCATGAGCTTGTGAACAATCTATACATCTCTCGTGGCATCCCGACGTTTCCGCCATCGGTCGGGGTGTTACAGAAAATAATTTACGCTTGCTTCTCAGCCCTGCGTTTATAAAACAAAAATGTTTAGAACAGGGGCAATGAACTCACCTGTGTTGCTCGGAAGATGTTGTATATAGGATTTGGTCTTGGTGTGCGACTAAGTGTCCTATACGCTTGCTAATGTGTTACTAAGTTTCTCTAACTAATCTATACTAATTACCCTCTATGAACCATTATCCCGTAGATAGTCATAATTAAACCTTACTTATGTAAGGTTCATATTTATCACTTTCATGATCTTTTAAGTAAAATCTCATTTGTAAAGTCCGCTTTAAGTTGTAAACCATTTAATTTGGAAATTATTTAAGTTATTTTATAACATTTTAATAAGGAATTTTATAAATCATTTCACCTTAAATAAAACATTCGTTATTTTTAAGAAAAATATACATTAATCATGTTAGAACTTATGTGAATTTCATGGATCAACTCTAAGTCCTTCGCTAGATTTTTGTTACCCGTAGTTCCTTAATTGTCCTTGTGTATAATCTACATTAGATCATTTAATCAAAATAATCTAAGTTAATTATACAATTGCATAAAAATCACTAAATATGGAGTGCTGACACATAAAATCAACTCATCTCTACTTAATTTGTTTCAGGTTCTTTTCTGAATTTCAACTCGTTTCCTTAGTTCCTTGAACTCATAAGTACCAATCATATTTCCCTTTTTAGTCCATGGTTTTTAGTTGACAAAAAACAAGTGTTTTAAACCCAAGTGGTTGTTAAAATGCATGTTTATATGTTAAAGTAGTTTGGAAAAACTATGGTGTTGAAAACCTTAGCACAAATGGTTACCAGAACCTGTAAACGCTCTTGAACCCTAATGGCTTCCCATTCGTTCATACTAGCCATGCGAAACACTTAGTACACAACTAAGGCTTCCATGCGAATGTAAACCCATTCGGTCAAGAGGTTTCTGTGATTGAAGGGTCCTACGAATGGAGGCTCACGAACGTGATGACATGCGAATGGGGTGCTCATTCGGCCAATGGAGTCAGTCGTGTGGATCCATTCGCCCAATGATTCATTCGGTCGCCCGACTCATGCGGATGAGGAGTACATTCGGTCATGATGTTCTTTCGGTCGTGGTGTTTCCTTCGCCCCTGGCCATTCGGCCGAATGAAAACAGCTTGTGCTCATTCGCCTGTACTGCGAATGAGCCTATTCTTGACACCTTTTTCGAGTTCGTGGCCCAACCAAGGTGTCTCACACGTTCCTACACTATTCTAGACCAACATCGTGCAATTCCTAAGGATTTTGAAGGTTTAAAACTGACTGAACAGTGGGGATGTTCGAACAAGAGGGAAAACCCCTAAAATCGCGACTTTGGACTCGATTTTACCTTGGTCTGTTGGTTCAAAGCTCTAAATCTTTGTGATTTCACGATCTACACGATGTCATGGTTGTTTTGACACAAAAATCACTGAATTTGGTGAAGTATTGAGGGTTTTAGGGTTTGAAATTTTATAGAGAGAGTGTAGAGAGAGAGTGAGACGGGAATAGAGAGAAAATGGGTAGGTGAATGGGGTTAATGGCATTTAATTCCATTTTACTCGTTTAATCATTCCGACATGTTCAGGTTCATTCGGTTTTGCTCGGTTTCGCGTAGAAGCGTCGGTTATAGATCGTTACCGGATTGAACGTTACGATTTTAAATGTAGAATTTACTAAATCAGATTAGGTGGTAATTCCTGGTAAATTAAGTAAATATATTTCATTTATTTTTAAATTTATGAAAACTTTAAATATATCTGTTTAATCGAATCGTACAGTTTTCCCATGTATTCGTTTGGATCGTCATCCGTGCGAACACGACGACCACTGCACTTTTCGATGTGATTTTCTAATTATCGGACATCATTCAGAACGTTAAACTTTCAGATATATTCGTGTGTATCGTCACCCACACGAATATTTCATCAGTTAAATATTCACGTAACGACATCCGTTATTGTTTTGTTCTGTGAAAACTCACATACGTCTGTCTATACATAATAAAATCCTAATTAACATTTACCTAACAGTTCTGTGTTGTCAGATATGATTTTGACTGTTAAACCGTGGATTTGAGATATGTTTTTGAAACAAATATGTAATAGTTCTGTAGTCAACATCAACTGATAATAATCACTCATGTAATACACATAGTTCGTACCTGAGTTACTGTACAAGTTATTGTTCCAGTTACGTTTCCGGCATTGATGTTACAGTCTCCCCTTGTTAGAGAAATTTCGTCCCGAAATTTAAGATTCGTTATTAGGTACGTTTTTCTCTGCAAATAATTGGGGATACTTGGACTTCATGTGATCCTCGTGTTCCCAAGTAAATTCGGGCCCACGCTTTGAATTCCATCGAACCTTGACGACCGGAATACGTCTTCGCTCTAGTTGTTTAACTTCGCGATCCATAATCTCTAACGGTTCCTCGATAAAATGTAATTGTTCGTCCACTTGAATTTCCTCAACCGGTATGACACGTGATTCATCCTCAAGGCATTTCTTGAGTTTTGAGACGTGAAGCACGTCATGTACACCGCTGAGTTCATCAGGTAATCTCAGGCTATATGCAACAGGACCGATTCATTGAATGATCTCGAATGGTACGACATATCGCGGTGCTAATTTGGCTTTCTTTCCGAAACGAACTACGCCCTTCCATAGGGATACCTTTAACATGACCCGGTCTCCCACTTGAAATTCCAACGGCTTACAGCATTTGTCAGGATAGCTCTTTTTCCTGCTTCGAGCTGCTTGTAACTTTTGTTGTATCTGGGCGATCTTATCTGTGGTTTCCTGAATAAGCTCTGGCCCAGTTATTCGGTTATCTCCTACCTCGGTCCAACAGATCGGTGACCGGCATTTTCTACCATAAAGTGCCTCTAATGGAGTGCATCTGATGCTACTATGGTAGCTGTTATTATAGGAGAACTCGATCAGCGGCAAATGAGAGTCCCAATTCCCACCGAAATCCAAAACACATGTTCGCAACATGTCCTCTAGGGTTTGTATAGTACTTTCGCTTTGACCGTCCTTTTGTGGATGGTAAGCTGTACTCAAGTGCAAGTGTGTCCCTAGAGATTTCCGCAAGGACTGGCAAAATCTTGATGTGAATATGCTATCTCGATCTGAGATGATAGACAATGGTACACCGTGACGTACCACTATCTCATTGATGTACAATCTTACCAATTTATCCATCGTGAAGGTTTCACGTATTGGTAAGAAGTGAGCAAATTTGGTTAACTGATCAATGATAAGCCAAATTGTATCATGACCACTAGAAGTGCGAGGTAGCTTGGTGATGAAATCCATAGCTATTCGTTCCCACTTCCATAGCGGAATCTCGGATTGTTCTAGTAAACCTGACGGTTTCTGGTGTTCTGCCTTAACCTTTGCACATGTCAGACATCGACTGACATACTCGGCTATATCCTTCTTCATTCCCGGCGACCAATAAAAACCCTGTAAGTCTTGGTACATCTTATCGGCGCCTGGATGTACCGAATACCTGGTCTTGTGCTGCTCATCGAAAATAAGTTTCCTCAGTTCATATACCGCAGGAATCCACACGCGATCCTGGTACTAGATAACTACATCTGGTTTCTTCTCAAACTGTCGTTCTGCTCCACAATCAAGTTCTTTCTTCAAATTACCCCGTTCCACTGATTCTCGTTGAGCTTGTACAATCTGATCCAGTAGACTTGTCTGCACGGTCATTCCCTTTGCTCTTACGCGCAGGGGTTTGACTCGTTCCTTCCGGCTTAAAGCATCTACTACAACATTTGCCTTACCCGGATGGTACTTTATCACACAGTCGTAGTCATTCAGAAGTTCAACCCAGCGACGCTGTCGCATGTTGAGTTCCTTCTGATCAAAGATGTGCTGTAGACTTTTGTGATCAGTGAAGATAGTGCACTTGGTGCCATATAAGTAATGTCTCCAAATCTTCAGTGCGAAGACTACTGCTCCCAGTTCAAGATCATGTGTCGTGTAGTTCTTCTCATGTATCTTCCACTGTCTTGATGCGTAGGCAATAACTTTGTCTCGCTGCATTAATACACAACTGAGTCCCTGATGGGAAGCATCACAATACACTACAAAGTCATCTGTACCCTATGGGAGGGATAAGATTGGAGCATCGCATAACTTCTGTTTCAATGTCTAGAAAGCATCTTCTTGTCTCTACTCCCAAAAAAACGGTTCGCTCTTCTGAGTTAACTTAGTGAGAGGCAAGGCTATCTTAGAAAAGTTTGAAATAAACCTTTTATAATAACCCGCTAGTCCCAGAAAATACCGTATCTCCATCGGTGTCGCCAGAGTATCCCAATTCTTTAATGCTTCGATCTTGGTCGGGTCCACATGTATTCCTTCACTGTTGACTACATGACCCAAAAACTGAACTTCCCTTAGCCAAAATTCACACTTAGAGAATTTGGCATAGAGTTGTTCTTTCCTTAACTCCAAGATCTTCATGAGGTGTTGCTCATGTTCTGCTTTGCTCTTGGAATAAATCAGGATGTCATCAATAAAGACAATGACATACTAATCCAGATACGGCTTGCACACTCGGTTCATGAAGTCCATGAAAACCACAGGTGCATTCGTCAATCCGAAGGGCATTACCATAAACTCATAATGCCCATACCGGGTTCGGAAAGCCGTCTTAGGTATGTCTTCTTCTTGAACTCTTAGTTGATGATATTCGGATCGTAAATCAATCTTCGAAAAGTACTGTTCTCCTTGTAGTTGGTCAAAAAGGTCATCAATTCTCGGCAATGGATACCGATTCTTGATGGTCAATTTGTTCAGCTCTCTGTAATCTAGGCACATCCGAAAGGATCCATCCTTCTTTTTCACGAACAAAACTAGAGCTCCCCACGGTGAGTAGCTCGGTCGGATGAAACCTTTATCCAGTAACTCCTGTAATTGATTTGACAATTCCTGCATCTCGGAAGGTGCTAACCTATAAGGAGGTTTAGCAACAGGGGTTGCTCCAGGAACTAAGTCAATACGAAACTCTACCGGTCGTGCTGGTGGCAAACCTGGTAGATCGTCAGGGAACACTTCCGGATACTCTTTTACTACTAGCACGTCTTGGATCTTAATCTTGTCTTTCTCTTTTTCTACTACATGAGCCAGAAAAGCCACACATTGTTTCTGTAAACACTTATGCGCCTTTATGCAAGATATGATTTTGACACCGCGTTTTGCTTGATCCCCTCGAACTTCAAATATACGTTCGTATTCGAAGCAGCTTTTCGGAACAGAAGACTTCCACCCTATTGAGAGATAGCCAATCCATCCCTACAATGACGTCGAAACTACCCAACTCCATCGGTATCAAATCGATGGTGAATGTTTGGCCATTAAGTGTTAATGGGCAATTTCTAAGTACTGTACTAACTGTGATTTGTTTCCCCATCGCTACTTCAATGATATAAGGGGAGTCTAAAGATTCCTCAACATGATTAAGTTGGCATGCAAAGTCGGTCGAGATAAAACTCTGATCCGCACCAGTGTCAAATAGAATAGATGCATAAAAGTCATGTAAAAGAAATGTACCAGTGACCACGTTCGGGTCTTGACGAGCAGCTGGAGCCCCTATAGCAAAATCTCTTCCGCACGGTGCTTGGACTGCCGGTTGCACCCTCTTTGGGAAGTTCTTTGAAAGTGGCCAATTTCCCCACAGTTATAGCATCCACCATTGTTTTGGTTCAGATTGTTGGGTGGAGGGAGAGCTAAAGCAGCGTTGTTGACATTTTGAGCATGTGCTATCCTGCACTGTTGGACCCAATGTCCCTTTCGTCCACATCCCGAACAGTGCTTGCAAGGAGTATTAGCAGCATGATGGTACTTACACTTGGTACACAAAGGGTATGTGCCAGTGTAAGGTCTTTTGTTAAGGTTCTGTGGTGCAGCTGCTACTTGATTGAGTGGGATGGCCATAGTATAATTCTTGATGACCTTCTGTTTCTTCTTTGGGTGGTGAGTGGGTCTCTTTGATGACTCTTCCCTGTTCTTTCCTGAATCAGCCTCCTTCTTTAAAGTTCCAGAGGCTACCATCACGTCAATAACGTTTCCCTGACAGGCTGATAGTTGACTCCAAAGTGACAGGGTTTTCTGCAACGACAAAACTCTGTATGCAAGCGGGTAATCCACCTACATATCTATTAATCCTTTTCTCAAGAGTTGGTACCATGTCTTGCACCAATGCTACCAACTCGTAATAACGAGTAGTATACCCCAGATGATCCGCTCCTCTCATCATATGGTTTGATAGTCCAGTCTCCATTCTCTGCAGTTCATTCTTAGGACATAATTTGTTTCTCAGTAGAATCTTGAAATCTTCCCATGGCATTGCCATTGCTTCTTCCCTTCTTCTAGCCTGGATTTATGAGTTCCACCAAGTTAAGGCCCGCTTGTTAAATGATCCTGCATAGTAGCGAACCTTATAGTGCTCCGGACAGCTGTTGATGTCTAGAGTAGTTTCTATCTTCTCAATCCATTGTATTAAACCAACAACTCTCTCATTATCGACAAAACTAGGCGGCTTACATCCTACAAATGACTTGTAGGAGTAGTTAGATGCACTGCCGGTATTCCCACTGGCCTCTCCTGACGAATTCCCGGAGTTGTTGCTGTTGTTCCGGATACGGTTGATCATATCTGGGATCACCTCTTTCAGCTGATTAGTCAGCTAACTGCTCAGTAAGGTGGCCAATGCCATAGTGGCAGGATCCAGATTTGGATTAGCGTTCGGGTCGGGAGGTGGGGTGTGTGGAGGTGGAGGTGGAGGAGGAGGAGGTGGCGGTGGTGGTGGAGACAGTAGAGGTGGTGGTCTTCTCGGCGGCATTCTGATCATAACCAAAAGAATATCAGTTAGTGCAATGATCGAATGCTAAAAAACACAATGCAAGTAAGCTCATAATACCTAAGTTCTCTACATGAAGGATCCCTAGGTTATAGTCAAGGCCAAACCGTTTAAATAAATGACCTATGTTTCTCTATAACCATGGCTCTGATGCCATTCTGTCACACCCCGAGCCGGCGGGCCAGATCGAGTGTCCCGTCGGGCGGAATGGTCCCGGGGTGCGATATCGGGGATGATAATCGTGATGATCATATTGTTTACATTGCACATGATATATAATGAGAAAAATACTAAATGAAATAGAATTACAAAGTTAAATTACATCAGTTTCGTTCATAATTTAACAATGTAAATCTACTATCAACATCATAATTCTTCTATCTTGTAGCTACACAAGATATACAAAATAATCTGTATAATGATGTTCAAAAATATGCACATCCAAAACACTAGGTCCTCTATCTGGGCATCCTAGTCAAAAGCAAGAACTTCTTAGTTAGACCTGCTCGTCACCTGAGAAGTCATGCAAAAAAAATCAAGTCAACACATGGTTGGTGAGTTTATATAGTTTGTTTAAAAATGAAATTGTACAAACCTGACCAGATGACAACCTCAACCTCACCAATAACCACCTATACTATCTAATTCAGTATGCTTATATATAGGGCATATGTAGAGTCAAGCTTACCGCTTGCCCAGCCGCCAGCCCACCACATACCAAACCACATAATATATTGTTCTTAGTGATAATTAAGTGTTTCATCCCATACATTCCATTCACAATGTTTGAACAACCTGAAATGGTTAACACTGAACACCTGTAATGAAATTCCATAACCTCATCAACAAGCACCTATATTATCCAGCCAAGTATGCTTATGTATAGGACATACGTAGGGTCAAGCTTACCGCTAGCCCACCACATACCGAACTGCATAACATATTGTTGTCAATGATAATTAAGAATTTCATTCCTCATCAACAACACAACAGTTCTTAGTTCTTGTAGTTTCACAAAATATGGAAATCCTCTGAGTTCCTCAAGTTTATCACTAAATTATGATCAACCATAGCATTTGTATAAACATTAGGTTAAATGCTTAAGTAAATGAATAGATTAACATTTAATAAAAATCTAAGACCTAATGATTGGGCCTTGGTCAACTCGAGTAGACTAGTCTAGCAATCAAAGTTCTTAGTAGTGGAGGAAATCTGTAAATATCATCAAACATGCGACCTATAATCGATCAGTGTAGCTAGGACATCTTTTAATGTATAGGATTTTATAGTTCGTCTAGATCGTCCATAGTTCGTCCTTGTTCGTATAGTTCGTTAGTTCTTTGGCACATGTTATCTTTGAATATTTCCTAGATGTTCTTTAAAAGATGGTTAAGGGATTCTGTAAATATCATCAAACATGCGTCGCATATTCAATCAGTCTAGCTAGGACATCTTTTGAAACATAGGATTGGCACATGCTATCGTTGAAATTTCCCAGACATTCCCTTGAAACACTCCATTGAAACACTCCATGGGAAAATAGTTCTTTGAATATATCGTTAGTTCTTTGAAAATAGACCGTTGAAAATAGTTCTTTGGTTTTGATCTTTAGTTCTTTGAAAATAGACTTTGAAAATAGTTCTTTGCTTTAAATTAGTTATCTACTCATGATGAATAGATAACCCATCTTGAAGACATGTAATTGGTTTACCTAGACAAAATCTAGGATAAAACTATACATGTGAAACATATATGAAGTAAAAGCATTTAAGTAAGTATAATCCAAGGAAAATAATTTGCGCATGCTTCTCAGCCCCGTGTTTATAAAACAAAAATGTTTAGAAATGGGGAAATGAACTCACCTATGTTGCTCTGTAATGAATCACAAAAGATGCGCGCACTCGTTATTTGTAGATTAAGTCTCTTTAGTACCTGTGTTGATTTATTATGATTTACATACGATAAGTGTCGGAAGATGTCGTATATAGGATTTGGTCTCGGTGTGCGACTAAGTGTCTTATACGCTTGCTAATGTGTTACTAAGTTTCTCTAACTAATCTATACTAATTACCCTCTAGGAACCATTATCCCGTAGATAGTCACAATTAAACCTTACTTATGTAAGGTTCATATTTATCAATTTCTTGATCTTTTAAGTAAAATCTCATTTGTAAAGTCCGCTTTAAGTTGTAAAGCATTTAATTTGGAAATTATTTAAGTTATTTTATAACATTTTAATAAATAATTTTATAAATCATTTCACCTTAAATAAAACATAAGTTATTTTTAAGAAAAATATACATTAATCATGTTAGAACTTAGGTGAATTTCATGGATCAACTCTAAGTCATTCGCTAGATCTTTGTTACCCGTAATTCTTTGATCGTCCTTGTGTATAATCTACATTAGATCATTTAATCAAAATAGTCTAAGTTAATTATACAATTGCATAAAAATCACTAAGTATGGAGTGTTGACACACAAAATCAACTCATCTCTACTTAATTTGTTTCTGGTTCTTTTATGAATTTCAACTCGTTTCCTTAGTTCCTTGAACTCATAAGTACCAATCATATTTCCCTTTTTAGTCCATGGTTTTTAATTGACAAAACACGAGTGTTTTAAACCCAAGTGGTTGCTAAAATCTATTTTTATATGTTAAAATAGTTTGGAAAAACTATGGTGTTGAAAACCTTAGCACAGATGGTTACCAGAACCTGTTAACGCTCTTGAACCCTAATGGTGTCCCATTCATTCACACTAGCCATGCAAAATACTTAGGACACAATTAAGGCTGCCATGCGAATGTAATCCCATTCGGTCATCAGGTTTCTGCGAATGAAGGGTCCTACGAATGGAGGCTCACGAACGTGATGACATGTGAATGGGTTGCTCATTCGGCCAATGGAGTCAGTCGTGCGGATCCATTCGCCCAATGATTCATTCGGTCGCCCGACTCATGCAGATGAGGAGTTCATTCGGTCATGATCTTATTTCGGTCATGGTGTTTCCTTTGCCCCTGGCCATTCGGCCGAATGAAAACAGCTTGTGCTCATTCTCTTGTACTGCGAATGCGCCTATTCTTGACACCTTTTTCGAGTTCGTGGCCAAACCAATGTGTCTCACACGTTCCTACACCATTCGGGACCAAAATCGTGCAATTCCTAAGGGTTTTGAAGGTTTAAAACCGACTGAACAGTGGGGATGTTCGAACAAGAGGGAAAAACCCTAAAATCGCGACTTTGGACTTGATTTTACCTTGTTTTTGATGGTTCAAAGCTCTAAATCTTTGTACTTTCACGATCTACATGATGTTGTGGTTGTTTTGACACCAAAATCACTGAATTTGGTGAAGTATTGAGGGTTTTAGGGTTTGAAATCTTATAGAGAGAGTGAGACGGGAATAGAGAGAGAAAATGGGTAGGTAAATTGGGTTAATGGCATTTAATGGCATTTGACTCTTTTAATCGTTCCGACATGTTCGGGTTCATTCGGTTTTGCTCGGTTTCGCGTAGAAGCATCGGTTATCGATCGTTACCGGATCGAACGTTACGATTTTAAATGAAGAATTTACTAAATCAGATTAGGTGGTAATTCCTGGTAAATTAACTAAATATCTTTCATTTATTTTTAAATTTCTGAAAACGTTAAATTTATCTGTTTAATCGAATCGTACAGTTTTCGCACGTATTCGTTTGGATCGTCATCCGTACGAACATGACGACCACTACACTTTTCGATCTGATTTTCTAATTATCGGGCATCATTCAGAACGTTAAACTTTCAGATATATTCGTGTGAATCATCACCCACACGAATATTTCATCAGTTAAATATTCACGTAACGACGTCCGTTATTGTTTTGTTCTGTGAAACCTCACATACGTCTATACATAATAAAATCCTAATTAACATTTATGATTCTCACTGTTAAACCATGGATTTGAGATATGTTTTTGAAACAAATATGTAATAGTTCTGTATTCAACATCAACTAGTAATAATCACTCATGTAATACACATAGTTCGTACTTGAGTTACTGTACAAGTTACTGTTCCGGTTACGTTTCCGGCACTGATGTTACACCGCTCTTAATAAATTATAGCCTGGCGAGCGGAAGACATGGCGACCCTCCAGAGTTCGCCCTGCTTGGGGCATTTGAAAACTATCCTTCATACCTTGTTGCCGGCTAACCAAGTCCGAAGCCATTGAAAGTCTGTCAATTATGTCCAAATGCCTAGGACTCAACCAAGTGGCCTCAAAATATCGAGGGATGACATCACTAATCAACCAATGCTCTTGTGATTTCAGCATGGTGACGGAATCTTTCAAAGAACACTTCTCTGCCTGCTAATTCTGAAAATCTTCCTCCCTTAATCGTGCAAACTCCTTTAGATTTTCCAACTCCGCCTCCAGCTCTTTAATTCAGACACGGGACACTATGAGTTCAGTTGTGTGAGAGGTAAGAAAGAAATGTGAGCTCCCTTTGTTGGGAATGAACGCGTCCCTCATCGCCGATAATTTAGCATTTAGGAGATGAATAATCGTCACTTTCTCGTCCAGCAAATATTGCAACTTTAGGGCACTGGCGCAATTTGCACGTAAATCCTCATTTTGACGCCTAAAGGAAGAAAGTTATGCCCTTTGCTTCTCCCTCTCCATGCATAACTGAATTAGCTCAGTATTCAGAGTTTGCTGCTCCATTGTGACGCCTCGTATTTTCCAGGCCAGCTTCTACATTAATTAAATAATAATTTTAATTATTATTACATACCTGGCATTAGAATAAGAGTAATTTAGTGTGACACGTGGCACCGAAGTCCAAACATGAACAACCGAGCGATAATTCGAGGAATTATTGGAAAACAAATACACGTGTTTTGATTAACGAAGGTTGGTGAAACAGTCGAACAATTAAGAAATTTAACAACAACTAAACACTATATGAGTCCATAACAACCAAAACCATGACAAAAGTCAAGAAACTTAGAACATTTATGAGAAATAATCGAAAAACGATTCGAAACAACGAAATTGGGCTAGTCCAGAAGCCTTCGTGGTACGACAAGGGCCATGGCAAGGACCTTGGCGGTACGCGAAGGTGAGGCGAGCAATTTGAATTCCTGAATTTCATCACGGTGCGCCACGACTGATCAACTTCCACCTTGGCGATATGCGGCGTGTCTCGGGAGAAAATCCGATTATTATATTCTTGGCGGTACGCCAAGAGGACTTGGGGCAAGCTTGGCGGTACGTGATCAGGTTGGTTGGCAGAAACTTTATAAAATAAGCTCAAGACAATTACTGTCACTCTTACTCATTCCTCTGAACCTAGAAGACTTGAACTCGACCATTACCCACTGTCAAGCCCTCTTGCAACCTTTGGAAGACCATACTCCACTATTCTAAGCCACATTCAAGTGTTTGAAGCCTTGTGGAAGCTCCAAGACCACCATTTCTTCTTCTCCTCAACCTTTGAGCCATTCACTGCCCCTTCTGGAGCTGCCTAGGATATGCACAAGCTTCGTATCAGACCTTTTGAGCGGTGTGAGGTAGTTTTTGTAGCTTATCTATACTAATCTTGCATTTAAACACACATGCACATCAATACACCCACATGAAAGCCTCCAAGGGCACATGCATCACTAAATCAACCACATGCACTAAATTTTGGGTTTGTGAATCTTCTATTGAGGTCATAATAAACTAATTTGAGTTATTGATGTTGATTTGTTGGTCATTTTGATGCTATCTTGTGTTATTGGTGACTATTACCATAAATGGTAACCTTTAATTATATGCATGGATGATCCATTATGTTTTAAATGATTTTGGATGCAAATAAAGGATTATTTGTGATATTTGGGTTTTTTACAAGGATTATTGTATTTAATTTGGTCAAGTAACGGTGATATATGAAACGTTACCATTTTTAGTAACTTTAATGGTGCAACACATTGATTTATGACAAGATATGAACATGCATGTGTTTTAAGATGACGATTTATGGTTAATATGATGATTTTGATGTATTGGAAAATTAGAATTGATGAAGAAAGTGATTTACACACATGTTTCTAAAAATAGTAACTTTTTACTTACAAGTTGATAAAGAATGGTTACATCAACATGAGTAGTATGTTTAAATGATTAATTTTAAATAATATGTTGATTTTAGATTTACATTGATAAGAATATAAAAAGAGCCAGGGAAAAGGGAGAGAAGTTAGGATTAAAACTCAAACCTGATGAGAAGAACCGGGAGCGGATGTAAGCTCCAAGATACAGCCCACACGCGGATACACGAAGCAATGTTTGGTAAACTCCAAAATAGGAGCCTCATGGGGCCCTACGATTTCGCAACGGGGACTAGGATATTGCATTGGGAGTCCAATAAAAGTTCAAAAATTAAACCCTCACCTAAAATAGCAAAGATAATGAAAAAAATCAGAAAGCATATAAGCAAAAAAGGCAAAACAATGATGACAATGCATAGTTATACCTCCATCCTTCAGGGCATACAAAGGTTTAGTCGAGGGAGAATCATATAAACGATTCATACCCAATGCCACACGGGCATGCTCAGGAAGTGGTTGGGATATCCGTAGGATGAACACACAACCACTTGTAGATTTTGTCGTTTTTGTACATATCTTCTTCATGAGCAGGATCAAAAAGAGGTTTATCAGGGAAGCGCCATCACATCTGACCAGGGATCACACTCATATCAATGAAAAAAAACTTGTTCCTCCAATCCTTGTCTTTAGATCGGGACAGAACATTGTGAACCATAGGTCCACCACACATATCAAAAGAAAACCAGTCATCTTTCTTCACTGGTTTGGAGAAAGCGCAAAAAAGCAAGGGCGTGGCTTTCTAGCGAACACTCTTCAGCACAAATTCGTAATGATATAAATGAATCAAACTCGAGGGACTCATCTGGGATATGTGAAGGCCGTAACGTTCTAGCATCCTGAGTCAGAAATGGCTAATTGGGAGTCGGAAGTGAGCAAACCTGAAGAAATCAACATAAAGGCATATTTTTCCATGCGGAACATCAAGAGCCGTGTAAACCATACTAGGAAGCTCGTTTTCGAGTAAGGAAGGTTCTGTATTCTTGAAGAAACTCTTCATAATCTGAAGGCATCAAGGACACCTCATGATTGGAAACCAAAAGAAGAGTTTTGAGATTCTTGTCCCTTGATGAAGAAATGGAGCTTTTGGAAGTTTTCACAATCATGGGAGCCATGAGAAAACCAGATGATACGAAGACGACAATGAGGAGAATAAAAGAATGGAAGGGATACATTTCGGCACATGTATATATATACTTTAGGGAGAATAATTTAGAAACTAAAAAGTTGAATTCCAAATTAAGCAAGAAAATAGTAAGGCGGTCGTTTGAGCCGAAATCCCAATGGTAGATTACACACCGACTGATATCCACTGAAAAGACATCAATGACATCATCGTTATAATTACCTATCTAATCTTCCGTCTCGTACTCCTACAATTATTATACTAAACGCATGCGTGGGGAATGTTCAAAATTTTCAAAATAAAACAAGTTGGTTATCACACATGAATATGCCCACATAAACACTTCAGCAAATCTAGGTACTCATTTAAAAAGGAGAAAGGATACCTAGACAGAAGGGACTTGATGATGTAACAACCACTATAATATTATATCAATAATAATGGGTAATTAAAGATAAACACAAAAAATGTCGTTACCTCTTATTGGTATAAATCGGTCACAGTGGGGTTCAACAATAAGGGCAACCCTTCACTAATAACAAACCCATATGAGGGCCCACAAAACCCTAAAAGAAACCCCATATAAAGGGAAACAAAGAGAAGAAAAAGTCTCTCTAACTTTCCATCAATACACATACACACAAAAAAGGAACAAGAATTCATCATCCTCATGAAAAAGATAGTACTTTGATATTGCTGAGCTCTTTTCAGAAAGATGACTTAAAGATCAGTTAATTAGACCCTTTGTAATAGAAGGTTCTGGTTAATACATCTTCAGGTGGTTTGTTGAGAAAAAAAGATCATACTAATGGTAGGTTTGTTAATTAAAATCATAAACATGTGAAAAGTAGAATAAGAAAACGACACGGAAAATTAAGGAAAGTTAAGATAAATAGAAGTTTCAATTGGACATCGTCTTAAATTTCCTTTGTGGTGACTTAATAACTTGTCACCCTTTCTCACTCTAGACAATTATTAGTATACCTGAAAATCTTGACACATATTATATAAATTTTGGTAAATAATTATGGTATTCTGGGTTGAAATGAGTAATATCATGACATATAACATGTTAAGATGCCTAACACTTTTAACAAAATACGGGTCAAGATGTGTAACATAAAACTATATGAATATAATTGATTAAAACATATAAAATGATCAATATATTTAAATTAAAAAGTTGTTTGGCAAACGAAAACCGACTTTTGAAAATTCCTTTTTGTAAAATGATAATAAATTGTTTTTTAAAAGCTAAAAATTATAGTTTTTCAAAATAACTTATGAATTATTGACATAAAATTATATATCTACCCCCATTTTTTAACTTTTACCCAATCTACCACCCACCAACATCGCCACTCGCCACTGCCAGCCACAGCTACCCACCATTGCCGGCCACCTCCACCCACCGCAAACTCCGCCACCTGCCCCTATCACCCACCGCCATCGCCGCCACCCACCACTGCGCCACCCACCTCCACCTCCACTCTCCAGCATTTCGCAATCCATCACCATTTTCACAACCCATCACCGCTACTCATAATTTAAAATGATTGTTAATATAAGAATATCCTTTTTATCATTTTGAAAAAGCTAATTCAAACATATTTTTAAAAACTTTATTTTAAAAAGTAATAAGTAAATAAACATTTTTGTTAAAAAGTCATTTTGAATTTAAATAAGCAATCCCAAACAAGGCCGAAATATAATTAAGATGAGTCCTATATTATCAGGATAAATCAAAGGGGAATTCTCAATTTGTTGATTGCTTTAATTATAGATGATATCCTTACTTTGGCTTCTACTTTAGTTATCGTAGGATAAAATTTTGGAACATCAGTTTCTCTAAAGTGATTCGATCTCAATTATTCTCTTTCTGCGCTATAAAAAATTTCCACCAAATCCATCAATTGAAATTTATATTAGCTTTCGATCTGTTGAATTTGATTTTCTAATTCCATCCTCATCTCTCTCTCAACAAGGTAATCTTAACTAACCTGGTTTTAATTAGAGTCGCAATAATATGTGTGTGTCTATATATGTATATGGGATGGTTCAAAAGAAAACTGCTCATTTTATATAAAACCAAGAAAACTCCTAATAACCAATTAATTTTTAAATTTTTTTTTCATGATTTTTTATTATTAGCTTAGAAATGTTATAAATAAAAAAAAATTAATAAAAATATGTAAATCACGAAATTACATATATGTAACCAATAAAGATACGTATATGTAACTCATATATGTAGTTTACAAGTTACATGTATGTAATCAATGAGTTACATATATTTTTTATTTTTTTCTTTTTGTTAACAAATATAATCTTATAATAAAGCAAAATGTAAGATAAAAAACGAAAAACGAAATTGATTAATAACAATTGTGATTATTTTCTAAGTTTTCTAAATATAAAGGTTTTATAGGGAACCTCCCTATATATATATATACATATACATATATAGGGAGAGGTTCAAATGTTAACCCTCCCTTATATCGTTAACCCGTGTTAACCCGGCATTTTTTGCCCGAATCTTTGTTTTTTTCATGGTTTTTGTTATACATAAATAGGGGGTTTCTTTTTTGTGTTTTTGCTAATTCATCACCGTTTAGAAATTATTTGCAAGTGTAAGTAAGTGTAAGTTACTTACAGTAATATATATATAGGGGATGGTTCCATTGTTAACCCTCCCTTATTGCGATAACCCGCTTTAACCTGTCATTTTTTGCCCGAATCTTTGTTTTTTTTCGTGGTTTTTGTTATACATAAATAGGGGTGGTTTCTTTTTAGTGTTTTTGCTAATTCATCACCGTTTAGAAATTATTTGCAAGTGTCTTGCAAATAATTTCTAAACGGTGATGAATTAGCAACAACACTAAAAAGAAACCACCCCTATTTATGTATAACAAAAACCACGAAAAAAAACAAAGATTCGGGCAAAAAATGACAGGTTAAAACGGGTTATCGCAATAAGGGAGGGTTAACAATGGAACCATCCCCTATATATATATATATATATATATATATAGGGAAATGATAAAAAAATAACCAATAAATATAAAATAACCCGAAATAACGTGTCAAGATCAAGCCAAATCTTTGATTTTTTAACATCATTTGAAACACATTTACAATATTTTCTTATTTTATGGGTTTGCATAAATTCATCACCTTTTGAAAGTTAACATCGTTGTAAGTTTTTAACTTACAACACTGTAAGTGTTTTTGACCCCAAACTTACAACGATCTTAACTTTCAAACGATGATGAATTTAAGCAAACTCAGAAAATAAGAAGCTGTTTTAAATGTGTTTACAATGATTTTAAAAAATCAAAGATTTGGTTTGATCTTGACGGGTTATTTCGGGTTAACGCAATGAACAGGGTTATTTTTATTTTCATCCCCTACATATAGAGACACACACACAGGAGAATGATCAAATACAAAGTAATTTTTTGGTGAGAAGGATAATAAGGATTTTGGGCCACTTATCAAATTAATAAAGAGTGAAGATCGATTGTTCTCCACTTCGCATTTTAAAACTTGTGTGTATCAAATTAATAACGTTATTTAACTTTGTGAAGCTAACGTTAAAACTTTGCGTTGGTCGATTAATCATGCATCATGAGCAAGAGTCTCATCGGAAGCAGTCTCTCTATTATCTGCATTTTACCATTCTTAGACCATACATTAGTTTTACTAATGGTGTGATATACTGAGTATGATGATAATATACAAGAAAAAACCTAAATTCCATCATAAAAATGAAGGTTAAGAAAAACCCGAATGTATGTAAAGTAGGGGTGGCAATCCTTGACACGATCAGAAACATGACTCGAACACGACACGAAAATAATCAAGTTTTGTGTTGGCAAGTATAACACGTTTTAAAAAAACGGGTAGTGTTCGGGTTGACCCGTTTATAAACATGTAGGTTTGGGTTGACCCGTTAACCCATTTAAGATTTCAATTTTTTTTTATTTTTCCTTTCTTGAAACATATATTTAGTTGTTTTTTTAATTATTTATCATATTTTAAATGATCAAGTAACAAAAAACATATATATTTTTTATTTACAAAATGATTTTAATTTTTGTCAGGTAACTATACAAATGAGTTTATTTTAAATTTCATACTTTATAATTATGATTTACATAATTATATGTTTTTTTATAATTATATTAATCTTTTGTTAAAATATTATACTAACTATTTGTTACTCATATACACCTACTAAACACGTTATTTTTGACATGCTTTCTACCAACAACTTGTTTACAATTTGAAATTCGTTTGAATAATTTACATAAACGGGTTAAACATGTCATGTTCATGTTGATCGGAATTTACGTCAATTCAGGTTAGGGTTGAAAACTTTAACACAAATAAATATATGGGTCAGGTTCGGATTGTAAAATTCAACCCATCTACTCGCCAACCCGCAACTTGTTAACCCATCTACTCGCCAACCCGCAACTTGTTAACCCATCAACCGACACGATTGACACCCATAATGTAAACATGCATCGATAAACTTAAAGGTTAATT
The DNA here is from genome assembly GCA_009363875.1 of Mikania micrantha. NCBI lineage: Eukaryota > Viridiplantae > Streptophyta > Magnoliopsida > Asterales > Asteraceae > Mikania > Mikania micrantha. The sequence continues at coordinate 46,643,535 of CM018680.1, read as the reverse complement.
TTTTTGAAGATTGTGTTTAATCGACGTCAAATTGAAGTATTTTGATTAGGGGTGGCAATTCCTGACACGACCTGAAACACGACCCGAACACGACACGAAAATAATCAAGTTTTGGGTTGGCAAGTATAACCCGTTTAAATAAACGGGTCGTGTTCGGGTTGACCCGTTTATAAAACAGGTCGGGTTCGGGTTGACCCATTTATAAACGGGTTGACCCGTTAACCCGTTTAAGGTTTCAAAATTATTAATTTTTTATTTTTTTCTTTCCTATAACATATATTTAGTTGTTTTTCTTTTGATTATTTACCATACTTTAAATGATTAAGTAGCAAAATTTATATTTTTTCATCTAAAAAATGATTTTATTTTTTTTCCGTTAACTATACAAACTAGTTTATTTTAAATTTCATACATATTATTTTTTTGTTAAAATACTATATTAACTATTTGTTACTAATACACAACTACCAATCACGTTATTATTGATATGTTTTGAAGCAACAACTAACTTACAATATGTAAATAAGTTTGATTTATTTATATAAACGGGTTAAACGGGTCAGGTTCGGGTTGACCCGAATTTATACTAATCCGGGTTAGGGTTGAAAACTTTGACACGAATAAATATATGGGTCAGGTTAGGGTTGCAAATTTCAACCCACCAACCCGCCAACCCGTAACCTGTTAACCCGCTAACCCGCCAACCCGACACGATTGACACCCCTAATTTTGATACTCTCAAGATGTCAGTTCATATAATTTATGTTTTTATTGTCAATCTTGTATCCGAAATTACAAAAAATACTTCCATTTTACTTTTGGAAAACTTCACAGACCAAATTTTGATTCACGATATCAAACTCACCTCTCATGTTAAAGTGTGAACACAAATCAAAATAAGAACAAAAACAATAGTTAATTTCGGTTTTGATTCAATTCATAAAGACCGACATACATACCTCATTTACAGACCCTTGACAAATATATAGAAAACGACCCTTGACAAATACATAAGGTAATTAAATCTGTTTCTTGACAGTTCCCTAACTGCAAAAACAGTTAAATAACTGAAACCAATAACATGACTAATTTATGTATTAAAGCTAACATAATAAAAAACAGATTGTCTAATTTATGGACAGATTCATACCCTTATACATAAATTTGATCAAGCCTTCGTCTTGATTTCTTCTCTCGCATTGATGATTAAATTGTCATTATCTTCACTTGAACGCCCCGTTAGCGATGCGCACATATAATGTATATATGTGTCGACAGCTCTTGAGGGGCAAAAGTAAAATTGCACTAATTTTAACGTTATTTTACTTATTCAGTGAAAATAACGTTAAAATCGTTTCGGACGGCTGATCAAGCATCATGAGCCGAGGGTCTCACTAGAAGCAGCCTCTCTACCCCTACGGGGTAGGGGTAAGGCTGTCTACATCTCACCCTCCTCAGACCCTGCCTTAGCATGCTAATGGCGGGATATACTGAGTACGTTGATTGATTGATTTATCTTCACTTGAAACTTCACAATTGTCAATGTAACTTCCTGAACAGCATGTGCAGGCTATAGTTTATCAACAACTTCCAAATTCATAACATCAGCCTTTTGATCTTCACTATCAGCCTTCTGATTAGGATTTTTCCAATCTGATATTCCAACAGAAACAAGGTAACAACAATAACATTACTTATATCAACCTTCTGTACATTATCAGAAGCAACTGTTTTCACGTCTGTCATGCTTGACTTTCTCATCAAAACTTTTTACCTTCAAAATCATTACTTGGACCAAACAAATATGACCAATCACGGTGTTCACTCACATCCCTTTTGACCCGTTTAATATCATCTGAATCATATCTTCCTTTTTCGAATTGTTCCCATACTGCCCCTGTTCATTACCATTCATATCTACACTTGGTTTAACGACGTACATCACTTGCTTCTTCGTTGACAGTTTCATAATAGAATTGAAATAATTCAAGTAGCACATTTTTAACATAATATTTCAAGATACAAGAAGTACAAAAATATCCACACCTTTTTAAAGCACAAGACAAAACGGTTATATACCAGTTAATTAAAACCAACTACATTTAATATGTATCATGTTTTATATAAAGTTTTGCATGTATTATAAATCTATGAAACTTCAAGTCAGAAGTATTAATTATAATTCAACATACCAACAAGTATCCTTTGACATCTATGATTATAGATATCCTAACAACCTTAAGCAAGACTATGGGAGAGAAGTTTTTCTCATGATCAATATCTTGCGTTTTTTATGACGTTGGAACCCACTTTCGTGATAAATGACCGGGTCCTCCAATACCTGACTAACCGAGAGGAAAAGGTAAAGCGTTGCCGCAAGCAACCGGGTCGGTAGCCTCCAAGGAAAATTGCTCTAAGTGAGGATTGAATTTATGACCTCTAGGTAGTCTTTCCTCCACTTTAATAGGAGAACACGTGAAGGAATTTGCAATTATGCTTTTGAGATCATTCATTCAACACCTTACTATACTCAGGCTAATGGTCAGGCCGAGTCATCTAATAAGGTTCTTAAAACCATAATAGAGAAGATGATTACTGAAAACCTAAGGGTCTGACATGAGGTGTTGTCAGAGGCTCTCTGGGCTTATAGGACGTCCCAACGTTTCTTGTGTTTTAGAAAGTACTTTTGCTAGTTTGCTACAATCATGCTTGGTAAGTATGGACATTGTCATCCATGGCAGTCTACTTCTTGAATATCTATTTACACCCGACAACCTAAGATCAACGTGTATCAAATCCTAGACTTTGTTACTACACATGGATTTGATTTTACACAATTTATAAGATTGATTCATATGACATCTAATCCACCTTCTTGGTTGGAACCATGTTGTTATAACTTTAAAAAGTAATGAGAAAAATTAGCTTGTAGTTTCGTGAAGTTGATTGTGTACTTTATTTTGAAAACCCAATGCTTCATAACCATGTTTAAACAAGTAAACATGTCCAAATATATTTCATTACTTCTTAATATTATTCTAAGAAATCACACACATCAGTTTGCGTCCTAATAGATCTAAGTGCTCATACATGTGCCAATGAAAATTGCTTTAGTCATCTGACCATCAAAAAAAATTTTGATTCGACAGATTTCAAGATTTCATTTGTTTGGATTTTTGACATGCTTTTCTTATTTATGTATCTAAGTTGATAATAAGTCTTTTAGATCGTTTATCTTAAGCGGTCCATATATAGTTTCAAGATGATCCGATGGCAGAAATCGATCCTGCCATCTGTCACGGAGATTGGCGTCAATATATAAATATATATACACACTAGGTTAAAAACATGTAGATTACACATGCTAAATAAATAAATTTTAAAATTATCATATACTTAAATATGCTTTATAAATTATAATAAAATCATTATTATTTAATACAAGAAAGAGGAGAAAGTTACAGATGCGTAAAATCCTTACCCGGGGTACAATACCCCTAAGTAAAAGAAGCTTAGTGACACCAGTCACTAGAAAGTGGGCTGATAATGATATTCAAAAAAAGGAAAGAAGAAGAGGATGTTATTTAATTCACTCTCAACTACCAAAACAACCAACATTACTATCCTATGAGCACCTTCTCGTTAGTAACTATCATGGTGTCTAGTTTACTTCATTGGCGTCATCTGTGGGACAGTCATGGGTTCACCACCTTTAAGGTTCTTTTCTAAGAAGTTGACATGGCGGATGCGGGTGATATTCCGTCTCTACCGGTCAAACTCCCCCTAGTTCCCGATATGGAGAGTCGATCAACACCTGAATGCCTACTTGTCCGAGAAAAGATTATTTCCCCATCGTCTATAAATTATCCCGTAAAAAAGGGCAATAGGAGAAAATTTTCGCACGAAATATCCCTTAATGCTAAATCTCAGAAAACAAAGAGATTAGGGGCTGGCTGGTCTTTGTAAGGGGCTCCCAAAACAAGGATAATTCCTTCACCTGTTCTACAAGTATAGAAATATATGTGTAAATCTGTAAGGACAAGATGTAAAACAAACAAACAAACTTACCAAGTATATTCCCACTTTTTAGTAGGGTCTGGGGGAAGGTTTGACACAAACCTTACCTCTATCCCAATTGGGATAGAGAGGCGCTACTCCGAAGGAGTCCCCGGCTCAACGTCATTGTTTGAAGTTGATCATCCCAATATTTTTAACGTTATTTTCACAAAATAAGTAAAATAACGTTAAAATTAGTTCAATTTTAATTTGGCCCCTTGAAGGCCCACACACATATATACATTATATGTGTGTATACAAATAATTATTTTTAAACTTTTAATTCGTTCATTTACCGTTAAGAAATTTATAATTAACAACACACTTTGTGCACCACGCTAAAACATAATTTACTTTTCCATCTTTAATAGGTTATTTTCATTTTCATTTTCTTTTTCCTGCATTAATCTATGTGCATTCTAATTTTGTGTACATGAATTTGTTATTTTTGGGATTTTCTTGTCTTTTCAACTAATTCTACACAAACATTACTGAGGATTCATTGAGTTTTATACTTTTTTATGCTAAAATAAGATGTTACGTTTCTGGTTCAACTTGTATTTTTGTCTTTCTAAATTTCATAATTCATACATCTTTCCTACAGGTGTCATTAGTGTTAGCTAGGTTGAGGCATTGAGATGATCCAATCTTAAAATAATTGAGGAACCCATTTATCTAAATAAGCGAAATAGGTTGGCATGTTAGAAAGGGTCATAAACATGTTGAAATGATTTAACTGGGTTGAACATATAAAAAATATATATAAATATAATTTTAATTTAAATTATAGATAGTATACATGCTTTAAACGGGTTGACTTTATACAATACTTTTTTCCATCTAGTTTTAGATAGTTAGAAGATTGATAAATGGTCATCCAAACATTACCTATTTAATTAAATGAGCTATACACATCAACCTGTACACAATGTCACGTTAATATGAATAAGAATTAAAATTCATAATAGCGTGGTTTCTTTACATTGGATTCCACCGTTGACTCAAGTTATAGTAAAAGGTCAAAACTAAATCATGCAAAGTTGAACAAAATTTGATATTACACAGTCATTCAAGTTTTAAGTGTATGTTGTTGTACTACATGTTATATAAAATTTCATTTCTTTTTTATTAATGATTACTTTATTGTTTGCCGACAACTGAAAAATGGAATTTATAACTCCAGTTGTTACTATCATTATTGAGTCTTTGATGGCACCTGTTAAGAAACACATGGGTTTCTTCTTCTCCTCAACAAAACATGTTGAGAACATGACTAAAAAATTATCAAAACTAAATGAAGCAAAACTTGATATGGAAAAAAAGGAGGAGGATGCTTTAATCAATGATCGACTTACACCTACTAGTTTTCCTCGTTGGCTGGAAAAAGTGAAAACAATCAATAGAAAAACTGAAAATATTCCAACAGGTAGAAATCGATGCAAGAACATCAAGATTAGATACAAAGTAGGAAAAAGTTCATTCAATATTCTTCAGGAGATAGATGACCTTCTTGAAGAGCAAAACAAAATCGTGTGGAATAATAAACAAAGACCTCTTGGTATGGTAAGAAGTTCTACAGGGCCATCCACCTCTCAAATTGACTATGACGTTACCCAAAACATTTTCCAGTCAAGAAAATCGATATTCAACGATATATTAACATCACTTGAACATGATAATAAGGCCCAAAAGATGGCTCTATGGGGGATGGGGGGAGTGGGTAAAACCACGATGATGGAAGACATAAAGAAGGTTGTGGAGAAGAAGGGATTGTTTGCATATGTTTTGAAGTTGGATATTGGGAGAAAATATGACCCAATTACTACTCAAAAACATATTGCAAATCACATGGGTGTTGCTCTAACCGAAGAAACTAAAGAGGATCGGGTTGAACGTCTTGGGAAAAGTTATAAGGAAATGTCAAAAATGGGCAAAAAGATTTTGTTTATCCTAGATGATGTTTGGGAGGTGATTGATCTCAAAGACATCGGACTTGCAAATCCTTTTCCAAAAGGGTTCAAATTACTAGTTACATCAAGATTTAAAAAGGTTTGCATTGGCATGGACATTGAAACTCGTTCTATTATGGAAGTTGATCGCTTGGAAGAAGAAGAAGCAAAACATCTCTTCTGGAAAAGTTTAGGATACACAAGTGGAGATGGTGAGCTTCGCATGATAGGGGAAGATATTTTAAAAAAATGTGGAGGGTTGCCAATCGCCATAAAAACCATAGCACTGGCTCTTAGAGGTGAAGGAAAGGATGCATGGGAAGTAACACAGAAGAATTTACAACGCCATAAACTTAAAGAAATCAAAGACCTTGAATACGTTGTGTATAATATTTTTGAGATTAGCTACAAGCATCTCAAAAAGGAAGACGATAAAGCAATTTTTGTTCTTTGTGGTTTATTTCCAGATGACTTTGAAATCTCTCTTGAGGAGTTATTGTGGTTTGGATGGGGGTTGCAGTTATTTAAAAATGCAAATAGTTTGATGGAAGCAAGAAAACGAATCAAGATGTCTGTTGATAACCTCATAAGTGCAAATTTGTTGACCAAAAGTTATTCCACTGGACGTGTGAAAATTTATAATCTTGCACGTGATTTTGTTTTAGTTAATATATCAAAATTCAAGCAAGCTTCCATTGTTAATCATGGTGACAAGTCTGAATGGCCTACACAAGATACACATGAATCTTGTGAAAGAATTTTATTAACATGCAAAGGTATGTCTGAGTTTCCCAAAGATTTTTATTACCCAAACCTTACACTTTTGAAGCTGATGAATGGGGATAGGCTACTCAAATTTCCAGAAGATTTTCATAAGCGAATGGAAAAGCTTCAAGTCATGGCATATGATAAAATTCAATATCCATTAAGCGCACATTCACTTTGTTATTCCACTAACCTTCAAACCTTATGCCTTCATTCATGCTCATTAGTGGATAATGATATCTCTTTTCTTGGAAACCTTGTTAACTTGGAAGTACTCAGCCTTGCTTACTGTGGCATCCGTAAACTACCATCTACAATAAAAAAGTTAAAAATGTTGAAGTTGCTTGATTTGACCAAATGTTTTGACCTTTGTATTGATGATGATGTCTTTCAATGCTTAGGCAAACTTGAAGAGCTTTATATGAGAGTTTCTGAGCAAAAAAGTATTAGATTTTCGGATGCCAATTGTGATGAGTTGAAGCAGATTTCAGGGAAGCTTAATGCATTAGAGATTGAATTCTTTAAGAATATTCTTCAGCCTAAAAATGTGTCCTTTAAGAACCTTCAAAGATTTAGGATATCTATGGGTGATTTTTTGAATGAAGACAATGAATATTCTTTTAAGAATACCTTAAAGCTGGTGACTAATTCCAACGATCTTCTTGAATGCAAAATTAATGAGTTGTTTTCTCAAACAGAGGAACTTCAGTTAAGTGTGAAAGATATAATTAATGTCGGTGATATTACAATATCACCTACTCAACATTCAACTTTTTCCAACTTAAAAGACCTTCATGTTTATGAGTGTGAAGAGTTGACACACCTCTTCACAGTTTATATGGCAAATGGTTTGAAGAAACTAGAGAGCCTTACGGTTTCCTCATGCCCTCTTTTGAAATCAATAGTCAGTTCGTGTGATGGTGTGAATGTAATTGAGTTACCACAACTGGTGACGTTGAACCTTCAAAATCTTCCTAACTTTACAAGCATCATTCTCGAGGATGATATTTCTTCAACTCAGCCATTATTTAACAAAGAGGTAAACATTCATGTTTATATTAGTCAATATTACATATGTAGATACTTTTAATTTGAAACTGTTTTATTGATTGAGAAAGTAGTATAAGTTAATTTGTTATTTGTATGGGTGAGAAATGATTAAACGACACCAATTAGTTAAACCAAACTAATAATCTACGGATTAATCATTTTGATTTTTTGTAAACCAAAATCTACAATTTTGTTTCTGTTTAACATGCTAAAAAACCGTACTGCATCAAAATTGTTTAAAAGTTTGCTATTGAATTTATGTCCAAATTCATTATTTTTTGCCAAAAGTTTCAAACCAAAATATATTATTTTTGGCCCAATTTTTATATGGCCAAAAATTTGAAGAGTCCAAATATTAAACCTAAAACGATCCATAATCGAATTAGATTCATATGTAAATTTGTAAACTGAAAAATAAAAATTTCGGGTAAGGTTTGGTTTGAGCCTAAGATCGACTCACCCCACCGCATCTTGTCATCGTGGGGAAGATTGAAAGATGTTGGCACACTAGCTAGCTTGACTCATTGTCATGAGCACCCACATTTGAACATTTAATATTCTTGCTACTAATGCTTAATTAACCATCATTTAAAAACTTTTAAGAGAATGATTTTGAGTTGTTAACTGTCAAATGTTTCAATCCGCCCTGATACAACTTGTAACAAGGTTAATTGTTGAGAACTCTTGCTACCCGTGCAACTACTTGTTCATTTGGTAGCAGAAATTTTTTTTTTTTTAGTTTAGCCGTAAAATATAATGTTTGCATAAATGGAGATCCAACAAGCTTAAATTTTATTATGGTGCAGGTTGTGATCCCAAATTTATCAAAACTCATAATTAATGGTTTGGAGAAGTTGAAGCAGATATGGGCTTGTGATTTTACTAGTGACGAGGAAGATAATATTTCAATGTTAAAAGTGATTGAAGTGAATGATTGTAATAGTCTTGTGAATCTTTTTCCATGCAATCCAATGAAAATACTTACTCGTTTGGAAAATCTTAGAGTTAACAAGTGTTGTTCCATTGAAGTGATATTCAACATAGACTTGGGTAAAATTAAGCAAGATGCAAGCAACTTGAGAAGTATTGAAGTGTCTGAACTAGATGAGCTAAGAGAGGTGTGGAGGATAAATGAAAAAAATGAAGAAAGTAACTCTGATCACCTCTTTCGTGGTTTTCATGGCCTTGAAACTATACAAATTAACAACTGTAGGAAGTTTAAAAATGTATTCACACCTATAACAACCAATTTTGATACGAGTGCACTTATTGACATCCGTATTCTTTTGGATGGCAAGGTTGAAGAGGCAGAGGTATGTATGTATGCATGTGTTTTGGCATTAGAATTCTTTTGGTTATTTATTGGGCTTTATCATGAGTATTTATGGTTAAATAATTTAATTTGGTTTCATTTTTTTCATCATTCTAATCCTGATAAACGTTCAAAAAAGAAAGAAATATGATTCCATGTTTTGTTTCGGCATAACATTTTGCCAATATAAACAAACACACCTAGTAAGCTACTAATCAACAGAGTATTGAAGGGTGAGACGAAAACAAACCTTACCATATTCAAATGAAATAAAAAGGCTGCTTTTGATGAGATCTTGAATATTTTGCCAATATGAAAACAATTATTTTTATTAGTTCATAATATTCTTACGACTTGAAGAATTATTATAAACCCTTTTTCGTTGAAGCCAAATTCCAAAGAAAACAATTAAATTTTAAGAATTATCATTCAAATCTATAGAAAAAAGAAATATGGTTGCATGTATTGTTTCTTTACAACATTTTTAAGAGAAAAATAAGCAACATACGTTTTGTACATGTTAAAGAATTATAATAACCTATTTTTTTGGTACATGTAAAATAATAAGGAAAATTTATTGCGAATCATCTTTTGTTGGTGGATATGCAGATGAATGGTATATCAGAAGTGGATGATGACTTGTCTATACTTGCATTCCCATCCTATCACCTCACACGTGCTTTCAATCAGATTCATAAGATTTATTTTAGAGGAATTGAAGGAGCCAAAGTGTTGTTTGAGATAGAGACACCACTTATTAATAGAGAATTGGTATCTCCTCATCAACAACCACCATTACCATTACTTCCCTGTCTTGAAGATTTAAAGTTGGAGAACATACACAGCATGAGTCATGTGTGGAAGTGCAACAATTGGAATAAATTCTTTATTCTTCACAAACACCAACCACAATCCTCGTTCCAAAACCTCACAAACATATACTTGTACCAATGCAATGGAATTAAGTACTTATTTTCACCTCTTATGTTCAAATTTCTTTCCGGTCTAAAGACACTTTATATAGGTGCATGTAAAGGTATGGAAGAAGTTGTTTCAAACAGAGATGACCATGAAGTATTGAATACATCTGTCACAACCTTGTTCCCATGTCTTGATTATCTAACACTGGATAACCTATCTAATCTGAAGCATATTGGTGGTGGTGTTACCAAGGTTTGTTTCCAACTTATATTTTTAAATATTATTATGCATTGATTCTACAAGAAAGTCCACAACCTGGACTATGATTGTGGTCTATGAATCTACAAATTAATTAAAACAACAAAGAAACTTTATCATACAATAAAAAGATTTTTTTTTTTAAGTTGTAACGTTGTGAATTGAAAGTTAATTTAAGAAAACATATTTACCTGCAAGTATTTCAAAACCATTAATGTAAAGCTTCCCTGCTGGTTTTTTTTTTTTTTTTTTTTTTTTTTTTTTTTTTTTTTTTTTTTTTTACTTTCATTCTGGTTTCATTCAATGAATTTAGAGCAAACCTTAGGTTAAGTAAGAGATAATTTATAACTATTTTCTCATTTGTTTACTTAACGTTAGCTCACAAAAAAAAAAAGGTAGTATAAAAACAGACTGTATTTGCTTCTTCATGTGGTTCTCAGCCAAAAAAACACTTGCGAATAAAAAGACAATGGATTTTAATGCTGTTCTTTAGTTTTCAATTTAAAAAGTTTCTATTAATAATTTTCAACATTGATTTTTCATTTGATGCAGTGTTCTGGAGTGGATGTTGTTCCTTGGTCCTTATGCCAATACTCTACGAAGATAAATATATTATTTTGTCCTTCTTTATCAACTCTTATTCCATCCATTTCTATACGACAAATGCAAAAGCTTCAAGAGCTGACCATAAAGAATTGCAAATCCATGGTGGAGGTATTCGAAAGTAAAGAGATCAACAATATTGGTTCAACTGACCGAGGAAGCGTCACACTTCCAAGACCAAAAACTATTACTAATTTGCATCATCAGCTAACCAACCTAAAGAAATTAAGCATCTCTGAATGCGATCTATTGGAATATATATTCACAATTTCTACACTTGAAAGCCTCAGGAAACTTGAAAAGTTGAAAATCATTAGTTGCAAGGCAATGAAAGCGATTGTGAGGGAAGAACATGAAGAAGAACCATCTAAAGTGGTTTTTCCTCGTTTAAAATCAATTAAATTTATGGATCTACCAAGCCTCGCAGGTTTTTTCATGGGTATTGATTTTAAGTTCGAGTGGCGATCTTTAGATTATGTAATGATCAAGGATTGCCCCCAAATGATGGTGTTCACATCTGGTGAGTCAATAGCACCGAAGCTCAAGTACATACATTCATGGCTCGGCAAATATAATCCAGAATGTAGCCTTAACTTACGTCGGGTATGCTTTTTTATAATTTTTTTTCTTTGCATCATCTAAAAAAATTTCCCAAGTAAACCAAATGTAAACAGATAAATCTTTTAGTCTCATCAAATTACTATACAATATCACATTTCATGCACTTTTTTGTGATTTTAAAACTATAGTTAGATTTTTATATGAGTACTATACATATTTCCATTTTGGTCATGGGGTTAATCAAAATTATGTTTTCTCTTTCTTATTTTGTTTGTACAGATGCCACCCCCAAGTTCAGATAGTGTGTGCCCTTCTGCACAAGGGACACCCTGGTCCTTTCCTAATATAATCGAAATGGATTTGAACGAAAATAATGAATTTAAAAAGATTTTTCCATCCAATGAGTTGCTACAACTGAAAATTCTTGAAAAGATCTTTGTGAGATATTGTAGAAATGTAGAGGAGGTATTTGAAGTCACAAAAAATGATTCACCAACAGTTGTAACATTTCCAAAGCTAAGAGAAGTGGAGTTAAAGTACTTAAATAATCTTAAGTATATATGGAAGAGCAATCAGTGGAATATATTGGAGTTTCCAAACCTAACAAGACTATCTATTTATTGGTGTCATAATTTAGAATATGTTTTTACAACTTCCATGGTTGGTAGTCTCATCAAACTCCAAGAGCTAGATATAACATGGTGTGACAAATTGGAGGTAATAGTAAAGAAAGAAGAAGAATATGATGGCAAAATGAGTGAGATTATGTTTCCTAGTCTAAAGTTCTTATAACTTAAATGCCTTTTTCGTCTCAAGGGATTTTGCTTAGGGAAGGAAGATCTTATATTTCCATCAATGAATACATTTGTAATAAAATGGTGCCCAGAAATAAGATTTTTCAGTGGGGGACGTATAATTGCTCATGAACTAAAACTAGTAAAGACACGTTTTGGTGTTTTACAAGCAAGAGAAGACATCAACTCCTTCGTAAGGAACAAAATACAAGAGGCAAGTAGATATTATTAGGGGTTGTAAACTACTTATGAAAAACTCGGGATCAGATCGGTAAAAAGTTTTAATGAGCCTAGCTTAAATGTGCCCAAGCCTGAACTTTAGCCGTCTCGCGAGCCTAAACGAACTTTTTTATTTATATAATTTTTATTTAATTATATAAATGTTTATTTATATAAATTATTGTTTTTTTATATAAAATTATGATAAAATTTAATAAAACCATATATATTATGCTATATATGAAAAATATAATGATAAATATATTAAAAAATAAATAAATAAAAGGAATTAATTAATTAATTAATAGTAAACGAGCCGAGTTAAGCTAGATCTTGAAAATATTCTTATGAGTTGAGCTCCAGTTTGAAAATTTCTTGCGAGTTACGCTCAAGTTTGAAAATTTTCTTATGAGTCGAACTTGTTCTTTAGAAATAAAGTTTTAAACGAGTGAGCACAAGCTCAAGCTCTCTTAAATTACAACAAACCGAGCCAGGCTCGACTTGACTTGGCTCGTAATTAAAATGTATTAAAAAAGTTGTCTTATATTGTCCACTTTTAATTTGTTAGTTTTTTTTGCAGGGGTTAGTATTTTTCTAATGAGAGTCTTCTCACTCTTCTATAAATAATGAATAATATAAAGTAAATATAAAAGGTGAATATTTATTAATTCGCAATTATTTTATTTTCTCAGTTTCAAAATGTATTTTTGTGTTATCATGTGAACTTTATTAATTTTCCTTACATGTTAGATCAGGCTTGGAAAAAAAATTCAAAATAGGTTGAAATAATTATTGAGATGGCATCATGGTAGTGTCGATGGTACCGCCTCAATGGTGTTTGCAGCAAATATGGAGGAGGTGGTGAAGGAGACAACGATGAATTACTTTGGTTTCACAATTTACGAGGTTAGGATGCTAATAGTTTTTTGATTCACTCTTTTTTGTAATTATATGGGTCTTATGTGAGTCAAATAGCACAAGATCATGATGATTTTTCTATACTTGGTTGGATCGGATTCAGAACCTTTCTTCATTCTTGACGATTTCAGCCCCAAATCCATTGAAACTAAGTGGAGTTGCACTCCCAAAAATAACTTGTTTCGGAATTTTTTTGCATACAATCAGTGGTGAATCCACGAATTTTTTTTCAGTGGTTCATTATTTTCAGACTTTTCAAATAGATGAAACCACATATAAAAATTTCCAGGTCGGTTTGACGGTTTGGGTCATGTAACGTTCATCACGTAACAACAGTGCGATATATTAAGTAAAAAATAAAAAAAAACATCGTCATTAAATAGTTTGGAGGTGCAGAAGGGACGCTCGTTTAAGATTTCTGAGCTCTGAACCAAGCGGGGGTCAATAGGGTCGTGCCCTCTTGCGGGGTACTAGGGGCATAGCCCTTGGTAGTGGTCCCGCGGGAAGTCATCGGGCAGGGGTTAAGGGAGCAACACCCCTTGTGGGGTTCGAGGCAACGCTCCGAAGCCTAAACGGAATTTGCTAAGTTTATATGACCGAATTATCCAAAATCAAATTTCTTGATACTCATGTAGAAATATTGATTTCGAAAAGTGATTTTAACCTCATGTAGAAATTCAAGCATTGATTATCGAGAATTGTTTAATAAAGATCACTTGCCCATTCAAACTGGCAAATTGCTGGGAAAAATTACATTAAAGATTCACTCTTAAAAATATTAATGGGTTCACTTACCTTTTGATTAATTCGGGAAAAAAAATTCCTAATAAAATTTCAAAATGCGATGGGTTCCCTTAAACCCCGTCTTAATTCACTAGATCCGCCCCTCCATACAACTCCTTATTTTTCTTGATTAACCTTGATATCAAGGTAGCAGGGTAAAAATTGAGATCACTCATCTCGAAATCGGAGGACATCTTCTTCTTGAAGCTGACGATTTCTTGCACACTAGTTCCTAATACAATTAAATCGTCTATATAAACACCAAAAACCAAAAATCATTAGTTTCAATACTCTTTTTTAAATAGCTTGCTCTTATTTGTATTAGGAAAACCAAAACTAGAAGAAAACATCTCAATAGCGGCGACACTTGTAGCAGCGATAATACTTTTGCGGCGACACCCTCACGGATTTTCTTGGATTCAAATCCAACCATTGAATTCAATGGCTAAGATTAAATGGGCAATAGTGGCGACCATTTAGTAAAGTGCCAGATAACTTTGTTATGTTTTGACCTGTTTAGTAAATTTTTAGACAAGTTTGTTATGTTTTGACCCATTTAGTAAACTTTTAGATAACTTTGGTAAGTTTTGACCACTTGATAAAGTGTTAGATAACTTTATTATGTTTTGACCTATTTAGTAAAGTTTAGATAACTTTGAAATGTTTTGACCATTTGCTAAAGTGTTAGATAACTTTGTTATGTTTTGACCCACGTAGTAAAGTTTTAGACAATTTTGGTAGTATTTGACCCATTTAGTAAAATTTTAGATAACTTTGGTATGTTTTGACCCATTTAGATAACTTTGGTATGTTTTGACTATTTGATATAATGTTACATAACTTTGTTATGTTTTGACCCATTTAGTAAAGTTTTATACAACTTTGGTATGTTCTGACAATTTGCAAAAGTGTTAGATAACTTTGTTATGTTTTGACCTGATTAGTAAAGTTTAGACAACTTTGGTATATTTTGACCATTTGGTACAAGTTTGTTATGTTTAACTATTTTGTAAGTTTTAGCAAACTTTGTTACATGTTGACTCATTTGATATAGTTTTAACAACTTTGGTTTAACTTAATTTATAATTTATTTTTTAGGCTCAAATTGCAAGTTTGTTTCAAGGTTCAAGTTTTATGGAACAACTCTTACAATTCTTTGCTTCAGAAAAGAAGAAACCAAATACAAATGAGAAAGATGATTCAGATGAAGGAGACGAATGGTTACAATTATTTGGTTTATGTACTCTTAATGTTTTAAACTAGATAAAATTATGGACTATTTGTTTTATGTGTATTGTAAACAAGATTTGAATGTTTAATTTGGTATTTGAATGCAATTTATAATTTCTGCAATTTTAGGTGGTACGAAACCATGAAACATGTATGTAATATAAGCACCTTTTAAATGGGCTTTTCACTTTAAGTGGCGAAACAACCTATTAGTGGCGACAAAATCTCCGCTAATGATGGCAATCCAACTTTTAAAACCAACCAATAGTGGCAACATGGACCTTTAGCGGTGACACGTATTAGCGGAGTTTATGGGACATTAGTGACGTTTTCTAGTAACGACCCTTTAGCGGTGACCTGTCACCACTATTCGTATTAGCGGTGATTTTGGGCATCTTTAGTGGCGATTTTTGTCGCCGCTAAATGCAATCCCTAGGGTTTTCACTTAAATTTCAAGTATTGTAATCATGTTTGATTTATAATAAAACAAAATTCTTGGATTCCTTAAAATCTATTTATTCATAAACACATAAATTATAAGTAAATAAATACAACAAATGATTAAAAAGGTAAAACATTTCCAAATGTATGAAACATAGCATTGATAAAAACACATTATTGATTTTTATAAAACAATGATGTTTAAATCCATAAAAAAAAAGTTTAATAAATTCTTAATGTCATTTACATGAAATAACAAATTATTTAATTTATAAAACTTAGGTTAATAAAAATCAATAAAGGGTTTATATATTTTTAAGAAATAATATGAGGGACTAAAATGGGCATCTTATAAACCAAGGTGGTGAGTGGGGGAAAACTATAAAACAAAAATAAACAAAAATAAACAAAAATAAAAAAAAATAAAGGAAGAGTGAAGGGACTAAACTTGTAAAACCCACAAACTTATTATCTCCTTCACCCATTTAGCTTCAACCGACCCATGGATCCCCACACGACCCGATCTACAAATCTAGCTTAAAATACGCGTTCCAGCTCGATAAATTTCAAACATGGAAACCTATGTATTGGTGTAGATTATTTCAATCAGTAATTAAAACGATTACAACCTGTAAACGCGTGATTTACTTACCAAAATTATCAAAGTTCGACCGAAATACGAATCACACTTTACATCTATAAAAACTGGAATTAATCGATGAATTTGGTTCTTTGGAGACCTGCGAAACTATCTGATACAAATACAAATTATTTACACCGGTCCATGATCGAGTATTTGGAACCTGCAAGTCGGTTGGTCGCCGGATCGGTCACGCAAGTGAAATCCATGTAATCATAAACAAAACCAAGTAAGTAACATACCAATATCTTCTTCTTTCAATACAGAATCAAAGCCCCATCAATTTCTTAACGATCAGAATGTACATCGAACGAATTTGATTCAAATAGAATTTAGGGTTCATCTGGGGTTATATCTGAATTGTGAAGTTTTTCTATACATGTTTAATATTTTTAAAATGATATAACTCTAATTTGAAGCTCCAGCCGAGACGGTTATACTTTGTGTGGTGTCAAACTTGGATATCCGAAGCCCGGGTTCGAGCCTAGTTACTGACCTGTTTTGGTTTTAACAAATTAAGTTCAGCTATTTAAACCTTTTTTTTAAAACATGCTAATTTAGATTAGCAGGAAGTTTTATGAACATATTAATTTCAATTCTGTTATAAACAAAATAAGAAAAATACAAAATGCATACATTTTAACTAATTATTTAATACTTAAACTAATAAACTATAAAGAACATTTTAATCCAACTACAATTTATCAAATAAATATGATTTTTTTAATCCAACAACAACCAACAACAACAACAACAACAACAACACTCTCTGAATTCTTATTTTGAAATAATTTAATTCAATATTTGTAAATATGACTTTATATCTTATGTCAACTGCTCGTTTTAAAATTCTAAATTTGATTAAATTCAACACACTTAAGAGACCTTACTTAGATTTAGAATAACCTCACATAATTATTTTAAATAAGTACGTAATTACTCTAAAACAATTATTTCTATATTTTTGGTAGATATTATACTTTATTACTATTATTATTTCTGAAACAATATATATATATATTTAGAACTATTATTTTGCTCACAAATAATATATCTAGTCCTTAAAACAATGAAGATATTATTCTACAAAAACTTGTAGAAATATATATTATTAAAGTTTTCCAAACTATCATTCAAACTAAACCGATGATACTGTAAATTGTAACTTTTGATTTTTAAGAAAACCATGAGAGCCATTGACTTAAGATATAATGCTTGAACTTTGGGAATACTAAGTATATTCATTAATATAAACTTTAGGTTGATGTGTGCCTTTTGACTTAAGAACTCTATCAAGCATTTGGACTAGCTAAGCAAACAATCAAGTGAGTTTCTTCACACTCCCTTTTACCTTTTTGTTTTTGGAATGTTACACATGTCTTATTCAAAACCTTATTCATTCTATTATTCATTCAATCTATGATGCAAGCCTTAGACCTAGTTAGTTTTATGTGTTAGATGCTATGCTTATACAATGTGTTGATTATATGTGTGGTTTTATGTGTGTTGCCAGTCAAGCAAGCTAGTACTTAGTAGCCTAAGATTAGTTAGATACCATCTTCGCATCGGCTTTTGGTCATTGTGCGAAAAAGGTGAAAGGTACACCTAACAAACTTGTTGAAATACAAATGTTAATTTACAGTATGGCAATACTTGAATTAACAGTTTGTATGGATACTTGTTTGGACACAAGCTATTGTTATTCATTCATTCATTCTATTTATTCAAACTTGTATTCATGCTATGCTTAAGATACATATTCTAGTTAGGCTATAGTTTGCATCCTTTTTATACATTTTATTTAAACTTAGTGCATGAACTCACCAACTATGCAAATAGTTGACAAACTCTTATTTTACATATGTAACAGGATAAGTAAGTATGATGAAGACATAAGATAGGCTTAGTGACCTAGTTTAAACATTGAAACAAATGTATAGATTTTTCAATTGTAATACTTTGATTCAAGTTATGTAATGTTTGTATATTATTTAATGAATGTTGTATTTAATTTTTAATAATGATGCATTAAATAATGAAACGTTATAATAGCACCATGAGCTAATGAACAGTCGAGCTCGCGCCCCGACGTATTCTGTCGTCGGTCGGGGTGTGACACTTAATGTCCTTTTTCTTGTAGTACAAGTTTCATTAATGATTCGTCAAGGTTTGTGTTCCTTGCCACTTGTGCTTGGCCAGGTCCATACAAAGCTTTAAACAACTTATACCTTTTGTGTTATTGATCTTTTTTGATGAACGTGTTAGGTTGGTGAACGTATATGTCACACCCCGAGTCGGCGGGACGGATCCACTTCCCTGTTGGGCGGAAGGTTCTCGGGGCGCGATATCGGGAGTGATAATCGTGATGATCAGATTGTTTACATAGCATCAATGTTAAGAATAACTAAAGCACAATCAAGCATTAAACTAGGATTACAAAGTTAAATTACAATATCAATGTTCAGTAATTTAACTAAGTAAACCTATCAAAATAATCAAATGTTTCTATCTTGTATCTGTACAAGATATCAAAAGTGTCTTGTGTTAATAACAAAAGCTGTGCTTTCCAAAAGTGTACTAGGTCCTCTATCTGGGCAGCCTAGTATGCAAATCCTGAAGCCTTAGCTTAAACCTGTTCATCACCTGAGTAAGCATGTAAGAAAACAAAGTCAACACAATGGTTGGTGAGTTCATATAGTTTATAAGTTTAAAAATAGCTTTAACAAACCTCTTTCGGTAAAACCTTAACCTCATTAACTCCACATGTAATATCCAAATCGGTATGCTTATATATAGGGCATACCCCTGAGTCGAGCCTACAACCCGCCCAGACGCCGTCCCACCACATACTAATCCGCATATGACACTGTTGTTAATAATAATTAAGCATTTTACCTACCATTCAACCCAGTCTTCCTCATAGCTTTAGTTTACTGTTTCAAAGTTTACAAGTCTATAGCATTCATATGTATTAGCTTCGATATAAGTTTAACAAGCATGATAGTTTCACACACCATAGTTTAACTTTTACTAATCTCATGCGTGGGTACAAGCCTTGCTCTAGCAGTCGTTTAGCAATCACGTAGCCCACGACTAGATACAAGCCCTGCTCTAGCAGAAGTTTAGCCATTACGTATCTCATGATTTAGTTAAGCTTAGTATCCGAATAGTCTAGCAATTACGTGTCTCCTGTACAAGATACAAGCCCTGCTCTAGCAGAAGTTTAGCCATTACGTATCTCATACATAGACACAAGCCATGCGTACACAAGTAGTTTAGCATTTACATATCTCATATAAGCAGACACAAGCCCTGCTCTAGCAGAAGTTTTGCAATTACGTGTCTCTTATATAGATAACAGCTTAGCATCGTCATAGTTTAGCTTTCACGTATATCAATGCATGGGTACAAGCTTTGTTCTAGCAGTCGTTTAGCAATCACGTAGTGTAACATTAGTGCCGGACGCGTTCCGGAACAGTGATCGCAACAGTAAACCGTACAGTAATTCAGGTACACATTACGTGAAACTATGTTTATACTATTGATGCATACTGATTAACATGAAACTATTAAACGATTGTCTGAATCTGATTGAAATCTTAGGATTTAACAGTCAGGAAACATGTCAGACAACACAGTGTTGAAACATAAATACTTGATGTGATATTATTTGGTGTAAACGTATGTGAGGATAAACAAAACAAAACCTTAACGGTTGTCGTTTCAGAATGCTAAACCGACGTGTTATTCGTATAGGTGACGATCTGTACGAATGATTCTGATGGTTTAACGTTCTGAAATAATGACTTAACAGTAGAAAACAAGAATCAGAAAGCCAAACCATTGACGTGTTCGTTCGAATGACGATTCGAACGAATACGCGCGATGGCGACGCGATCTGACGAAACGAAAACGAACACGAAAACGACACGAACGATCTTAAATTTAAAGAAATATAATATTTCTTATTTTACAATTTTGAAACTCATCATAAATAAAAATAAACTAAACTATTTTATTTAAATCACGAACGAATTATCAAAACGCGTAACAATAACTGAATTCGAAAAATAAATAAACGCAACGATAATTAAAATAATTTCGTATAATAATTACATTCTAAACAGTCTAACATAAAAGTTCTTTTATTTAAATTGCAAAATACACGCGTAACGTACCGGATACGCGACTAAGGCGCGAACCGAGCAACCGAAACGAACCCGGATACCCGCGAGAGTATATGAACACCAAATGATTCATTTATTTCATTTTTATACAATCTCTCTCCTCAAAATCCTCCCAAACCCGTCATCCTCATTCCACTCAAATTCCCAACTTCAAACCACAAGATCTCCCTCAATTCTTGACGAAATCACATGATTCTTGCGCCTAAACGACCATCTCGAAGCCCTCTACGCAGAAGTACAACCGATCTGAGAGTTTGGCCGACTGATTTCAAGGTATGAAGCTAGGAATAACATGGAAAATAGGGTTTTCGTAACCCTATTGTTTATCATGCACTAAACCGGCCAACCACCTATATATTTCCATCACACACCCTCGAAATCTCATCCTGGCAGAACATCATGTGGAGATTTCATGGCTACAGGTCGAAGCTGAATGAGGATGAACAGGTTCGGGACCTTGCCACCTGGCCGAACCCTCACAAGCCGAACCAAGCTGCGAAGCGAACCTTCAATGCAGGCCGAATCTTTGTCCTCATCAGCAAGCCATAACCACGAACCTATGATGCAGCCCTACACGAACCTTTTTGCCTGAGACTCACGAACCCACACTAGGAGTGCCAAACCTTAGACCTTCGAGCGAATCTGCTGATCATCACCGAACCCTCCTGTTTTTCGCGAACCTATGAATATGAAGTCATGGAAGCCGAACCTTGGGTTAGTGCACCTTGTAGCCGAACCTTACTGGTTCCAAACATACAGCCGAACCCTCCCCTATTTGGACGAACCTAGCCTTCATGGAAGCCGAACCTTGGGGCTCCTAGCTGATAGGTTCGCTGGTCTGGTGAAGCTGACCGAAGTTCCACCTAGTCGGCTAAGTTAGATCCCGTCCAACAGACTTCTATTATTTGATCACAATAGCATCCTTCGGCCAAGCATGTTAAGCCCATTAAAAAGGAACAGGCCCAACAGCCCTAGTCGGCCCAATAGGGATATTCTGGTCCAATTGTTCGGCCCAGGTCCTAAAGCCCATTCATGAGAGCCCAACCCGATTATCTTGAGTACAATATCGGTCCAACATAAACATCACGACCCAATACCCATAACCGGTCCACACACACTTTGTAGGCCCAATATTAGCATGTAAGGTCCAATATGAGATATCCGGCCCAATAGATTTTCAAGAAATTGATAAACGTAGTAATGAACTTTGGAAACGGTAATAAACAATTTCATGAAACATCACTTTAATTAAAGTGATGTTAAAATGATAATACAACCGATGCGAAGTCTTAAACACATTATTTAAAAAGCTTTGATGTATGAGTTAAGCGTTAATTCAAAGAAAGTTAAACACTCAATGAGATTTAACACGAGATTACTTAACATATGGATCCCGGGCCGGATAACAAACAAAACTCACGAGTATTAGTCAACCTTAGGACTAACACTTACACACTCACAAATCACTACAACATATACTTATAAACTACAACATCGTGAAATCAATACAGGAGCGTGAACATGATAACAAGTGAAAACAAAGAGAGCGTGCATTCCTATTCTACATAGTCAATCACTAAGCAATTAAGGTGAGTTCATTTGTCCCCTTTGAAACTTATTTGTTTTACTTCGGGACTGAGAAGCATGTCAAACATTTTCATAAATTGTTGAAATGTTACTTAATGCTTTAAACATAAACATGATACTTATGTTGAAACTTATACTTTATGCTTGATGCTTGATATCATTTGTTGGATGCTTATGAGACGTGATGCTTTTATATGAGACATGATACTTAAATAGGAGATGAGATGCTTGTGAAACGATATGCTTAAACATGATACTTCATGCTTGTGACAACATTATGCTTAAACAAGATACTTGATGATTGTGATGTGATACGCTTAAACATGATACTTGACACTTATGAATCATTGTGTGAACACTTGAAACTTTATGCTTGGAAACTACTACTTGCACATGAAACATTGTACATGTATCTAACCATAGGCTACGTAATTGCTAAACTTCTGGTAGCCCAGAGCTTGTACCTATGGGGTGAGATACAAGTAAAAACATAAACGTAACGAGACTAGGCTATTACCTAGATATAAGAGACATGTAATTGCTAAACTTCTGGTAGTCCAGAGCTTTTGTCTGCTTATATGAGGTATGTAATTGCTAAACATAAACGTAACGATACTAGGCTATTACCTAGATATAAGAGACATGTAATTGCTAAACTTCTGGTATTCCAGAGCTTTTGTCTGCTTATGTGAGGTATGTAATTGCTAAACATAAACATAACGATGCTAAGCTATTATCTATATAAGAGACATGTAATTACTAAACTTCTGGTAGTCCAGAGCTTTTGTCTGCTTATAGGAGATATGTAATTGCTGGATTATTTGTGTATGCATGGCTTGTGTCTATGTATGAGATACGTAATTGCTAAACGGCTGGTAGTCCAGAGCTTGTATCTTGTATAGGAGACACGTAATTTCTAGACTAAGCTTAACTAACCCGTGAGCTACGTAATTGCTAAACGACTGCTAGTGCAGAGCTTGTACTCACATATGGGATTAGGGACAGTTAAACTATGTGCGTGTGAAACTTGATGCTTGATAAACATACTTTGAAACTAACACTTGGGAACACGATAAACTTGTAAACTTTGAAACAGAAGACAAAAGCTTTGACGAGGAATGGGTTGATTGGTTGGTAAAATGCTTAATTATTATTAACAACAGTGTCATATCCGGATTAGTATGTGGTGGGATGTTGGCTAGGGCTTGTTCCCTTACATATGCCCTATATATAAGCATACCGATTTGAATATTACATGTGGAGTTAATGAGGTTAAGGTTTTACCGAAGGAGGTTTGTGTTAAAACTATTTTAAACATATAAACATTATGAACTCACCAACCGTTGTGTTGACTTGGTCTTTTTACATGCTTTCTCAGGTGAAGAACAGGTTTACGCTTAAGCTCTTGGATTTTGCATACTAGGCTGCCCAGATAGAGGACCTAGTAGACTTTTGGAGAAGCACATCTTTTGTTGATGATATACATTACTTTTGATATCTTGTATAGTTACAAGATATAAACATGTGATTCTTTTGGTTAGGTTTACTAAGTTAAATTGCAGAATATTGATATTGTAATTTAACTTTGTAATCCTAGATATCATTTGATTGTGCTTTAGATATTCTTAAACATTGATGCTATGTAAACAATCTGATCATCTTGATTATCACCCGCGATATCACGCCCCGGGAACCTTCCGCCCGGCGGGGACTCCGGTCCAACCCCGCCGGCTCGGGGTGTGACACGTAGCCCATGATTAGATACAAGCTTAGCATTTTGCACACAATCATAGTTTCAAGCATATAGTTTCAGGCATTAGCATATAGTTTAAGCATCAAGTTTGTAGCATAAGCATCAAGCCTCTAGTTTAAGCATCAAGTTTATAGCATAAGCATCACGCCTCTAGTTTAAGCATCAAATTTATAGCATAAGCATCAATACTCTAGTTTAAGCATCAAGTTTATAGCATAAGCATCAAGCATATAGTTTAAGCATCAAGTATATAGCTTCTCAAAAATAATAGTTTCCAAGCATAAGCTTTAGTGTAAGTATCATGATTATGTTTAAAAAACATTAAATACATTTCAATAATTTCTTAAAATGTATAACATGCTTCTCAGTCCCGAAGTAAAACAAATAAGTTTGAAAAGGGACAAATGAACTCACCTTGTGTTTGTAGTGGTTGACTAAGTATAACAAGAATACGCGCGCTCGTTGTTTGTACTTGTAGTGATGTTCACAATCCTGTATTGATTTCATGTTGTATTTGACTCATAAGTATCAATTATTGCGATTTGTGTGCGTGTATGTGTTAGTGTTATTCCTAATGTTGGCTACCACTTGTATGTCTTCATCATTATTCGGCTTTGGTTTCATGGTCATAGGTTTTCTAACGCTCAACCAATTGAGTTAAATCTTAGTATGTTATCCTTGGATCTCTTGTTATTAAGTTTAAAGGACAAAACTCTATGTTGTATAAGGTTTGTTAATTCCCAAAGAGTTTCTATCACCTTTGTAGTAACCCATGACTCATCAAGTGATTTATACATATTATCCCAATTAGGGGTTTTTAGGGTGTTAGATTATCTCAATGACCATGGGAGCCGAATAACCACTTAGAACATGTTACTTATGTGGGCCAATTGGGCCTAAAGGTTCTATTGGGCTCGGCCGAGTGTACCATGGGTCGTCCCAAGGTTTAGGCCCACTAAGGCCTTAGGCCGATTAGGATTTTACATGCGCCAAGGGAATTTGGGCCGGTTTAAGTTGTGCGTGGGTCGGCCTAACCTATGGGTCCACCCAATGTCGTTGGGTCGAACTTGTTGTGTCTCGAGCCTGCTATATGGGCTTATGATTTTCTATTGGGCCGAAATAGTGTGTTGGGCCGAACTAAGGAAAATGAGCCAAAATGTCATAGTTGGGCCAAATTCAAGACCTTCGAACATAGAAATCATTATGGGTCGAGTGCCCACTGTTGGGCCGAATAAAATACTTGGGCTGAACCATTTATTTGGGCCAAGTGGGCTATGGGTTAAGTGTTTAGCTGGTCATCGAAAGTGTATCCCCACCCTTTTCATCAGCGAACCTTCCACTCATCCGACCAAGGGTTCGGCTCCAGGGTACTCCGGCGAACCTATTAGTAGGGTTCGGTGGTGATGGCTAAGGTTCGGTGATGGTGCAGTCCTGGGTTCGTCATGCATGTACGAAGGTTCGTGGTCAAAGAAAGAGGTTCACATGATGATGGGGTTCGGCTACAATAGAAGGGTTCGGCTACATGGAGCTTAGCCATGCAGGTTCGTTGGGCAGTAAGGTTCGGCCGTCTCATGTGGGTTCGTCAGTCATAGGTGCGTAGCTAGGGGTTCGGTGTAAGCTAGGGTTCGTGGCTGGCAAGGGGGTTCGTTCGTCCCCAAGGTTCGGCCACAACTGACGCAGCCCGAGGTTCGCCTGAAATGAGAACAAGGTTCGGCTAATGATTTGGAAGTACAGGTTCGGTCATGCTATGCTTGAAGGTTCGTGACTATACTAGGGTTCGACTCTGTTAGCGACAGGTTCGTCTGCATGCAAGACTTTCGGATGCCACATGGGGCTAGGTTCGTAGCAGGAGGGGACTTGGTACTACTTAGGTTCGCCTGATGTGATGGCAGCAAGGTTCGGCTCTCATGCATTAGGGTGTAAGGTTCGGGAACCTGGCAATGTTCGGCTACACCACCTTCGCCAAACCCTGTGGGTTTCCTCATCACCATCAGACTAAACCCTCGTTTGGATCATCCCCATAGTGTTGCGCCGCATAGATAAGTCACTAGTGATGTAAGGTGCATGTGGTTTAGGGTTTTACACCGATAGAGTGTGTGTGGTTCGACTAGGGTTGAGAAAACACTATTTTTTGAGCATTTCACGCCTCATACCTTAATTTTCAGTGGTTATTCCCTCTGATCTGCTGTACTTCTTGGTAGAGCTTGTTGCTAGCTATGCGTGGACACCAAGAACTCGCGATCCTGTTGAGAAATGGCCAATATCTTGATGTTTGAAGATGGAAAACTTAGAGAGAGAGAGATGATGGTAGAAATGAATTAAATGAGTCATTTGATGTTTATATACCCCGTGGGTATTCGGGTTCGTTTCGGTTGCTCGGTTCTCGTTTTCGTCGCGTTTCCGGCACGTTACGCGCGTATTTTGTAACTTAAATAAAAGGGTTTATTATTAAACGTTTGGAAAGTGGTTATCTCTCGTATTGTTTTAAGTATCATTCTGTTGCATTATTTATCGTAAATTATTGTTTTACGCGTTTATTTATTGTCTCCGCGATTTCTACGCGCTTTGAATAAATGTGTTTTATTTAAGTTATCTGAAAAGGTTGTAATTCCTAATAAATATTAAACATTAACTTCTCTTAAATTTATTATCGTTCGTGTTGATTTCGTTTTCGTTTTCTTTTCGTCAGAACGCGTCACCATTGCGCGTATTCGTTTGAATCGTCATTCGAACGAACACGACGATGGTTTGGCTTTCTGATGCTTGTTTTCTAACTTCAGTCATTATTTCAAAACTTTAAACTCTCAGAATTATTCGTACAGATCGTCACCTATACAGATAATTCGTCGGTTTAGCATTCCGTAATAACAACCGTTGGGGTTTTGTTTTGTTTAACCTCGCATACGTTTATACATAATAGCATCAACTCAAGCTTGTGTGAATCAGTACTGTGTTGTCTGATGTGTTTCTGACTGTTAAACCCTAAGGTTTTAATCAGATTTCAGACAATAGCATAATAGTTTCGTGTTAAGCATTAAGTATCCATAGCATAAACATAGTTTCACGTAATGTGTACCTGAGTTACTGTACGAGTTACTGTAGCGATCACTGTTCCGGCGATGATTCCGGCACTGATGTTACAGTATAGTTCCTCCTTTTGCTTCATGTGATGGTAGACATATTTTACATTTGAATGATGTATCTCCCATCTATTATCTATATTTTTTAAAAACTCTTCAAAATCAATCTATATTCACTTACGTGTGCGACAATACCATATTTACTTTCCATACATACATACACATATACGGGGATCTAATAAGTGAAGTAGCCCTGAACTAGAACTTTTGGGGCTGGTGTGAAGCAGCCATACGAGAACTTTTAGAATTAACTTTGTGACAACACAAGCCGAACAAGTATTTATGTATGAATGAGTTTTCATCTTCAATATCAAAAACTGATTATAAACTTTAATACAATACTGTAAATTAAAATACTTTTATCTACAGAAAAAAAAGTTAAAAATTATGTTCTTTCTTTCTCAATTAATTTGCATCTAACATCATTTAAATAACTCTGTTATTCATATGTTAAATACCTTATCCAAACTGTTGGAAATAAATAATTAAATGAATAATATATGGCCCTCATGATTATTTAATTAAATATATCAATTACGTAAATACCCTAGCAGATAGATAATTATTTGATGGACGTAATTATCCTTATTTATCCTAATTAGGGTTTCCCCTTCGGTGTATATAAATATGAGATTAAGGTTCATAATTAAGGTTACACACAACATCATTGTTCACGTTTTTCTCCTCAACAATAGAGAACTCGTGAACCTCAACCGAGCCTCTCATCTAATCCATCCTAATCGTACACCCTAAACAGGAACCTGGTCAGATTCATCTCAAGCACCATGTCTGGAATCAACAATGCTTTCACTGGATTACAAGTTTCATCTAATCTCATACCATTGTTATAGTTTACGTATGTACGTATGTTTATAATCAAAGGAATCGATCAACATGTGGTATCAGAGCTATATGTTGATTAATCGATTCCAAATCCGAAATTAATATAAAAATCAAAACCGTTTTCAAAAAATGAGTATGAAATCTGGTTCGTTTTTTCATAAAACCTTAAAACAGGTTCGTTTTCGTAAACGTGAAATCTGGTGCGTTTTTCGTAAACCTAGAAATTTTCGGAATCAAAAGTATTCGAACTTAAAAGTATACGAATTTAAAAGTACTCGAAATTGAAAGTACTCGAAATTGAAAGTACTCGAAATTTAAAGTACTCGAAATTTATTGTTCACGAACATAAAAGTACTCAAACTTAAAAGTTCACGAAATTAAAGCATTCAAACTTAAAAGTTCTCGAAAATAAAAGTTCACGAAATCTAAAAGTACACGAAAATCTAAAAGTACACGAAATCTTAAAAGCACACAAAATTTTCGAATACTTAATTATTTTCAAGAACCTAACAAAATTCGAGAATTTTACTGACTTCGTAAACTTTACTAACTTCGGAAACTTTACTAACTTCGAGTACTTTACCATGTACGAACACTTAACCAAATTTTTTTTGTTAAAACCTTAAACTATTATGTTTTACAAAACCTTAAAATACAAAAATTTGCTTAAACTCAATAACAATTGTTTCACTTGTACCCAAAGGTGATGTGTTACATTCATGTTTGCAAACTTAACATGTGCATAATGATTACAATATCTCACTTATGCCCAAAGGTGATGTGTTACATTCCTAATGCACATTTCATTTTCTAATTAATTGTTCCTAATACTTAGATAAATGGTTATTAACCAAAGTGAAACCCATTTGTTTAAGTAGAACCTAATCTAGTCTATTAATTTGATGTTATAGTAGACTTTTATCACAGATTCATTACTGTAATGGTCCTTATATATATGTCTGCCTTAGATCTAAGTTACCCCATATATCACTCTAAGTTCTTTTATAGCCTTAGTATATTACTCTTTCTCATCTAAATTGATCCACAGCTCTCAATATGGCAATTGAAACCCTTACTGGTGCGAACTACTCTGCTTGGAAAGATTTACTGATGTTGACTCTTGGGATTAATGAGTTCGACTACGCAATGAGAGAGCCTGCACCTCCTGCCCTCACTGAGAAGAGCACTATTGAAGCCATGCTACAGCATGAGAAATGGGAGAAATCTAATCGGATGGCTCTCATGTTTATCAAGAACTTTATCAGCCCAATCATCAGAGGAGCCATACCTGATTTGGCTAATGCTAAAGCTTACCTTACTTCTGTGGAGGAGAAATTTAGAGCAACCTCAAAAGCACATGCTAGCACCCTTATCATGAAACTGGTGTCTACTAAGTATGATGGAGTCAGTGGCATTCGTGAGCACATCATGATGATGAATGACATGGCCCGTAAACTTAAGGGAATAGACATGAAGATCAGTGATGGTTTCTTAGTTCACTTCATTATGACTTCTCTTCCTGCATCTTATGAGGCTTTCAAGATCAAGTACAACACTTAGAAAGAGAAGTGGATGATGAACGAGTTGATTGCCATGTGCGTACAAGAGGAAGAGCGTCAGAAGCTCGAGAAACCTGATGTTGCTTACCTGATGGCTACTAGTTCGAAGAAAAGGAAGAACAATACTCACAAAGAAGCTTCTAAGGTCCATAAATCCAATGCAGGTGCTTCTTCCAGCTCTAACAATTCCAATGGCAAGCCTTACTACAAGTTCTGTCGAAAGGTGGGACATAAGCAGAAAGACTGCCCTGATTTCAATGAATGGCTGGCTAAGAGAGGGAATCATCTAAATATGATAATTCAGTCCTTTAATTTAAATGTTCCAACTAACATATGGTAGTTTGACTCTGGTTCTATGGTTCATGTGACCAATTCTACTCAGGGATTCTTTACAATCCGGAGGCTGGAAAGAAACCAAAGAACACTTAAGCTTGGGAATGGAAATGAACTATTTGTTGCTACCGTGGGAACCTTAGAATTAATAATAAAAACGGGTCTATGTATTACACAATATGATACCTTATATATTCCTAACATTTCTAGGAATCTTGTATCAGGACCAAAGTTAGACATGGATGATTTAATGTTTCTCATGGTAATGGCAGACTTACTATTAGTTCTAATTCTCAAGTATTTGGTACTGGTCTTCTGGATGGTGGTCTCTATAAATTAGAACTAGATGATGATTTCTCTAGGTCTTTTTTGTCATATAACATTAATGAGAACTCAACAAAGACTAAAAGAAAACGAAACTTAGAAACTTCATCCATGTTGTGGCGTCAATGTTTAGGCCACATCTCACGGGATCGCTTATCTCGACTTGTGAAGGATGAAGTTTTACCTTCTCTTGATTTCACTGATTTTGGAACATGTGTCAAATTCCTAAAAGGCAAAATGACAACATCAACTAAGAAAGGTGCCATTAGGAGTTCTAATTTATTAGAAATTATTCACACTGATATTAGTGGCCCTTACACTATTACTAGAATAACTGGACATACTTCATTTATCACTTTCATTGATGATTATTCTCGTTACATGTACTTGTATCTAATCAAGGATAAATCAGAATCACTTATAACTTTTAAAGATTATAAAACTGAAGTTGAAAATCAAATAAATCTTGAAATAAAAGTTGTGAGATTAGATAGAGGAGGTGAATATTATGGTAGACATACTGATGTGGGTTAGGCTCTTGGTCCATTTTATTAGTTTTGTAAAGGCCAAGGGATCGTGAACCAGTACACCATGCCTGATACTCCTCAACAAAATGGTGTTCCTAAAAGGAGAAATAGAACCCTAATAAACATGGTTCGCAGTATGTTAGCCAACTCAGATTTACCTGCCACATCTCACGGGATCGCTTATCTCGACTTGTGAAGGATGAAGTTTTACTTCTCTTGATTTCACTGATTTTGGAACATGTGTCAAATTCCTAAAAGGCAAAATGACAACATCAACTAAGAAAGGTGCCACTAGGAGTTCTAATTTATTAGAAATTATTCACACTGATATTAGTGGCCCTTACACTATTGCTAGAATAACTGGACATACTTCATTTATCACTTTCATTGATGATTATTCTCGTTACATGTACTTGTATCTAATCAAGGATAAATCAGAATCACTTATAACTTTTAAAGATTATAAAACTGAAGTTGAAAATCAAATAAATCTTGAAATAAAAGTTGTGAGATCAGATAGAGGAGGTGAATATTATGGTAGACATACTGATGTGGGTTAGGCTCTTGGTCCATTTTATTAGTTTTGTAAAGGCCAGGGGATCGTGAACCAGTACACCATGCCTGATACTCCTCAACAAAATGGTGTTGCTAAAAGGAGAAATAGAACCCTAATAAACATGGTTCGCAGTATGTTAGCCAACTCAGATTTACCTCATTCCTCTAGACCGGGGCCTTAAAGACAGCAGTTCATATACTCAATAGAGTTCCTTCGAAATCAGTCCCTAAATATCCTTATGAACTTTGGACAGGAATGAAACGAGTCTTAGATATATGAAAGTATGGGGTTGTCTTGCCGAAGCTAAACTCTATAATCCTTTCCTAAAGAAGCTTGACATGAAAATTGTTACATGTTACTTCATCGGATATCCCGATCACTCAAAGGGTTATAGATTTTATTGTCTTTCCCATGTCACTCGAATTGTAGAAACAATGCATGCTCATTTCCTTGAGGATTCTAAGGTCAGTGGGAGCAGCGAAAATCCTAATTCTGATTTGCAAGAAATACAAGACGCGGGAGGGGGGGGGGGAGACATTCGTCGACTAACTTGCCTCCGATTACTCTTCTTGTACACCATGCTACTCTGAACTTCACTGCACCAACTCTGACACAATCAAGGCTTACTACGACTCTAAATGTTATCGAGAATGAAGGCACCTCAACCAATCAACATCAACACAATACCAGTCATGCTGAACCCACTAATCAATTCAGGAGGTCATCTAGGCCTAAAGTGCCTACTAACTTTGATGATTATGTAACCTACCAGACTGAAGCTGAAATGGATGCCTGAAAGTTTACTGATCCTACCTCTTATCATGAAGCCATTACTAGTGATCAGTCTTCTGAATGGAAGAAAGCTATGACTGATGAGCTTGATGTCACACCCCGAGCAGGCGGGGTAAGATCGGCTTTCCCGTCGGGCGGAAGGTTCCCGGGGCGCGATATCGTGAGGGATAATCGAAATGATCAGATTGTTTACATTGCACATGATATATATAATGAGAAACTGCTAAAATAAAATAGAATTACAAAGTTAAATTACATCAGTTAAGTTTATAATTTAACAATGTAAATCTACTATCACATCATGAATCTTCAATCTTGTATGTGCACAAGATATACAAAATAACTGTGTATGATGTCCAAAAGTATGCAGGTTCAAAAAGCTAGGTCCTCTATCTGTAACCTAGTCCAAAAGCATAAGATTCTTAGTTAACCTGTTCGTCACCTGAGAAGTCATACAAAAATCAAGTCAACACATGGTTGGTGAGTTCATATAGTTTAGTAACTGAAAATGATTTGAAAACCTCTTTCGGTAAAGACCCCAACCTCATTAACACCACATGTAATATCCACATCGGTATGCTTATATATAGGGCATATGTAAGGGACAAGCCCTAGCCAACATCCCACCACATACTAATATGCATATAACACTGTTGTTAATGATAATTAAACATTTTTACCTAACACACCTCTGATTTAGATTATGCTTTCCCAAAAATTGATTTACCTTTGATTCTCTTGAGTTCATCATAGATACATGATTTCCCAAAAGTCAGTGATAGTAATATAATGTTAAATATTTAATTAAATAAATAAACATTTAAATACAACTAAGACATGATGATTGGGCCTTATTTGACTCAATCAATTAGACTTAGTTGTTGGTGGTTTTCCAAGTTGTATCCTCTCACACGTGACCCATGTAAGGCATAACTCACAAGGAGTATACCTGATCATGCCGGGATTTTAATGATGCCCGTACAGCCTGACCCAATGGTCTTCTGTACCTGAAGGGACTTTACGGATATCCTTTGATTCTTGATCTCCTTGATTCTCTTGATTTTTTTATATTGATTTCATTTGATAGTTCACGTTATTGCCCATATAGCTTGACTGCAAGAGTCTACTATACCTGAAGAGACTTTATGTGTGTTACACGTGGTCTTGATTCCCTATACAACTGACATCCACCTTACCTTGAGTATTAATGATTTCATTAGATTGTAATGATTTCATTATTTCAATGATTCACACACATTTATGATTTCTGATTCCTTGAGTCTCTTGATCTTGATCTTTAGAATTCCATGATTCACAATGATACTTGATTCTTGATTATGATTCTTGGTTCTCAGATCACACACTGAGTTAAGTTTCTTTGAATATGATCTTTAGTTTCTTGATTTCACTTCGAATTTAGGTTCTTGAATTTAAGCTTGATGGCCTAAGGGTTGTTTTTAGAGTTTAAGTATTACTCATAAGAGTAATTTAATTAACTTGTTAGTTAATTTAGCATGATAATCACCTAGACAGGAGTCTAGGAGTATAAACAATCATATATATGTAAAACATATAATAAAGTAAAGCATTTAAGTAAACAATTTAAATAAAAACAGTTTACGCATGCTTCTCAGCCCCGCGTTTTTAAAACAAAATGTTTAGAAAAGGGGCAATGAACTCACCTGTGCTGCTATGTAAATGATCTAACACAAAATGCGCGCTCTTGTTGTAGCTTAGGTTTCTTCAGTTCCTGAGTTATTTTATAAGAATTCGAATATAATAAGTACGCGTAATAGTCGTCGTATCTAAGTCTTTGTCTTGGTGTGTGTAACTAAGTGTCCTAGTACTAAGTGTATCTATGATCTAATCTAACTTAGTTACCCGTTTTATGATCCCACTTCCCATGGTTAGTCATAATAACTTACTTTTAAGATTTACAAAATTTGGGCAGAGTTTCCTTTGATTTCTGTTTAAAAATCCAGACAATTATAGTATATTTTTCAACAAGTTCCCAAACAATTAAATCAAAATAAGTATTTAAATCAAAAACATTACAATTAACTTCCATTTTAATTTAATATTAAGTCAAAATCATTTATGAAATCTAACAAGTATAATTTGATTTCTTTTATTACAATCTCATTACTTAAGTTTAAGTAACACTTAATGTGCGATGGGCTTAATTAAACCCCATTGGGCCCACTTTGGCCCAATTGAATACTTCTTGATTTCTAATTGATCACAATTCAAATCCTTGAATTATCCCATGTAGATAGTTACCCCTCTAAGTTACTTGTCATTTATAAAATATTCTATAATGTAGACTTTATAGCCTAGATCAACACTTAGTCTTTAACTCTTTGTATTAGTCCTTGATGCTCTAGTTTATAATAACACAAGTTTTACACAAGATTTAATAGCTCATGTCATTCCCATGCACACACGTATCCCATGCACACACACAAAATTAACTCGTGCATGCCCATGTATACCAACCCTATGTGCCATGAAAACGGAGGATTGTAGTGGCCATCCTAGTTTTAACATCCCCAGGGCAGCTAACCTATGATGACCAACCAAGGTTCGGCCAGGTCTAACCTTAACAAACCCTAATGGTTCGGCTAAGCCCTAAGGAGGTTCGCCAACTTCTAAGGAGTCCTAGGGTTCGGCCATTAGGTTTAGCCTGAAGAGGGTTCGCTGCACATGTAATTAGTTCATGGTTTAATAGGTTCGACCAACCTCTGAAATCTGGTTCGTGGAACATAAGGTTCGCCAGCTTTAGGTTCGGGAGGCTGCTAAGGGTTCGTTGCCTAATTTGGTTCGGTGAAGCTAGCAAGGTTCGGTTAAGCCAGGCTTATGGGTTCGTCTAATTCAAATAGTTCGTTGTCAGCTCACAGGTTCGGCACCCAGGAGGCTATAGGTTTTTGCAGAGCCATGCAGGGTTCGGTGCCAGGGTTCGTCCCTGGTTCGGCCATCCATGAAGAAGGTTCGGCTGGTCCTTATCCCTCTCAAAAAGGTTCGGTCGACTGAATGGGGTCACGAACCTGTATATCCTTTTCCATTTAGTGAGCTCAACCTGTTACAACTCGTTCCTAAAGCTACTTAAACGTGCAAGAAACCTTAACCCAAATGTTTGAAGTCTTTAATATCGATTATAATAGCAAAAACTACATGAACTCGTGAAAACCTCTAAAACGAAAATGGGATAAAAGTTACCCAAATTCCACGGTTGAATGCTTGTTTTCTTGTACTTCCGTGATCCTCTCAAAAAAATGAACGTCTTTACACTTAAATGGCTTGAATCCACAACGAAATGAGTTCAATTTCTTAGAGAGAAAGTGGTTTTCTTGGGAGGAAAACTATAGAGTGAGTAAAACGAGATTGAGAGAGAGAGAGAGAGAGAGGAGGGAATGGTGGTGGTTGTGACATTAAATGTGGGGAAAATACCCGGCCGTTCGGTCTCGTTCGGTTTCGCGTACAAGACCGGATCGCGAGGTTTTCGCGACAAAATGACATGGTTTATTAAAAATAGAATTTATTTAATTATTCTAAGTTGTGATTCCTAATAAATTAACTAATATCTTCCGTTTATTTTAAAAATTTAAATATTATTTACTGTTTTAATCGAATCGTACGGTCGTCACGCGTATTCGTTCGAATCGTCACCCGTACGAACACGACGAGAACTATACTTTTCAATCTTGTTTTCTAATTACCGGATATCATTCAGAACGTTAAACTGTCATATTTATTCGTACAGATCGTCACCTATACGAATAACCCGTCAATTTAGCATTCACATAACAACATCCTTGTATTTGTTCTGTAAAGCCTCACGTACGTTTATACATAATAAAATTCTAACACAAATCACATGATGGTCTGTATTGCCAGATGATTATCTGACTCAAGAACCATTGTTCTTGAACTTTGTTTCTGTTAAATGTTTATGAACTTGTGGTTTGATGACTGAAAATGATAATAATAACTTATATGAATCTGAAATGTACTGAAATGTATATAGTTCATACCTGTTACTGTTCCTGTTACTGTTTAAGATCACTGTTCCGGTGACGGTTCCGGCACTGATGTTAGTTAGTCTCCCCTTGTTAGAGAAATTTCGTCCCGAAATTTAAGAGTTGTTATCGGGTACGGCTTTCTCTTCAAACAGATGGGGATACTTTGACTTCATATGATCTTCGCGTTCCAAGTAAATTCAGGTCCACGTCTTGAATTCCATCGAACCTTTACAATCGGGATACGGCTTCGCCTTAGTTGTTTACCTTGCGATCCATAATCTCCAAAGGTTTCAATGAAGTGTAACTGTTCATCCACTTGAAATTCATTGATTGGAATGACGAGGACTCGTCAGCAAGGCATTTCTTTAAGTTAGAGACGTGAAACACGTCATGCACACCACTGAGTTCATCTGGTAATCTCAGCCTATACGCCACAGGACCAATACGTTCGATGATCTCGAACGGTCCCACGTATCGCGGTGCTAATTTGCCTTTCTTCCCAAAACGTACTACGCCTTTCCAAGGGGATACTTTCAACATGACACGGTCTCCCACTTGAAATTCCAACGGCTTGCACCGTTTGTCAGCGTAGCTCTTTTGTCTACTCCTTGTTGCTTGTAGTCTTCTTTGAATCTGAGCAATCTTATCAGTGGTTTCCTGAATAAGCTCTGGCCCAGTTATTCGATTATCTCCAACTTCAGTCCAGCAAATCGATGATCGACATTTCCGACCATAGAGAGCCTCGAATGGTGCACATCCGATACTGCTGTGGTAACTGTTATTGTAGGAGAACTCGATCAGTGGAAAATGGGAATCCCAGTTCCCACCGAAGTCCAATACACAGGTTCTTAACATGTCCTCTAGGGTTTGAATGGTACGTTCGCTTTGACCATCTGTTTGTGGGTGGTAAGCTGTACTCAGATTCAACTGTGTCCCTAGAGATTTCTGTAGTGATTTCCAGAACCTTGATGTGAATCTGCTGTCTCGATCAGAAATAATAGATAATGGCACCCCGTGACGTACCACTATCTCGTTGATGTACAATCTTGCTAGTTTATCCATCGTGAAAGTCTCACGCATCGGCAAGAAATGAGCAGATTTTGTTAAACGATCAATGATCACCCAAATTGTATCATGACCACTGGAAGTGCGGGGTAGCTTGGTAATGAAATCCATAGCTATTTGTTCCCACTTCCAGAGCGGAATCTCAGGCTGTTACAGCAGACCAGACGGTCTCTGGTGTTCCGCCTTACCTTCGCACACGTTAGACATTGACCGACGTATTCGGCTATGTCTTTCTTCATTCCAGGCCACCAATAAAATCCACGCAAGTCTTGGTACATTTTATCAGCGCCTGGATGAACAGAGTATTTAGTCTTGTGTGCCTCATCGAAGATAAGTTTCTTCAGTTCATCTACCGCCGGAATCCATATACGTTCCCGGTAGTAGATCATTCCATCAGGCTTCGTGTCGAACTGTTTTTCTGCTCCACAGTCAAGTTCTTTCTTTAAGTTTCCTCTATCAACTGATTCCTGTTGTGCTTGAAAAATCTTGTCTCTTAAACTGGCTGCACTGTTATCCCCATTGCTCTAACACGCAAGGGTTTGACCCGTTCCTTCCGGCTCAAGGCATCAGCTGCAACGTTCGCCTTTCCCGGATGGTACTTGATCACACAATCGTAATCATTCAGAAGTTCAACCCAACGGCGTTGTCGCATGTTGAGCTCCTTCTGATCAAAGATGTGCTGCAGACTTTTGTGATCAGTGAATATGGTACACTTGGTGCCATATAGGTAATGTCTCCAAATCTTCAACGCGAAGATTACAGCCCAGTTCAAGATCATGAGTAGTGTAGTTCTTCTCATGAATCTTTAACTGTCTTGATGCATAGGCTATGACTTTGTCCCGTTGCATTAACACGCAACCAAGTCCGTGATGGGAAAACATCACAGTATACCACAAAGTCATCACAGCCTTCTGGGAGAGATAGGATTGGAGCATCACATAGTTTTTGTTTCAATGTCTGAAAAGCATCTTCTTGTTTCTGCTCCCAGATAAACGGTTCACTTTTCTGGGTTAACTTAGTGAGAGGCAAAGCTATCTTAGAAAAATTCGAGATGAACCTTCTGTAATAACCCGCCAACCCCAGAAAAGACCGTATCTCCGTTGGTGTGTCTTCTGAGTGTCCCAATTCTTTATCACCTCGATCTTGGCAGGATCAACGTGTATTCCCTCGCTATTGACTACGTGACCTGAACCTAGAAATTGAACTTCTCTTAGCCAGAATTCGCATTTGGAGAATTTGGCATAGAGTTTCTTTTCCTTCAACAGCTCCAAGATCTTTCTGAGGCGTTGCTCATGTTCTGTTTTGTTCTTGGAATAAATCAGTATGTCATCAATAAAGACAACGACAAACTGATCCAGGTACGGCTTGCACACTCGGTTCATGAGGTTCATGAAAATGCTGGTGCATTTGTCAATCCGAAAGGCATCACCATGCATCACCATGAATCGTAATGCCGTATCTGGTTCAGAAGGCCGTCTTTGGTATGTCTTCGTCTTGAACTCTCAGCTGATGATATCCAGACCGCAAGTCAATCTTTGAGAAGTATTGAGCCCTTGCAGTTGGTCAAACAAATCATCAATCCTCGGTAATGGATACCGATTCTTGATGGTTAGTTTGTTCAGCTCCCTGTAATCTATGCACATTCTGAATGATCCGTCTTTCTTCTTACGAACAAGACCGGAGCTCCCAAGGTGAGTAGCTCGTCTAATGAAACCCTTGTCAAGTAGCTCCTGCAGTGATTAGACAATTCCTGCATCTCTGAAGGTGCTAATCTGTAAGGAGATTTAGCAACAGGAGTTGCTCCAGGAACTAAGTCAATACGAAACTCTACCGGTCGCACCGGAGGCAAACCTGGTAGGTCCTCAGGAAATTCTTCGGGATACTCTTTCACTATTGGTATGTCTTGAATCTTCTTCTTATCCTTCTCTTTTCCACCAGGTGAGCCAAGAACGCCACACACTGCTTCTGTAGACACTTACGCGCCTTTATGCAAGAGATGATTTTGACACTGCGTTTTACTTGATCCCCTTTCACTTCCAACACACGATCACTCGGCAATGGAATTCGAAGCAGCTTTTCAGAACATATGACTTCCACTCGATTAGAAGAAAGCCAATCCATTCCAACAATGATGTCGAAACTACCCAGCTCCATCGGTATCAAGTCAATGGTGAATGTATGACCATTATGTGTCAATGGGCAATTTCTATAAACTGTACTAAGTGTAATCTGTTTCCCGTTAGCTACCTCTATAATGTAAGGGAATTCTAACTGTTCCTCTAAAATCTAATTGGCATGCAAAATCGGTAGAGATAAAAACTCTGATCCCCACCAGTATCAAGTAAAACGGATGCATAAAAGTCATGTAAGAGAAACGTACCAATGACCGCATTTGGGTCCTGGCGTGCAGCTGGTGCTCCAATGGCAAAGGCTCTTCCACGAGGTGCTTGAACTGCCTGTTGAGCCTTCTGGGCAGTTAGTTTTGCAAAGTGGCCTTGTTCGCCACAGTTGAAGCATCCACCATTGCTCTGATTGGGTGGTGGAGGAATAGTCAAAGCAGCATTGTTGACTGCTGGGTTTGTGGTGTAAATCTGCACTGTTGAACCCAGTGCCCTTTTCTTCCACAACCCGTGCATTGACGACACTGGTTGCTAGCAGCATGGTGGTAATGGCACTTAGTACACAAAGGATGTGGGCCAGTATACTGTTTCTTGGGGCACATTTGGTTGTGCCACTGCTACTTGATTGAGGGGAGTAGCCACAAGTGTAGTTCTTGATGAATTTTGTTTCTTCCTCGGGTGTTGCTGGTGATGTGGTTTCTTGAAGACTCTTCATTTCTCTTACCAGTATCAGCCGCTTTCTTCAGAACTCCAGAGGCAAACCATCAGATCAGTGAGTTTCCCAGACAATCTCACTGCAGACTCGACTGTAGTAGGGTTGGCTGAAACGACCATGCCCTGAATGCAGGCGGGAAGTCCAACTACATAGCGGTCAATTCTTTTCTCCAAAGTTGGTACCATGTCTGGTACCAAAGCAACTAACTCGTGGTAACGAGTAGTGTACCCCATATGATCTGCCCCTTCATCACATGGTTAGATAATTCAACCTCGAGTTTCTGCAACTCGTTCTTGGGGCAGAACTCTGTTCTCAGCAGCGTCTTGAAGTCTTCCCATGGCATGCCCATAGCTTCTTCTCTTCCCCGGGCGTTGATCTGATCGTTCCACCAGGTCAGAGCCCGTTTGTTGAATGTTCCAGATGAGTAGCGGACCTTGTGGTGTTCTGGACAACTGCAGAGGTCCAGGGTTGTCTCGATCTTCTCAATCCATTGGATTAATCCAACGGCTCCTTCAGACCCGCTAAAGCTGGGTGGTTTACATCCTACAAATGACTTGTAGGAGTAATGGGATGAACTCAGTATTTCCACTGACTTCTCCTGATGAGTTGCCAGTGTTGTTGATCTCGTTGCGAAGACGAAGGAACATCTCCGGTATTTCCTCTTTCATCTGATTTGTCATCTGGCTACTCAGTAACGTCACCAGAGCAATAGTAGCAGGATCAAGAGTCGGTGTTGTGCCCGAACTGCATGGTTGAGTGATCAAAAGGAGGAGGGAGGAGGAGGTGGCGATGGTGAATCATTTGGTGACGGTGTTGAGGAGTGAGGAGCCAAGCTTAGTGGTGGTACTGAGGGAGTATGTCTTCTCGGCGGCATTCTGATCATAACCAATAAAGTCATTGGTTAGTGAAATGATCAAATACAGAAGACAGTATGCAAGTAAGCCTTAAATCCTATGTTCTCTACATGCAGGGTCCCTAGGTTATAGTCTAGGCCAAACCGTTTAATAAGTGACCTATATTTCTCTACAACATGGCTCTGATACCAATCTGTCACACCCCGAGCCGGCGGGGTAGGATCGGGTTCCCCGTCGGGCGGAAGGTTCCTGGGCGCGATATCGTGAGGGATAATCGAAATGATCAGATTGTTTACATTGCACATGATATATATATGAGAAACTGCTAAAATAAAATAGAATTACAAAGTTAAATTACATCAGTTAAGTTTATAATTTAACAATGTAAATCTACTATCACATCATGAATCTTCAATCTGTATATGCACAAGATATACAAAAATAACTGTGTATGATGTCCAAAAGTATGCAGGTTCAAAAAGCTAGGTCCTCTATCTGTAACCTAGTC